>JAHLSL010000057.1:7430719-7459516 GCA_025920805.1 Petroica traversi | reverse complement strand
TATATATATATATATATATATATATATATATATATATATATATATATATCTTATTTATAGATTTAAAAGCTTTTTATGATACTCCTCCATAGCATAGCTGGGTATCTCATAAAGCTTGATGGCCTTTTCTTAACAATACTTATCTTTTGAGGGAAGAAAGTCTCAACTGTAAGAACAGGTAAGGAAAGAACAGCAAGATCAGGATTACCCAAGGTCACAGTGGAAGGACACAATAGCAATAAAGGTGAAGTGCAAACTTCAAAATGCTGTATTATCACCTAGTCCCTCTCTCTCCACAATATCCTTTCTACTGCCTCACAATGCTTTTATTCGTAAGGAGCATCACATACTGCGTGATTTAGTTTTCTGTTAATGGCAAGGCACCCACAATTATATCTCTTTTTCCAATGCTCTTTGAAAACGAGTTCATCAGTACCCCAAATGGGTGAACCATCCCTGGTATCACAGTTGCTATTCTAATGATACAAACATACAGCAGAAGAGATTTGCCTGTATGAATGGATCCCCAGGATGGAAGGTGACATCCATCTATCAGACAGGTCGGGCTGGTTCGCTTCTGATCCAGCATAGGCAGAGCTGACTTCCAGCCCCTGAGCACAATTGTGCTGTGTGGGGTCACCCCACAGCTCCCTGCCCTCTGCTCCCAGGCTGCAGGATTGACCTCCTCCCTCGGGGAGCACGACCCCTGCCAGCACAGCTGAAATGGGCTCAGCAGGCTCCCAGCCGGAATGCAAGGCTCCGAGCACAGCTCTCGGCAGCAAAAGTGGTAAGAGGAGAAAACATTTGTCTTTGGAGGCACGGCTACTGCCAAAGAGTATATTCACCCCCATTCTTATTTAAATAAGGTGCATATTCAAGACTTTGCTTGTGTTAAAAGCTCTGTGAAGTCTAAAGGGGGAGAAAAATAGAAGAATGCTGTCAAGCTTCCTGGGCAATTAAAAAAAATATAAGGGGGTGCTTTTTCTACAGTGATTTCTAGTGTAATTTCTGTGATATGCATGCATCTAGATATGAATGCATATGTACATATGTATGTGTAGTAAGTCCATATGTGCAGGGGAATAAAGGAACGTGTTGCTGGAGTTAGTCATCATCAGAAAAAAAAACAGGGATGCCTGAATTATTTAATAAAGGTTATCCTTGGAATTGGGAAGTTTCATGTCTGATTTATCAAATTTCCTTTAAGTACCCTTGTTTAATTCAGGACTGTTTGTATGAATGAGAGGTGCCACATCTTGTCATTGAGTTAGTGCCAGCAAGAGGTTACTGCATGTGTTGAAATGACACACAACTGAAAACCAACATATTCATTTAAAACAACTTTTATTTAGAAGTTGCTTCAAGTACTTTCAATATGGTTTCCACTACTTCATCACATGGAAAACAAATAAAATAGTTGTATTATAGAAAAATCAGACATTTCCAGAATACAATACTTAATGTGTTATTTCTTACTGTTCTAGTGTCCATGACACTTAACAATTCAAACTGAATTTCACTCAGAGAAAATTTGCAGTCTGAGGATTAGATTAATTTGTCCTCCAGATCCTTGAATAAGGGCAGGTGGGGAAGACAGACTGAAAGACTTTGAAATCTGGTACATTCCAGATATGAAGGTTTCTATTCAGCAGATTGCTTCTTGGACTTACTGTTTTTTAAAACATCTCTTTTTCCAGATCTTTTCCCAGATCTTCTTTAATTTCCATTCATGTACAAAGACCTGAGAGAATATGGAGTTTTCTTGCAGAAGAATTGATTATTTATTTGAAAATTAAAGCTGTCGTTTTTATTTTTCATAAAAGTTCTAATGGTTTAAACAAAAAAGTTGGTATGTAGGACAAATGGGATTTCTTACCACGGGATCACAGCTGATCTTATATTTCCCTTTTCGTTAATCTAAGGTGCCTCAGAGAACTGTGTATGTGTCAGACTACATTTTATTGTAGAGTTTAATTGCTGCAAAGGATGATCTATCTGCTAGAATTTTTGTTCACATTAATAAACTCTCTTGGTAGTTATATAAACATTTACTGTAGTCCATTAATGAAAAGTGTGCTAGTGCAGGTGCTGATTATACCACAATAAAATTTTATCAGTCAAGAGGTTGTTTATTGTACTTGGTCACACAATCTTTTGCACTCACAGGTATTGAGACTAAAATGTAACAAATGAAAAACAAAGATTAGAGTCTCTTAAAATGGGAAATTAATTAAAGGAAATAATTTTAACCACTTTTTTTTTTGTCCAGATGTAAAGCAATGTATTATTAATTTAGCGGAATTAATATTATTTCTCCAAGCAGACTATCCATGATTTTTATTTTTCTTTTATCTGATAAATACTACTGCCATAAAAACAATGGAAACCAAGAACTCAGGACAACTCATTTTGGGTCTGGTAGGCTGGAGCGTAAGCTGAGCTGCCCAGAGAGAATTGGTGAAAGAGTTTACTTGCTGTAATTGTAATAAAGGAAATTAAAAAACCACAATCTGTTTCAAGTCAAAAATGAATAACTGAATATTGTCTTAAACATTTTTTTCCCCTCGTCTTGGCATGCTTATGTCCTTTAGGCAAGTGGCATTATTGGACTCAGGATACCGATGCTATTTCTTTGAGATAAGTAAAACTGTGCTTCTGAACCATTCAGTACAGTGATTCCAAGTCTGTAGATTCAGAACCTTGCCTTTCCAGTGTAAGAAAATAAAATGTAAAACCTAACAATAGATCATAAGTAGGAATCAATCACATACACTATTTGTTTCTGGTATTATGCTTCATACATGCCTAATGGATTTGATACATTTTTAACACATTGGTTGTTTTGTGCAGTATATCTTCATTATTCTTTTCCATCTCATATTTATTCCAGAAAGGTGGCCCTTTGTTGATTTCCATGCTATTTTAGCTATCAGAATATTACAAAATCATAACAAAATGTTTTTAAAAAATAATTTCTGTAGGGAGGTGTGAAGTGTTTAGCTGGAAAACTAAGATGGTGATGATGATGATGATTACCGTGAAATAATTAAGGTTTTTTTGGTGTCTGCAAAATATGGGTTTCTGGATTTCAGTTTCCACGTTTCTCTCATATGTAATAGCGAGATTTTTAAATAGTTTTCTTTCTTTCTTTCTCCACTTTCTGACTGAAGCATTCCCGCTCACGGTGCTTTTCACAGTTTTACACGCTTTGGCCATAGGAGGGAGCCTCTCCTCTTCCAAAGTTAACTCGGGGAGCTGCAATCGTGGGCCTTGGCAGGTATAATCCCGACGATTTGCATTTGGAAGTGTAAACGCTTTCTTTATTCCTATGTGGCTGATCCTCTGCAGTTTCATAGGCAGGTCCATTTACGTGGGAGCCCAGACTGTTAGTTCCACACACAGCTGTGCAGAAACTATCAAACCTGCTCCCAGTGGATTTTAAGAGTGCAAGATCATACCTGCACATAAGAGGAAATCAGGTTTTTTTGAAAATAGCTGGGTCACATAAGTATCTGCCAGCATCACTGCATCATCCAGCTGGTGCAGGAAAGAATGTTTTTCACCTGATGCTGCAGAGGTTGTACTCTGGCCTTTTTCATGACATATTTCTCTTCATTACAGACAATAAATATCAGTCAGTATTTTGATTTTATCTATTAACTCAAGTTAGTTTTGACCTTAGCACAAAGTTTATGCCGTTCATAATAAAACTTGTGCTTTAGTTGAGTTTCTTTAGGTGGAAGGAAACCCATGTCTGAGTATGATAAAATTTCTGACTACTTGATTATGTTGAATTGGACCAGTAAGCTGCTATAACAGAAAGAGAAATTAGTCAGTAAAATTAAAGGAACACAAAATAAATGCAGAAGGGAAATATATCACTAGAGAGGAAAAACAGAATGGTTAGAGAAGCCTGAGCAAAAGAATAACATAAAATGTTATAAGAGCTTAAAACCCAAAGTAAATTAAATTTTAGTCAATTTAACTGCATAGATCTGTATAAGTGAGATGTAAAGGAAGGTACCCTTAAAGTTTGTATGCAGACAAAAATAATTTCCTGGGTTACTTGTGCGTGGTGACTCAGCTTGAGGCTCCCTTTTGCAAGAGGTTTCCCTTATGTTTGGCATCAGGTATGCCATCCTCTTCCTCATCATATAGGTCTGAGCTGGGGCACTGGGGGTGAAGTGGCCTCTGAGAAGAGGGGTGGAGATGCTGCTGAGATGTCACAGAAATACAGCACTTGTGGAACCTGCAATGAGATCTCCCGGAGACTCAAACAGGAAAGTGGGTTCTCCAGCCTTGCAAAGCTGCCTTTTCAAATTTCTCACTTTCTTATTTCAGTTCTAGGATATATTATTGCTTTGAGTCGTCTGCCATTTAATATATACTCTGTCCTGGATTGTAACAGGTTTATCTTACATTATTTTGCAGAAATTTTAAAAAAAAAAATGCTCATTTTCTCACAGCAAGAGCAGTGCATGGTATTAACTCAGGCATTTCTCACACCTAATATTCTACTCCTTTTCTTGCTTACATTATTGGATTATGTCCAGATATAGTCATATGTTATTTTTTCTTGTCATATGAATATGATGATAATTCCTGGGAGGAATCTTTAATGAGAGAGTAAATCTGCAGCAGTGCTCATGTTCCAGCTCTGTACTACACATTCTTGTTGGTATAAGTAGATTTCTTGTATGGGGTGTGATTAACTGTAAGGCACTGATGATGCTTGTGTTTGCAGCAGTTAGTGGGGCAGTTTCCCATAAGCTATTTATACCATATGTCTGTACCCCACTTTATTCCTTACTTCTCCTCCCCCTTCCCAAATATACCCCAGTTGACTCTATTAATTTCTCTTTGTTTTGGAAAAATGGGCAAGAATATCACTATGTAAATCATTGTGTATATGTTTTCACTGTAGTAATATTCAAAAGTTGGAATTCCAGCTGTGCTGCAAACCTCTGAACAACAGGGAAAATACATGTGTCTCCTCCAAAAGACTTAACAGTCTGAGGCTCCAAGCCTAAGAATTTTTTAGCAGATGTTTGTCTTTAAATGCTAAAGGGGTTACAAAAGTCTTGATGGTTGGGCTTTAAAGGCCTTCCAGTCTTCTCAATGCCTGTGTCTGTGTGCCTGCACATATCTGTCTGTAGCACAGTTGTGATGACAGTACTGATCTTTAAAAAATACCAGGGAATGTCCATAGTATGGATGTCTCCTGACCCCAGGCTGCCCACTCATGCCTAGGTTCATGCAGAAGGCTGTACAAGGTGGGTTGGATTTTAGGAATCTTTCCTAGCTGCTCAAGGGGTGTACCCCACTATCCAAAATTATAATGTTGACCTATCTTTGACCAGCATGCTGTACATGCCAAAGCCTCTGAAAAGCCACTCAGAATGTGTTTTCTTGTTAAATTTACAAAGAACCTTGTTTTTGCTCCTTGTATCTTTTTGCTGAAGAAGGAATGAAGATTTAGTGTTGTGCAAGCCACTTGGAGTTCTTTTCCTTCGCTGTTTTAATTTTGTTCTTCTATCCAGCTTTAGGGAGACTGACATATTTACTGAAGTTTGCAGGCTGATGCACCAGCGTTGGCTGATGTGCTTTGAAGTTCCAAGCTAGACATCCTCAGCTTCACACATACACTCCTAATGTAAACCCAGCTGTACTGCTGAATCCTTGCTTTCATCCAGCTCTGAAACAAAAGCAGAGAGAGGGCTTAGACCGAACTCAGGGAGATCAAACCCCAGGGAAATGCTATTAGATAACCCTTAACAAAGTGAAACATTGATTTCAGTAGCATTCTTGCTCAAGTGACTCTAATCATCTGAGTTTCTAATTTCTCTTCCTTTTTACCTATGTTTTTTCACTGTGTTCTCCTCTCTTTGCTAATCCTTCCTTTCTTCTTGCCAGGTCATTCCTCTTCCAGTTTGCGGAGTTGCCACCCTACTCCTTTCTCAGAAGAAAAATCTGGTCAAGTAGATGCAGAATTTCCCTGAAATTTAATGTATATATGTTATAGACCAGCTGAGCATAGATCATTAAACAACCTTACCACTGAATAGTAAACTTTTAAAATTAATTGACTGTGTTAAGGAGCCCATTAAAAAGAGTATTCTCTAGAGCATCTACTGACTATGGAACTCACATTTCTCAATCAAACGCTTAAAAATCACATGGTGCAACTTCAAAATGTGCATTTCCTTCTGTTTATACATATCTGCCATCTCCAGATGACGTAGATGTTCTTTAAGGTTCCTTCCAACCCAAGTCTTTCTATGATTCCGTTTTCTATACTGCCTTTAATAATTACTGGGAGTTTAAGGTAAAAAAGAAAAAATCAAATAACTGCAGTGGATTGCACTAATCAGTCACACCAGTGAGTCTCAAAGAGCTTAGTAATCTTTAGTTCTGCTGGAATAATTTCCAGTGCAATTGGCTGCACCACTCTGCTTGTAGAAAAGATTCTTTGAACTGCTCCTATGATTGCTATTAAACATGTATGGCTGTTATCCAAATGAAAGCCTTATCCAAGAGCCTTATGCTCTTTGTTAATCCTAGGAAGACGGAAGGGAGTAAATGTTGTGCAAAAAAAAAAAGCTGCTTTGGACAGATTACACAGATAACAAGAAATAGTTGTGAGCAAGCAGAGAAAAACTTAGGGTGCAAACCTGCTGATATTTCCTAAAGCTCAAACTGCCTTCAGATATTTATCATTAATCTAAAAGTTACATTCTGCTACAAGAATGAGAAAAATTAACTCTTCCAAAACTTTACTGCTAGTTGGTTTTGTGCTACTGTGAATTTTTTGTTCCTTTATGCAAGCTTCCAAGTACAAAGGTGGCTACATTTTTCATGCTTCATTCTTTCTTTTGATCAGTAGAGCTCATCTCATCATAGCTCAGTTAACCACCTACTGGATGGTAAAAACTTTTTATTTAGAGGTAATGTATTTATATCAAGTGGTCTGTGAAGAGGCCTTATTGTTTCTAAAATGTTTAAGGAACTTCCTTCTTTACAATGGCTCTTAGATTGTAAGGGAGAAACAAAGAAGCAATGGTGGCAGTTTAGAAGCTGTAATTGGGATATAAATGGTTCACAAGCACATCTTTTAAAACTTCTTCTTAAAGGGTGAAATTCATACCACATGACTTTCACCATGTTAGAGTCCCCACTAAGTCCCAGAGTGAGATCACCTAACCCAGGAGTGTAATTCTAAGGTGGTTCTTAGGAATAAAAAAAAAACAAACTAAAAATTGGAATTGAAGTGATGAAACCTGATAATTGCTGATATTCCTCTGTATAAATCTGTCAGATTTTGCTTTTCTGGATATCAATCAATTTCCATCTTTCAGTATCATATGTTGGGTACTACCTCACAGATATTCTACAGAAATAAAAATATTTGTAAATATGGAAGCACTTAAAGACTGTTATCAGAAACACAGTGAATCTTTTTTAAAAGACATTAGTATTTTTTTGAAAGGATGAACTGGAGCCCATTTTTTTTGACAGAATTGTGAGTATCAAATACTAAACTAGAAACAACAGTAATGTAATTTGTGTGTTAACCAATACAGGCCACATTGAGCTTTATCTTAAACATGAGAAGACTAGTCCCTGTTTTCAGAAATCATCCTCTATAGCATGAGGATCACTGGGGCTGGGGTGAACTATTCTGGAACTGCAGAGATTTGGCTTTCTGCCAGAGACTTCCTTGAAGGAGGTTGTTTGGCCCTATTACTCACCTGTAAAATCAGAGATCTGACACCCTCCAGTATTAATGATGAACCCATCTGATTAGATGAACAATCAGAAACAAAGGCCAAAATATATTAACAACCTGTGCTGCTCTCTAAGGAAATTAGAGACTAACTACAGGCATTAGGACGGCTGGTAATGAGCTCAAGCCTTACATTTCAGACTTTGTTCACCTTCTTCCTTTTTCAAGAGTTTTCATGGAAAGGAAATTTCATCATGAAGAGTTCTGTGAAGTCTGGCAGAATTTTTCTATTAAATATGTTAATCTTGTAAAAAGATTTCTGAGTTCATTTCAGAGAGAATCTTGCATTCAAATTGGTGCAGACACTAATTTTAAGTTATAATAATAGTCTGATATTTTATGATGCATTTTAGGTAATAAATAAAGGACAACACACTGCAATTGTTTGCCTCAGATTGCTGCAGTGAGAGCTTTGTTCAGTAAAGAATTGTTCAAGATTCATGGTTCAATAATTGAATTAGCACAGTTAAGAGATAAATCACAAAAGTCACAGGCAAGTGTTCTTTGATCATAAATGAAACAAACCAAATTCTTTCTTTCCTTCCTTCTTTCCTTTTTTTTTCCCTCTGGTGATGTAGATATTTTCTAAAACTAAAAATATGTCTGCAGTAAACAATTTGGATTAATTCCTCAGGTCCTTAACCCCAGGTCCAAGAAAAGTCGAAAGGGGTTCCCCCAAATTCACGTTTGAGGTGGGAAAATGTATTCCAGGCATTTATTGCACTTTTGGCTCATTTTCACAGTTAAAATGGCTCTGTATGGTGGAAGATTCCCCTCCGCTCCTGTCTCCTCCTTCAGCCAAGCAATAATGGGGAGACGGGGCTGTGAAGTCACAGCCCACATTGTGAAAAGAAATTGCATCCATCAAACTGTCACCTTGGTTTTCTCTCCAGGGTCACAGAGGAACAAAGTCAGCTTGTGTCAGGTTGAAATAGCATTGGTAAGTGTTAGTGTGTGTGAAGCTGGTGGCTTGAAGTCTATTTATTTTGTTTGAAAGGCTCAAACAGCATGCTGCCAAGCAGAGGAACAAGCAGGAGGAAGTCTCCTTATAAATTATTACTGGAAGGCTCACAGCCAACATTTAAGATGTGAAATTATGCCATCTGCTTTCCTAGGTCTTTGATTTACTTTGTGGCAGCTGCCTGTTTCTGAGCTTTTTTGCATCTTGTGGAGAAGTAAAACTTGTGTTAAAAACTATTATGACAACAGTGTTTCTTCAAGATTTAATGCTTTCTTGAAAAGCAGAGGATATGTAGGGGATGTTATCTCAGTATCTACCTCACTTTTTCAAGAAAAATTATATTAAAAATGTCTCTTTTTACATAAACTGGAAATGAAGATAGAATCCTGTACTCATTGTGAAAAAATGCAATTTCTTGTTCTGATTTTAGCTATCAGAAGCATTTTAGGGAGGCACCAGTGTTTTTTTAATATGGTGACTCAATGTTATTGATTTTGTATCTCTTGGGGTCTCTTTTTTTATACTCTTTATTATTGATTTTCTGGGGGAACATCTTTGTTGCCATTTTGCTGTTTGGAATATTAAAGGTTTACTTGCATGTTCTGTGTTAAAAAGAGAAATCTTAGGCCCAACAAGGGCTTTAAGAAGCCACGTGGCTAATTTTAAAAGAAAAAAAAAATCCTAACTACTTCAGTGCAGGCTGAGCTGCACTCGGGGGACTCTTGCATGCACCCAGGGGTGTGCTCGGTTCAGAAATGAGTGGCTGAGAGGGTGATGGCCGGAGATGAGCACTTTCCCCGCCTTATCCTGCGGTGCTGTCGGTGCTCGGGTGCGCTGCCCCAGCGCGCTCGGTCCCTGGGGATGCTGCGGGCGGCGGGGCTGCGGTGGCAGCAGCATCTCTTCCCCACCCCCGGAGGATCGCTCCTGCTGAAGTCATTTGGTGCGTGCTGCTTTTTCCTCTGCGAGGATTAGGGAGTAGGAGAATGGCTTTGTGAGGAAGCTCGGAGAGTGGGAGCTGAAGAGAGGCTGAACAGAGGGGCCGAAAGACTTTAGCCTTTCATAGTTCTTTCAGGCAATTCATTCTGAGACCAATTGCATGCGATACGGCAGCTGGGGGTTTTGTTTTCCTTTCAGCTGTGTACTGTAGGAGAAGAAGCTGGTAAGGTTATTTTTTTCCCTTGTTCTACTGTTCCATGATGCTATTGTAATTGCTTTATCGAAGTGACTGTTTGGTGAGGAAGGGAAGTTGGTTAATGATGCTGAGGGTCCCTGCATTGTCTCTGCTTTGTGCAGCTGCAGTTTGGGGAGAGGCACTGTTTATAGTACAGGGGCTGGGTTCTGCTGAACAACTTTGCTGTTATTTTTCCAAAGTTTGAGCCTTTCTTTCGGCAAAGCTGGGAAAATAAGCAAATAAACAGACTTGTCTGTTTAGAAACGGGTAAATTTATAGAGGCTGCAATCTGTTGAAAAAGCTGTTGTGCCTAAATCTTAGTTTCAGATGTTCTTGCTTTGATGTTATCAGATGTGTTACTTTTCTGAATCAACTCCAAGACTGGGTTTTATTTGAGAACGTTTCTTCACAAATCTTTTCATGTTTTCAGCAGGGCCAAGATAGGTCACTTAAACTGATAGTCAAAGAAAACAAAACAAAAAGGAATCTGTGGAAGGTGGAAATATTTGAGGAATGGAAAAATCCTAGGAGAATTCAGGAATTAAAAAGTAAATGTAGAAGCATTAATTCTTGGCAGTAATTTTTAGGGGAATGCTTCTATCATTGTAATGAGAACTATGCAGTTAGGCAGAATATAAATACTCTTTCAGAAGATCCAGGGTGCACAGGTGCATATCCTGTCTAACTGCACCCTTTCAAAGGAAAAGTTATCATATTTATCCTCTCTAAGGAAAAAAAAAAGGAATGTAGGAATGTTAAATCAGAAGATCCTGGCTATCCTGTTCCTTTTGTTATTTCTAGAATAGTGACTTGTGTTGGTCAGAATCTTTTCTTTCCTTTCATATTATCGTGGGAAACTTTAGCTTGAATTGGTTGGACATACGTGAGCGCAGCTTGGGGTGTACCATTCCTATTCCACAGGCAGGCTCTGAAAATCCTGCCTGTGACTCAGACCAATTGTAAAGACCATAATTGCCAACAAAAGTGTCTTTTGTGGCCATTCAAAAATCCCAAACAAGGTAAGAGGGAATGATTGACAACAGTTACACTACTGATTGACAGAGAACCAAAAACTTGGTCTGTGACTTACTGTGTTAGTTTTCCAAGAAGTGTTGACCTTTTTCACTATTATTCTATTATTTCTGATGGACTATTCCCAACTCCTCTATTGAGGCTAGAATGTCTATCTAAAATGTGTCTTTGTAATTACTGCCTATAGTCTGTATGTCTTTTTACAATGATATGCTTATTTGTTGATGCCGAAACAAAATTGAGAGATGCATTGCAATCAGACCTCCGTGAAAGAATGTGCATCTTTTATATGCCTCACATGCTTAGCTATTGATTTCAGTTACAGATTTCACTGCTATGAAGTAATGAAGTGCCACATCCAAATCCTGCAGATTTATACTCAGTTCTAGCTGTTAATAATGGAAGGCCCAAGGATATCAATGTGGTTACTCATGTGAGGAAAGATTTGGAGACTCATTTCCCATTCATGAATGAAATGGTTTGGGAAATGCGCAGTTACTATGGTTCTCCTTTGGCTTAAAAACAAAAATCTCCATAAAAACAACCACTAATGAGATCTGTTAGAGGGGCCCAAGGATAGAAAAATTCAATGACTTAATATAAGAATGCAGTATTAATATAAGTATGTGACAGCAGTAGTTTAGGAATTATAATAAAAATGTTCCCTCTCTTCAGCTTATTAGAAGCTTTAGAAGCAAGGGAAATTTAATTAATTCTCTTTGTTTGCATCACTAGATATGGCAATGACTCTTGAAATACCACCACAACTATGAGATTCTCATCACCTTAAAAATAAAAGTTCATTTAGGGTGGTCTTTATCATGTACTTGCCTCTACTCTTAGTGATAAGTGTCAGTCCTAGCAAATGATAAACTGATATTTCTGGTTAGGCTTCTCCTGGTTGTCTGAAGGAAAAGGTAACAGTATCTCCAGGGTTTATTTATCTCCAGCAATGTTTATTTCACATCCTTGTTTTCACTGCAAGCAAACAAGAAGCAGGATGTGTTCTCTGGTAATTGATACACCAGTTAAGGCACCTCAGTTCTCTAATAGAGAAATTACTTTGGTTCAGTGTTTCTAAACTGTTCAATAGCATTCTTTAGTTTATAAAGCAGATGTATTTGGTGCTACTGCTTTCCTAGTTTTCACAAAGTCCAAATTTCCAAATTGTATTTTGGAGGAAAAATAGGCATCTAACTTAACAGAACTCACAACTGTTACTATACATCTGCATGTAGATGGTAAAGGAACTATACTAAAATTGTTGCACCAAAGAGCCCTGAAATTACCTTTCTGAAACAGAGAATTTGCTATCCTATCAATTTTTAAAAACAGAGATACATAGACATTTAGATGGCCGTTATTGTTGGTAAAAGGTCCTTATTCACCACCACCATCATATTTATGCATAAAGAAGTAAATCTTGGCTATATATGTCTTTTAAGTTAAAGCAGAACAAAATTCCAAAGGTGGAGAGGTACACATATAAGCAAACACAACATTCACTTATAAAATTAGAGCAATCTAAACATATTCCACAAGTCATTAGCTATCAGCTGTTTGTCAAAACGGAAAGGTTTAGGCAGATCAAAACAGTAACCTTGCTTCTCAAAACACATACATAATTCTGTAAAAGAAGTTGCAAGGTGGAGCTGCCACACTGGTGTTGTGCTGGAGTTTGGTGATTTTTCGGTGATTTTTTTCACATTTCCTGGTCCAAGTGGACCGTAAACTCCATGTAGAGCAAAAAAACCCCAACAAGAAAAAAGGGTGGGTTTTCTATATTATATACATACCTACTTATATATGTGTGTATAAACATTAATGAAAAATTATTAAAATGTACTTGGCACACTGTAGGTTTATTCCCAGCTGGTTTTTTAGTATTCTTTCACTTGTACTCTTGTTGTTGTTTGAACAGATCTGAAAAGACTCGTGCAAACATCAAACATCTTCTATGTTAACTAAACACTTTCTATGTTTGTTATTACACAGAGGATTCACAAAGCTTACACTTGGAACTGAAGGCTGCCCATCTTCCTAGGAATTACTACCTAGTAATAATTCCTGGGAATTATTACTTAGTGAATGTCACTAAGTTGGGCTAAGCATTCTCCAAAAGAATTCTACTTGTCTTAACAGGAGGAAAACACACCTGGGCTCCTGGGAAGCTGCCGTATTGCAAACAGTAAGCAGCAGGAGGTCCAGTCTGGAGGGAAAGGATAAGAACTAGCAAGCCCAGCTCCTTCTTGACTGCCTGACAAAACAAGAGATTTTGAATGCTGCTTTAAAAAAGTCATTTATCTTTCTTTTTTTTTTTTTTTTTTTAATGCTGCGAAAGTAGTTAGATACCAATTTGTTGGTTTTTGGGGTTTTTTTGCCCAGGAAGTAATACAGTATTACTTCATGGGCAAAACAGGCTGAGTATTTTTGTCATATACAATGATACTTAGAGTTTCTAGATATGCCTATGTAACTTTCAAAACTTAGTGATGGAAATCTGCATGATTGCTGGTGGATCTTTCTGTTATGCACATCCTCCAGCACCTTAGAATGACAGTGTGTTCCATATCTTGGGATTTTCTTGTTTTTAAATCCATTATAAACTGGCAGATATTGCACTGCTGAGTAGGAGATCATCTTGAATGTACGCTCTGTGGGAGATTGTAATGATATATGTACAAGGTTTGAAGCGTTCACAAACATCCCTCTATCTTACTGGGGTGTGCTTTAATAATGTACGGCCATATCCCTTCATATTTGTAAAGTTATAACATTTTAAAGTATGTTGTACCTCCTGGCTGGGTAAGTAATCTTCATCTTCGAAATCTCAGTTCTTTCTAGAAAAGTAGTATTTATTTTCCATTATAAACTTCCAGGTTTTAAGAAATTGACTTGTGGTCCATTAAAAGTTAAAATTCAGCCCACATGATGTGGCAGACTGGGCAGACTGTGGCAGCTGATGTAGAGTGAAATTATAGACATGTGTGGCCTTATCCAGTTGAAACTGACTGAAATGTTAATGGTCTTTTGGCTGACACTTTGGGAAAGACCACCAGTGATTTCCTAAGGGGAAAGAACTTTTAGCTTCCAACAATACCTGAGTCTGTCCAAGCCCAGTTCATTATTAGCTGACATCTATGGAGATTTGTAAGAACTTTTGAAGTTTTCTGGATTGCATACAGACAGAATAGAGAAATGGATTATTTTTACTTCCATGAATAGAAGTATCGTAGTTCAGTGCTAACTAAAGGAAGCTAAGGGTCAACTGCCAGTCAAAACTCATCTACATTACAAAAATGCAGGAATTTTTTTGCTGCATTAGTCCTTCTTACCCAGTGCAAACCCAGTGTAGAACTGGTGTAAGCGGAGACCTCAGGGCCTCAAGGACTTTCAGAGCATTCTCAGGAGACAAACGAAGGAACAATGAATTTTGACTGCCCCTGGACCTCTCCCACTCTTTGCACTGGTTGCTACTCCATTTTATGACTATTTCTGTACTCCACACCTTTCATTGTCTAAGTCAGTAAACTGCCTAGAAAGTGTTTTAAATTGTCAGTGGATACTCAGAAAACAATAAGAGTGAAAGCTGGGAGCACATGCAATACAACCTGGTTGGCATTCAGTTCCAGATTAAGATTCAAAAAATTGGACATCTGTGCATACATGTCTGCATGTGATTCAGCTCAAATGGCAGCTGGCACCAGAGGAACAAACTTGTTGCCCACACACAGGGATCTAGTGCCACTAGAGATGCATTAAGGTACCTCAAACACCCATGTGGGACTGATAGGTGACATGGGACATAAGGACACATTGGCTGTTTGGAGAGCTTGCTCTGCCAGGGCCTCTGAAATGAGGCCCCTATGTATAGACCCGTCAACAGGGAGGCAATCTCAGCAGCTCTTCTCATTCCACTGCTCATGTGGACTAGATCATCACTGGCTACAGCTTTCACACTGGCAGCTTTCATACAGGCAGCTACCCAGAATTTGTATAACTGATGATGTTTTTTTACGAGTCATTTTTTTATTATGTCATTACTATTGAAGAAAATGATTTATGGACTAACAATAAAGTGTTCCTGTTCATTATGGTAATAGGAGGAAAAAGGGAAGCAGGAAGGAAGGAGGAAATTGTATTTTTTCTATAGTCTGAAGGCACCTATTTTGAATGCTTAAATTAAGACACTCGTTGGCTTTGTAAACAACCGAGACCTATACAGACCTTATCTCAATTATTTAAATTCTGTATAAGCCCCTTGCCAAGGAGAGACAGTCTCCTTGGACTGACTCATGTGGCCTTGGTAAGATGCTGAGCTGGTAACATCTAGGAGTAGTTGATAGAAAACATCAGGCATGCTCATTATATCTTAGGTCATCTGAATATTACACTTTCCTAAGGTTACTCTAAGTTCTGTTAATATGTGTTCAGACTAAAAGAGATTGAATTCACAGTTCTTTTCAAGATATCTATCATAATAGTCTATTAATCTAATTTGGCATAACTTCTCTCTTAAATGATTGGAATTTGCTTCTAGATGTACCTCTCTCTGTCATCTGAATGGGACCATCACCTCTGAGAAATTAATCTGAGGATAGAAATTTCTTCCTTTTGTTATGTATCATTCACATGAAGTGCTTTTGCTGACATATCTTTATACTTTCACATTGTTATGCATATCTATAATGTTTGTCTAATGTACCCATGAGTATTTTGAAACATTATACATTTGCACTCTACCTCACAATTCCTTTGTTTTCAGAAAATTATGTCCCCAACTGAAAACATAAATTGTGAGTCCAGTTATTGTCTGTTTTGGGGCCCATAGCTAAAGTTCAGATGGTAAGGCAATTGTGGAAGGGTTTACCAATTTACATGTTAATGAAGCATAGTTTGATGGACCTTGTTAATATCAAGGCTCAGTCAACATCTTAATTAGCCAGAAGCACATCATGAGGTATTGGTATCTGTCTTCCAACCCCTGAGATTTTTTGCCAAGCAATACAGGTTCCTCAGTAGCTGTTTTCCATAGCATTGTTAAAGCTAAGACCTTAATAATTTTTCTAATGAGGGGAGTTAGTTAATAACTGTTCGGCCATGTGTAGAACACCTGAGGTTGCAAAGCCCTTGTTAGAGGGCAGATCCCAGCCAATTTGTAACCTGGATCAGGTATGATATTAAATAGCACATTTGTGCCAAAATCACATTGAGCATGTTTTTTAAGAACTGTGGATGTTTTTATCTGATTGATTAGTTCCACATGTATACAGCCCCAGGAATCTCTCCACAGGCGCCCACATGGAATTGGGATAAGCACAATTTAAGTATGCCTTTGTAGTTGAGCAACCTGCTGGGCAGGACTTCATCTCTGGTAACAATGTCTCTCCTGATATTTTGTTTAAAGGCTTGCTAGTCTGCAGCTAATTTATTTTACAAGTGAAAATCAACTTTCTCCGTACAGATATGTTTTAAAATTCCTTGAATGCTATCAAATATTGTTTTTAAAAGCTAGCCTGTCTGAGGACCAACTCCCAGTGGAACAAGGAAACGTTTAGAATTTTTCCCCATTTGAGTCCTTGCTCTACATCTTTCACTGCTGCAAAATATACACAATAATATGTAGATGGAAATGTTAGGTGTATATTTATTTTTATTTTCAAAAGGAAAATTTTGTTATGAAATGTTTGATTTTAGTGGGAAACTGTTGTTTTATTGAATGAAACCAGAAAATTATCTCCCATATTATATGTTCCCACTATCACAAGTATGCAGAATAAAAGTGCAAATAACATGTACACTATGTAATTTCTGTCCTTGCTTTCATGATAGCTGGTGTAAGAGCTGCTGGTGGTGACAGGGAGAAAAACATCTGTTGTGTTGTGTGGAATTGGCATCTGAGCAAAATAGGGAGCAATTTATGACCTTATATTTTCTACTGTCTTCAGGCACAACATTGTGATTTTCTGCTTGGTTTCTGAGAAGAAGAGATAAGAACACTCTTTGAAACCAGTACCAGTAACTGCATGAGTGTCAGATTCTATCCTGGCCTTCCACTCGAAGGGACTGATATCACAGTCTCCCAAACAGAAAATCTTCCTTCATTGCAGAAATGCAGGAAAGTTTCCCTGAGATCAAAACCACTTACAAATTACAGATATCTCTTGCCAAAATGGAGAGCATTTATTAGTGGAAAAGATCCAGGAAGCTTCCTTGGTCTATTTGCCTGCCAATGTCTTGTTATTTCTTATATCCGTTCAAAGGCTGCATTATGTGCAGTCCACTCTTGTAGTTTTTAGTGACAGTCTGGACTCTTATTTAGAGGTTTATTTTCTTGGTGTTAAATGTTCACTTCATGCTCATGTTTGTAGTACAGACCATCCTGCTCCCTTCAACTCAGGTCACTAAACAAAAGAAGTACTCTGTACATAATTATAAAAACATTTCTGTTCCATTTCTAAATATACTGTAAGTTTCAGATGAATGGTGAGAATTTGTATTGAATTCTTTTGTGAAAAGCAAATCTATAATGCTATTGAATCCCTAATACTTTCCATCAGAAAATAAAAATTTCATGCCTTGAAATATGGAGTGACATAAATTGCCTTGACATATAGTACTTGGAATATCCTAGGCTAAAAAAAGAGCAATTTTAATCTTTGTGGAGCCAGGCATTCAAAAAATTCAGCAGCTATCTGCAGTTGCCATACTGCATTAATGTGGATACTACCGATGTTTCTTGACCTAAGTACAAAGAAATTGATGGGTACAATTTTTTTCAGCCTAAACACTTATTGATATGGCTCCCACTGACGTTACTGCAGTCTGCAGATGTCAAGTGGTAACTGAAAATGGCTGTTTGGATGACTAACATGACTAAAGCTAAAAATCTCAGTTTTTAATGGCTGAAAAATACTAGAGAAAGCATCTTATGAGACCTTTAAACACTGATTCTTGAGATGATTTTTGTATCTGGAGTTGAATATTTTTTTAGCTATGGACAATAGCATGGGAAACTATTCCCTCTAAATCCAGAAGGGAACTTTTCTAACAGATGGTTATAACTTCAGCCTTACCTCCTCTTGAACATCAACAGAGGAAACTGTGCTTGGTTTCTGTTTCATGTTTTGTTAGATTCATATTACTAATATGTTTTATATTATTCCTTGTTGCTTTTCCTTCTGATATCCATCCTGGATAACTAATTAAAAATGGGGATTTATCTTTCCTACCTCCATGAATCAAAATTACAGATTGTTTCATTGTTAATTTTAAAGGATAAGTCTTTCCCTACGTGCCTTATGGAGGTTAGTGTCTTTCTGCTTTATAGCAGAAGCTCACGTACTTAGATTTAACCCCCTAACTTTAGTGTTTAAAATGTGAGCTAAATCTCTCCTTTAATGATTTAAATTTGATGCCATTATAATGGTAAGGTCTGCAGAACTATCTTGACATTTAAAGAACATAAAATACAATCCCTACACACATAGACTGCAAAAGTTTTTAAAGAGGAGACACATCTAAAATATTTAATTACTCTGAAATTAACAGTTAACAGTAAAAAGTGTATATTAATGTGTAACCTATTTTTCTCTGGCAAGTTGTAGCACCTATTTTCAACAGTCTTAGAACATTATTTTCTAAGGGTTTCTTGAGTTCTTAGATGAAATACTGAATTCAAGAAGAAAAGCAAAACATTAAAATGTCATGATGCCGTGTGAGCAGAGTTTTCTTAAGGAACTGAGTTTGCAAGTCCTAAGAGTGAACAGCTGCTTTCTACAGCAGTATGGTTTTCATGGAAGTGCTTACAATTAATTTCTGTAAGGAAAAGAGATAAAAATGTTATATCCCATACTCAGAATTCACCATATTGTTAAATCCCCATATGCAGTCATCCTTCTGGAAGTATTCAAGTACTTAAACTGTAATTAAGTTGCATTTGCACAGTATTTTTCAGCATAAGAAAATCGGTACAAAGTGCTTCCATTTTACAGAAAGGAAAACAAAGACAGAGGTTCAGTGTTTTGTTCTGATTCTGGATTTTCTGAGCCAAGTAGGTCTCTAGTGTTTATGATCAGAGGTCAGGACATGCTCCTCTCTCCCTCATGAGAAGAGGTTTTCCCAGAACCAGTCCCAGAGAGACATACTGGGGAAGCAGGTGGGGACTTATTAACAAGGCATGTTTGTTTG
Organism: Petroica traversi; assembly: GCA_025920805.1. NCBI lineage: Eukaryota > Metazoa > Chordata > Aves > Passeriformes > Petroicidae > Petroica > Petroica traversi. The sequence continues at coordinate 7,440,379 of JAHLSL010000057.1, read as the reverse complement.
AGTACAATTGTGGTCATTAACAATGCAGCCATTGAGCTGTATATACACAGAGAGTAAATATTTATGTGACTGGTGATCTAGCTGGAAAAAGTGGAAAATGGGAAAAATAATTTTGTTTTGTTAGACGTCTGATGCTTTCTTTTCTGTCATTTCTATGTTGTCATCTTTTGATAGAGATACAGGCTTCAAAATGCTAGGTCAAATAAAAAAAACCATAAAAGTAAATAATAAAAACCAAACTAAAACAAACAAAAAACCCACCCCCCAAAAACCCCCAAAATCCAAACAAACAAAACCCCAAAATAAACAAAAAACCTAACAAAAATCAACAACAAAGAAAAAAAACAACAACAAAAACTAACAAAACAAACAAAATGCTGGGGAAAAGCAGGCCAAAAAACCCAACCATCCATTGATGATACTGTTCAGTGTGAAAAATGTGGTGTTCATTCTCTCTCTCTCTCTCTTTTTTTTTTTTTTTTTTTTTTTGGTAAGAGATTATTAGAGGGCTTTATGGTCTTTCCAGACCAGTACAAAAGACATTCGATATCTTGATGTGTCTCTATGAATTTGAAAGATATGACCTCCATAGGGGATACTACTGTTGGTTTTACACCATTAATGTTTTCCTTCATTTATTTCTGCACAATACCTGCACCATCTTTTTAAGTGGGAATTGCCTGGGGTGACAAATTGAATCTTGAATCTTTGCACCTGATGCCACAAGAGCCTATAAATTAGTCATGGACTAGGAAGATACAATCCTAAATGTTTCTATTTCTCATAGAAAAAACAACCCTTGGGGTCACTAACAAAGAATGAAAAACCTGGGCTTGTTAACAAGAAAGCAATTAATTATTTACATATATGTGAGTATTTGCCATTAGCATCTTTCAAAATAGGAATCCTTGTTCTGCTAGATTTACTTCTGCCCTTGAGAGTGTAGCTGTTAGGAAAAGATATTCATCGACACTTTTTAACACTGGGGAAAGCAAACAACAGAAAATATGATTCTAAAACAGGGCTCTGTGTGCCCACTGCTTCCGGTCTCTGCAAAGAAACCAAGATCAAACTATCTTATTGCAAAGCTAAAATAGTGTGGAATCACTAGTGACTGTAGTATCACCCATATGGTGGTTTATTATTCTAGCACATTCATGGCCAGGATGAAGGAAATAAATTATTGAGTGCTGTGGGTGATTTCATTTATGTATGTATGTATGTCATTGTAAGAGCAAACAGTAGAGAAAAACCTTGCATCCTCATATGGCTCCCTTGGGGAATCTTAATGCCATTCCGCCAGGTGGAGCTTCATGTGCTTTTTTTTCCTATTCACTGCCATCCACCTATCCATCATAATGTCCTGAGCAGTTTTCATCCATGAAAACTCCTTGCTATAGCAATATATAAGCTTTGTAAATAAAGTCTGGCATCCCTAAGGGGAACAGTATAGACTTCTAGGAATTCTCATATATTTAATCTGTTTCAAGGCCAGAAAAGTATATTCCTGTAATAAAATATTTTAAGACCTTTTTGTCCAGGGAAATTTTTTTTCCATGGCAGATGACCCACAGGACTGCTGCGGATATGAACACTTAAGGGTTTCAAATGGATCCAGTACGATGCAGGCATTTTTTAAAGATTACTCCAAGGGGAAAGGACCCCACCCCCATCCTCCTCACCCCCAGTATCTGAGCAGTTTGAAAGCATAAAGGTCCATGTTATCCCTGCAGATACAGGCAGAAAACTGCCAATGGCTAAAGCCAAAGCTGCATGTGTGCATCCATGGGCAGTATTTTGGTTTTGAAAGTTAACTATGATATAAGAGAATAGTATAGTGTTTTGTATAGAATCTTTTATACCTGTTATGGCTCAAAGCCCCTTATGAGGACATAAATGAGATACTGGTAGCACAGGGAGCACGAAGGAAGACTGAAAAGATATTAGGTGCTTAGCAGGAGATCACAAAACATTTTAAAATGCAGAGCTTGATGCACTAAAAAAAGTAATAGTGCCCAGGAACACTGTTGTTATTTTTTCTGCTTACTCTTCCTCCCTGTCTCTTACAACCATAAAAGATGGCACCAAAATGTAACCCACTATCTTAAAATTATTGGCATATTCTTTTACCTTGGACCTTGTCTTCTGAGTATTCAGCAAGACCTGGGTGTTAGTTTTGAAAAACAAAATGTCTTCTCAGCTTTAGCCTTACAGTATGAAATGCTTTAATCTAGTTGTGCTGACATCATTCACAGAGCTCTGGACTAGGATTTGTGCAGTGTTTTGGAGAGAAAACCCTCTTAAGCAGCTAAGCAAGGTGGGAAGTTTTCTAGTACATTCGTTAGGTACTCAGACTTCTTTAGACCTTCTTTAGGCATCTGAGTTGGCTCTGTCTCTGTGCACTCAGGACTTGGGGTGTGGGCCTGACCTGAGCTTGTGGGGAGCTTAAATTCAGAGCCAATATTGTCACATTGAGATTGAGCATAGCACTGTCTTGTGTGCTTCCAGTACATTGAACTCCTCCGTAGCTTCCTGCCATGGCCTGGGTAGACCTTCACTGAGCTACCCTAATTCAATCCCTCAGTAACTTGAACAGCAAGATGTGTGGATCAAGCTCCACAGAGCAATGAAGACATGCCACAAGAACCCAGTCACAGGGGAAATGCAGAGTGAGGAGATTCCTCTGTAAAGCTCATGGTGAGATTTGGGGGAGCTGAAAGGATACAAGAATTGATAAGCCTCTTGAGCCCAAATAAAGTTAAGTTTTTAAGACAAAAGGGTCAGTCATTGGCTGGAGATAATGCATTTAGCCTGAAATTCCTGACTCCACTAACTGAACAACTTTTAGAATTTGTGTGTTCTCATAATCTGTTTCTGATGCAAGATGAAAGTTGCATGTGCCTGTAATTTCCCCTCTAAAATACTTTGTGAGTAAGCTTTCTTGCAGTGACTGCATAGTTCTCATTGTTTACAAGTCTTTCTTCATATTACTGACATCGAGGTTAAATTTATTTGATTATATTTGCTTAATTGTTTAATTTGTTAAAACATTTAATAGAACGCTTCTGGGATTACATACTCAGCATTTTCACTATAAAAATAAGCAGCAACATGTGGATCTCTCTGCTACTGCATTTGAAGTGGTAGGATTTGATTTGGGGCAGTGCCAGGAAATTGAATCTTTTGTAGTTTGGCTGGAATAGCTTGGATGCAATCAAGGTTTTTCCTGCTGTTTATTCCCTGCCTTACAGTACACAGGATTATGGGGGGGATTCTTGAGTAATTATCATAATAATTAGATTAGATACCTACAAGCATCCATGCAGACATGCACCCACTACTTTTACATGTCTTATTTTGTAAGAGCTCTACCTTAACTGATTCGTAGAACTGCTTTGTTTATTTGTTTATTTATTTTAATGCATCTCTATATAACACTGTTAACCTAAACTTCCTCTTTGTTACCCTTTTTTAGATGAAGGTGCAGGCTATCAATACTGCTGCCGCAGGACTCAGTTTTTTTAACCATGTAGGGGTTGGGGCCCATTTTGCCACATTAACTCACCCAAGACTCCCTATTAATCTGTAATTTTGCACTTTGGTGTTGCAGTGGGAGCTGAAATAAAAAGAAGAAGTATGATAAGAAGCCCAGAGGTTTCTAAACTGTAGTGTTGTAGTGTTTTAGCTAGAATTAAAGGAAAAATTACTTTACTTTTCAGATCATGCCAGCAGTCACAGGTAATAGCCATCTCAGGAAAGACTAAGTGGAATGGAGTCAGGGTGCTGCTCTAAGGGGAGGCACTGGGAGAAAAAGAAAAGCTGGAAAAGACAATAAGGCAATACCTCTGGGAAAAGGGACTTGTCTGTTCCAGCTGCTGAGTGAAGTGGCACGAAGGGCTGAGGTTGCACCCAGCTGGGAAGGAGCAGCTTTCTTTGGGCGTATCTTCCCTTCTTTTCTCCTGTGGGACACCCACTGGCACCCATCACCTCTGAGCAAACCAAGCAGCAAGGCCAAAGTCACTCTCCTGCCCCACCATTTGGCTGCTTCCCTTACGTGCCTGAAGCTGGATGTCGTGGTTTGTGTTCTCTATGTAATACTGACCTAAAAAAAGGAAAAATGTAACCCCCAGATCTGTATGCACATGTAAAGTTACACAGAAGTGTTTGTCAGTGAAGTCTGTAGGGCAAGTAAAGAATGTATTAAAATGCTGATAATGTTGACTGTACAATTAACTGCTTTTTCCAATGTATTCAGGATCAGTGGGGTTAGTGTCTTTTTGATATCTGCCCTTCCAAGCAGCAGAGAGATGACGGAAATGGAATAGTGTGAGGGTTGTCTTCAGAAACAAAGATTTCTGTAGTCTTAAAGAGATTGCAGAGCCTGAGCTAAAACTGATGAATGCCATGGAGTTAGCAGGCTGTTTAAAGCAACAGGTATTTAACCTGGAAGTTATCATGCTTTGCATAACCTCCTCTGCATCTGCCGTGCATCTGACAGGAAGCTTGCAGAAGCCCTTCTGGCTATCACAAGACATATTTGCCCTTCCAGGAGCTCTCTGCCTAGGCTGGTGTGGGCACAAAATTAGGTCTTTTCTTACCTGTAGAGGAGAGCCAGCTTTTAAAAAGCATTAACCTCCTGCCAGGCTCCACCTCTTTCACAATCATAATATTTTAGGTTAAAAATCATAACATGTTAAAGACAGTTCTGCATTCCTTTTTTCTAGCCTCTGGCTTTCAAATTGTAGGGGTTATATTGAGGTCAAACTGTCAGCTCTCTGTCTGTAACAGTCTAAAGGCTAAATCCGTTTTTAAAAAGAAAATAAATCTTCAGTTCTCACATAATGACTTGGTATCTGGAGCTGAGGCTTCACAGAAAAGATCAAATAGCCTAAGGCTTGTGAGAGAACTGTAAGGAATGGCAATGCCTCATTATCCCATAGAGTAACATCTCAGTTATAGTAGTCTTTGAATGTTCTCTGAGACAGATGACCAAGAATATATATAGTCCCAGTGATAGGAGATGGTACTGCTCCTATGCTCTGTGTTGGGGATTGTTCTTTGTGCACCAGATATCTATATTATTATAGCTGCTCACTCAAGCATTGTGTGGGGTTAATTTGATGGTTGTGGCAGGTAAATTGGTAACAAGATGTGAGATACTGTGCAAAAGTTAATGACTCGTGGGCACAGATGGGGCCAAAATTGGTTATGAGTGGCTGCTTGGCATAAATTCCTGAAAATTTTGAGAATAGAGGTGGAGGGACAATACAGTGAACAGCTTGTAACCTTCCTAGAAAAGAGAGCAGGACCCTTGTCTCATTTGGACCCAACTATGAGCTCATCTCAGCCTGCATACTCTTCTCCAACAGCTGCAGCTGTGTTGGAGCCACCTCTGTGCCTGTGCTAATGGGATAAAAGCATTTTCATGTGCTCTTTTTATCCACAAAACACAGTCCCCTCCCCACTGCCTCCAGTGTGCCCTCATTCCCTTGAATTGAATTCAAACATTAAAGCCTGCTATGTTTAATTATTGCTAAGTCTGGGAGGAAATCAAATCTTACAGCCATTTTAACATGTTCCAAGACAGGTAGGTGCAAGTCACAAATGTGCAATGAGTAACAGGAAACTCAGAAGCCATCAGAAAGCAGAAATGTGCTCTGAGGAGAGTGATCATAAAACTTACATGGTCTTCTCAGCCACGTGGTTAGGGTTCTGCAGCTCCTGGCCTGATAAGTGTTGTTCCTCAGCAAGGACCTCTCACAGTCAGGACCTGTGCAGCACAAACTTGCCACAAGGTGTGGTGTGGTAACACTCTGGAAGTGTTAAAAAGCAACCCATGAACAGGTAGATTTCTACTGGGAGAATTTTGTCCTAAAAATTGTTTAATCCCCATTATTTCAAATTAAGTCAAATGGAAGAGCTTAGCTTCAACCCTTTTACCTACTATATGCAAAATAACTTTTTTTTTTTTTTTTGCTTGTGTAAGTATCGAATGAAACACATGGGCAAGTTTTCCCCATTATATATACCCCTGCCATCCCTTTGCTTTGCTTCTCCCACAGATTTCTGTTTTTGGGAAAATTCTGCATTATGCATGAACCAGCCAGTGGACATAACTCTTTGATTCAAATGGAGCTTTTTGTGCATATATGTATACACATTTTAACAAAGGTGTGTCTACTCTTCCCTTGTCCTCCTCCTTCTCCCAGTACAAAAGCCATTGCTTTCTTTAAGGAATGTTGTAGCAAAACAGCACCAAACATTGGGCTACATTGAAGGTCAGAGCAAAGAAAACAATAGTGAAATGTAGCTCTTCCTTGGGGGGGGGGGCGGGGGGAATAAGTGTTTTTTCTTCAAATCAAAATTCACAGAAAACTTGTTTTGCAATTTAGCATCATTCTCTCTTCTACCATTAGAATTCCCATGATGATATCTGGAAGCCACAACAGCAGCAGGCAAGCTCCACTATCCTGTGTTTTTGGGTTTTTAAAAAGTATTTATATATATTTTTTGAGAAGCAAACAAACAAAATGGAAACCATGGCTTACTTTCAGTTTTGCACTTGCACTACATTCCTCCTGACATTACCTTTTGTTTATTAGCGAATCATTTCAGTTTTCTTCTGATGCAGAATCACATTACTCTTTTTCTTGCATAAAATTTTCCTGTGAAATTTTAATGACAGTTGTTTCTGCTAGAAAGCCCCCGTCTTTTTGTTTCTAAAGACTTTATACTACACAGGAAAAAAAAAAATGACTAAGAGATTGAAGAGATATTTCTTGGAATGGGATGTAAAAAAGCCTATATTAAGTTTTGTGGAGGATGATATACCTGTAATGTGGTTGGAAGAGCTTAATCACTGTTTTTTCTCATGGAGATGAAACTGTTTGCTAATGCCTGTTGACAATACGTGTTGATGTTAAGCTTCTAGCCTGAGCTCTAGCAAATGATGATAAATTCCAGACTCTAATCAAACATCTTTTGGAAACATTAACATTTGCTAAATAAACCCATTTTTCTCTTCTTTATTGCATGTAATGCATGTTTTTAACATTGTTTGCCAGTCTTTTTATAAAGCATAACAGATGGCCACTACTTCTAATGAAATAATTATATTATTTAACCCTTTCCTTGGGAAAGAAAAGGCCTGGGCTTAACTTTCCCCTGTCTAATCTTTTGATTTCTATGAAAAATCTTGAGACTGTCATTCATATTTTCTATAAATAACTCTGATGACAAAGACAAGAAAGTTTTTGGTTGAAAAATCTATTGCTATTTTTAAATGAAAGAATGGCTACTTGTCTCACATTTGATTTTCACATTGATCAACCTCTTTCTGTTCATAAAATGTGACAAGGAAAGTTTAATCCAAAAGTCTGTGAGGGAGCACAGAGTTGTTAAGAGCCAACTCTCAGAGTGATGTGGTAGATCTGTGCTGCTCTCGGAGACAGATCTAAAGAGTGTTCAGGAACACCCTCTTCTGGATCTACCTGATGATACAATTGCTTGAATAATTTTATGTCAATACCTTCTCTGTGTGTTATTTGTGTATCCTTGGTGACATTTTAAGGCAGCTGGCTGAGTATTATTGAGGTATTAAGCTAGCAGATACACTTATATATGCAAGAAGCCCTACACGGTGTAAAGTGGTCTCTAAAATAGGTTAAGTTCAGGCTCTCAGGTCTGGTGTTTGTGAAATACTGGCTAGCGAGGTTAGGCTGCTCTCTGAAGTCAGTATTTGTCCTGCTGAGAACCTGAACACCATCAGAACAGAAGCACTGGGAGTGTTCAGGAGCATCCTGGCAAGGTGGAGTCTTTTTGCAGTATGCTGCTGTGTGTGCATGTGAGTGGCAGTGAGAACTGACTCCTCAGATTCAGAACACACTTGATTCCTAAACATTTCAAGAAAGTATTTGGCCTTTGACATTGATGACATACCAGAGATTGCTAATAATAGCATGCCTGAATTTTTGTTAGAAAAATAAGCACATCCCTCAGCAATTCCCACACTCCTAGGTTAAATCACCACCATATCATATTAATGCCAGGGCTCATGAGAAACACAGAGAAATATTAAAACCTCAGTTGGATAAAATTTGTTCTCCTTTGAGATGTCTTTTTCATAAAACTGAAAAGAAGAACGATACGATATCAGCTAATAATTTGCCAGCACCACTTCTATTGGAGACACTTAGGAGGGCAGGATACTCTTGTCCCACTCTCTTGCCCAAACCTGCCAAAGTTCTGCTGAATTATTGTGGGAAATGCATTCCCATTCACTACCCCTCAAATAAAGGAAGTGTGAGTAAGAGGAAGAATTAACTGAATTAAGCTAGAGGAATTCCTAAAAGGAAGTACTGTGGATGGATGAGCTTGGAGAGGAAGCCTCTTCTGATGTTGTATTGTTTTTAGTATTGAGGTTTGGTGTTTTTTTTTTTTCTTTTATAAGATCAATAAATCTATCTCCAAGAGGAAGTCAAACTTGGATATATAGTTTTATGCTTGCATGTTTACCGAGCACAGCAGTAAGGACTCAACCTGTTCACACTCACAAATAATATGAAGCTGATTATTCACAAAGATATATGCCTAGGAAGAAATGAGCAACAGAAATCTGTGAGTGCACATACAGATAAAAGTTAATTTTATTATGAGGTGACCTGGTTTTTGCATAGATCTTGGAGGATGTAATAATTGGAATAACGGAATTACACCATTTCCACAGAGCCATTATATATGATAGCTGCCCTGGTATTGAACACACTTCTCACCTGTCTGGACATTCAGAACTTGGTTCTTTGTCTTGTACAAGAGTTCAGTGTTTGTGTTTACTGCTTACCTCTTTTGAAGGGGGTAAAAAAAGTATGTGTTAAACCAGGAAAGACAGAAGAAACATGAAAAAGAGCAAGATGGATTGATATCCATATATTTCAAGTGAAGAGTTTAAGTTATCCCAAGGCTGGTGGTTTTATTCCCTGCATGCTGACTGTCAGGATATTCTGTTGCTATAGGCTAGTGTGGAACACACTCTGCATTAATAGTCAGAGTTCACTGATTTCATTTTATTTTCACAAGCAGAAAGCTGGTCTTAACAAAAACTCTTGTGTCTCAAGGGGGTAGGCCTATGCTGGGAAGAAAATGTATCACAAATGTCAAGAATGCAAACTTGTGGCCTTTTAGGACACAGGAAGTCCAGAGGAATAACAACACAGAGACTTCAAGGTGATAGTAATACTGGGCATAAAGTGTATCGTAGCAACACCCGGAATGCAGCAATATGTGCTTCATTCACAGCCATTAAAGCTAGGTGAAAAGCTGGTTAGAACCTAGGCTGTGTAGAGAAATCAGCTTTAAGCATCAGAAAAGTTTAGAAGTGGAGTTGATGTCATCTTAGGAAGAAGTGGATCTTGCAATGTTATAGATGCAAGAATCAGTAGAACTGCCTGCTGTATATGGTTTTTAAAATTCTGTTTTATCGTTGCTAAGTTCGGATCTGAAGCTCAGCTGAGAAGTAACCAAAAACTGTTCGGGTTTCCCCTGCAAATAGAAAGTTTGGGCAGTTTCCACAAGAAACTGGTGTCACGGCTGCGTCGCAGAGCGGCTCCTGCTCCTTCCTGAGCCGCTGGATGTCGGAGCGGTGCAGGCGGTGCCCGGCCGGGC
>JAHLSL010000057.1:7415915-7430319 GCA_025920805.1 Petroica traversi | reverse complement strand
TGCCCTGAACCGGCTCTGCCATGGACCGGCTGTGCCCTGAACCGGCTCTGCCATGGACCGGCTCTGCCCCGGGCCGGCTCTGCCCTGAACCGGCTCTGCCCCGGGCCGGCTCTGCCATGGACCGGCTCTGCCCCGGGCCGGCTCTGCCCTTGAACCGGCTCTGCCTCCCGCTCCCAGCCGCTTTGTGTGTATGCACGAGTTGGGATTTGGACATAGATGTGTGAGTTCTCAAGCACTGGGACAGGGAAGTGGTGAAGCCACCATGCCTGGAGGTATTTAAATGTATGCGTAGATGCCTACCATGCAGAGGGACGTGGTTTAGTGGTGGCCATGACAGGGGTGTGTTAACAGCTGGACTCGATCTTATAGGTATTTTCCAACTTAAATGATTCTCTGATTCCCGTGGTCCACTTGCTGCTCTTCCTCTTCTCATCTCTCAGTCTCATAATTTATCATCCCATCCACTTTTTCGTGCTTATTCCTGCACTTACCTTGTAAGTGCCACAACTACCCAAATACTGACACCAGTGACAGAATCATTATGAGAGATGATGTCCATCTTGATAAACAGAGAGTCATCTGCAGGTTTGGAAATAGATTTCCTTAAAATTGCTAAGCCTTCTGGCAGGAGACTTCACCATCACATTCAAACTTCCCAAGCCAGGTTTGGTATGCGCTGAGGAGCAAGGAGGCAACAAAAGCCTTTCTTGCACTTCAGAAAGGAGCCCAAATACAGTGAGTATGGACGGGTTTATTTTGTAGGTAACAAAAGTGGTGATTGTAGAACAAACATGACAATTTTACCTCAGCTAACTGCAGTACAGGAATGCTTCTTGCTGAATGCTTATTATTGTATTTGCAGATTGGCTTCATATGTACCACGTGCTTATTGTTGTTGCATTGTGATTTCAAGATTTTATGAAGTGATAAGCCACATATTAATAGTTTTAACAGAAGGTTCTCTAGTTGTTAACATGGTAACACCTTGCTAGAACAACATGTTATGTCCATTTGTAGTTCGAGAAATATGCAACATTCTGCACTTCAAAATACATGAGGAAAGTGCCTATTTAATACTTAGATCTGCTCAATATATTATCTTCCATGAATTCCTACCCTGTTGCTCAGTCCTGCTATAAAAATTTGTCTGCCTCAGACTGCAAAATAGTAATTCATTTCCCAGGAATCTCTTTAGGTACAAGTTTTGGGTGAAAGGAGATCTGGAAATTGCAAGCACGTTTACTCTTGCTGAATCTTACTCCAAACTGGGCTGTTAGAGTAACAGGTGTTCAAATATATCTAACTAAGTTATTAGCCAAGCTTGGAGGATTATTTTTGTTTTCCCTCTCCACAGTCAGGTTATCAGTTACAGTTGGGTGTAATCCTACTCATTTACCGCAGTAAAAATTGAGCTATTTTAAAAGTAAATTAGTTTCATAATAGCAGGATTCCATCCTGTGACTGTATCAGATGTCAATGAAAAGTTTCAAAACAAAGTACCAGGTACATAATGATCACAGTGATCCAAAGAAAGTCAAAACATTGGTGTTTTGATGATAATAAAAATTAGGAGACCTTATATTTATTTACATTCTGTATATCCTAATAAACCAAGTCAAATTAAGTTAGTGTGTTAAAACTTCCCTTGAATTGCATCATGAAGAGTACAAACAAATATAAAAATTTAAAATTAGATGCCTTTACAGTAACTCCATTCAACCTGCCCTTCTAAGCAGGCAATGCATATAAGCATTTGCCCATGAGTAACATCTTAGTAAATGCTCATGATTTGATGTGACACATTTTTCCTCCAATTTGCATACCTGATAATAGTCTTCCTAAATATCACCTTCTGATTCACTGGCAAAAAAAGTAACCCATCTGAAAGAAACATTGCATGAAATATTGGTGATGGGACAATCTTGGGTCTGTGTCTGAATCTGAGAAAAAGGGTTCAGACCATTAAAAGCTATATAGTCTGTTGCCATGCTAATGTTTAGTTCTTTGTTCAGTGCAGACTTTTAAACGTGTTCCATGACTCATTAAATCCTCTGAAATAAAAGTTCTCACAATTCTAGTACAGTGGAGCAGTTATTTTTGGACTTAATTATAAATGAATTATAAACGATAATGAGCTTCCTAACTTGTCCCCTTTTCTGAAGAAGGAAAATGGTTAATGACCCTCTCCTTTCTCTAAACAGTATAAAAATTCACTATATTTGTTAGATAAAGGAGTGGAAAGTCCATGAAAAAATGAAAGGAGTGCATAAGGATATGCCTGTTGGGCAATTAATATTTTAAATAACAAGTAAGAATATATATTTAGTGAACCTGTTAGGTATTCGGTTTAAGAGAATATGGTAACCATAGCAACCCCTTATCACCTGTTTGAGACACTGCAATATCTCCAGGAAATGTGCATCAAATGCCCTGCTACTATTTGTAAAATGCTGATGATTTTAGCTCTTAGAATGTGCCACAATTAAAGATAAAAGCAAAAAAGTGCTTGAGTTCCAAGATCACCTGTCTACTGCCAGATTTCTCCTTGCCCTTCTACTTTATTTTTTATATCAGTTTGATTTATCAAAAGCAAAAGATTAATGGGTTTGAGAAGTCACTGTAGGGAGCAGGGTGGTGGACACACATCACCGCTCACCTTCTGCATGCCCATAATAAATACCCTCAGTTAAGGGTGCTGAAGGCTTTTGTGGTTTGTGGTGGCCAAAAAGAGCCTACATAAAGGGAAAAGTTACCCAAAAGGATTGAACATGAGGACTCACAGGAAAACATCCAAAACAAGATAAGTACACATCCCCTCCTTGCAGGAGTTATCAATCTAAAAAGACCATTTATTTGCAATATTTCAAGCCACATAAAGCTGTGACAATAAAGATCTTTCTGACTGTAGTGACAGTGTCTCTTGTTTTAGACTTTACACTTCAGGTGCTCTCCCCTCTCTTTCAGCTTCCAAGCTATAAGTGGTCAGAGGTTTGCACTTCTAAGGACTAATATGAGGATATGGCAGGTGAATTTTTCCTGTGGAGCTATTTCTGTGCCCCACAGCCTTTAGGGCTAAGGATGCTGGGATGGCCTGGAGAGCTGCCCTGCTGAAGTGTCACCACCTGTTCCCAAAGGACTATCTGTCCTTTTTTGTTGTGTACTATGTTTTTCCATTCAATTATATATTGAGAGAAGCAGGTAGTCCCAGTGAATTCCGAGTTCCTGTGAGAAAAGAAATGTAGAAATTGTGTTTAAACCACAAGAATCTATTATTTTTGAATCCTTAGCATAATTCTTTTTTCTCTCTCACTTCAGTGTGAAGTGCAGTACACCACATATATGTGCTTCCACTCTGAGTGGATATGCTGAAGGAGGAAAGCAAAATCAGTTGTTGCCAAGTGATTTGGTAATTGAACAACATGACTGCACAACTCAGCCTAATTCCTCTGTATGTGCTGAGGGGTCTTCCTGCCTCATTTCGCTCTGCAGCAGCACATAGTACCAAGTTATTAGTTGTTAATTTCACGTGGTATATGAGAAACTGAGAGCACCAAAAGCTTGTATTGCTGAAGCTGACGGGATATTCAGGACACCATTGTGCATTCCCATTGACATAAAGGACCTTCTTTGTGCCCAAGAGGTGTGGAAAAGCCTTTATGAATGGGTGTTAGGACCTTTGCATATCATTGCAGCTTCACAGTGAATTACAGCAAAATTACAGCTAAGGGAGATGTCTGAACAAGAAGGAGAAAGAGTGTGAGCATATGTGGCAGTGTGGCCCTAGGGATCAAAATCTGCATGAAATAGTTTAGAAGGCATGCATTAACCTTCATCGTTGGGCTGATGCACAGTAGCAGATACTTCTGTGCTTTTTTCCCCCTGCTGTTGGTGTAAAGTAATGTTGAAGAATGTGTTGCAGGCAAGGGTTATAATGGTTGAGTCTCCCTGTAAATAAACATATGTATTTATGAAATAAGATACTCTGGACAATATCTACCAATTTCAGCATTGAAGAGATAAATGAAAACTAATAATCTGTTGAAATAACAGATGGAATAATCAATGCCTAATAGTGAGAATTTTATTTCTGTGCTGGGCTTCACTTTCTACATGTCTTAACTGAATCAGATTTTCTGAGTTGCTTCAGATTTTTGAAATGAAAATATTTATCATCAACTATGAAAACATAGTTTCCATGGAACAGTCTGCTTTTTTTCAGTTTTAGGGGGTTTTTTTTGTTTGTTTGTTTTGGTTTTGGTTTTTTGGTTTTTTGGGTTTTTTTATAAGGGTATCTTATAAAATGAGAATCAAAGGTTTGGATTATAAAAGTGTTTTGCCTGGGACGTGGAGAAGTACATTATCTTTGCATTCATTGTCTTTTATTGCCAGTGCTGTTTAACAAAAAGGGAGGACTGAATAGGTGACACATCTGGAAATGTGAGCTAAAGAAAGTAAAAATTCTTTTGGAGACTGGTTAACCTACACTATATGTTCCTATAATTAAAAGGAACAAGGTACAGAGACTCATAAAAGTGCCATCTGAAAATGGTTTAAAAGCTAAAAAAGGGCTACTTGACACAGATAGAAGTGTGAGACCCAACCAGACCAGTCCTCCCAGGGCAGTTCCAGTGAGCCTATTTATAAACACACCATTTATAAAGCAATGCTCCTGGTGAGAAAAAACATTAATGTGATAAGCAAAGACTTTCTGAAGCTGTCTTCGACTTAACTTCTGTGACTAATGCTTCGTCACTTCTGCCCACATCCTTGGATTGCTTAATTTAAAATCATCTCATAAGAAGTTTCTTTTTATTTTCTTCTAAATTCTTTGCCTGTTTTTCTCATTTGAAATTAGAGGAATGTGATGGTTTTGGTGTTAACCTTCCCACATAAATATATTACATGGTCAGCACCAAGGGTTTCTCTGAAGCCATGGGAAGGTATAGTAATCTGATATTTCGTAGGTAATTTGACCTTGATGGTAACCCCAGTGAACTTCAGAAGCTTATGAGTCAAATCATGAGTCACATATGTTAGCAAATTCTCAGTTGAACAAAGTGGTTTTCCTGGCCAGAGTCTAAGGATTTGGGATTTAGGTTGAGGTTTGTGTTGCCATTCCCCAGTCCACCCCCTACAAACTCATCTCACCACCAACTCTGCAATCCTCTGGTGTCCTGAGTAGGGAAATATTTTGTTCAGTTGTAGGGAAGAGCACCTTAAGACTCAGTTCTTTTTCACTGAGAAAGTCCAAGCATATACTTAAAATTTTTCTTGAAGAATTTGCACATTTTTCTCTACACATTCATGGATGTCTACATGCACACACTTAGACACACACTTTCCTGTAAATAATTTCAATAGTCTGTTTGTTGTGTTGTCTGGTCAATACTAACTTTTGCATTCAAAATACTTAGATTTAGTCCAG
This sequence comes from Petroica traversi, assembly GCA_025920805.1. Taxonomy (NCBI): domain Eukaryota; kingdom Metazoa; phylum Chordata; class Aves; order Passeriformes; family Petroicidae; genus Petroica; species Petroica traversi. The sequence continues at coordinate 7,424,894 of JAHLSL010000057.1, read as the reverse complement.
AAACTTGTAGTTACATCTACAAAGATTAGTCTGTTTGTGTCTTTCATTCCTGCTTATGGCAAAGCCTGTGCTGCACTGATTACAGTAATGTTCAGAGATGTTTTAGCATTTATAGATTTATTCTCTCCTTTAATATCCTCAGCAGTATAAAGACAAGTTGACTATGCAGTCTGAGAATTCCAATGAAGGAGATTAAACACCTTGCCCCCTGGGCACAAGAAATTTTCAGGCTGCAGTTCACATTTCCAGTGTTTAAGATACAATTCTGAGTCACATCACAAGTTCTCCATGTGACCCCATTGCTGCATAGCTGACAGGTAACTTTTGTGCCTCCTGTTCCAACAGGCTGCCTGTTTCACAGAAGCCCTTTTTCCATGGGGCAGGGGTCTGGCATGGGTAGCCAGGACACTGGAAAGAAGGGATAAGTGAGAATTCCCTACAATAATATTCTTGGGAATTTCAACTGAAAAAAATAATCTTCTCATTAAATTAGGCTTCATGAGGTAGTGCAGACTGCTGGCAAACTTTTATGGCTAGAAAAATGAAATAACAATATTTTATACATATTTGAACTTTTAGACAACTTTGGCTCCATTGATCTTAGCTGAAATACCTGATTTGAAGTCAGCAAAATATTGGTTGATTGTCCCTTCAGTGGAAGTGGCTCCCTGGGATTTTTAAAGAGATACCTGAGCTAATTTCTTTACCTTTGTATGACCAAATTTGTGTAGTGCCACTCAAAGGAAATACGGCAGAACCTTGAAATATCAAATGTTTTCTGAGAACAAGAAATATGGGGAATTGAAAATTATGCAGAAATATTCTAGTTTTTCATGTCAATGCCTTGTCCCAGCTAAGGGTTTGAAAAGATGTTAAAACACCAGCACTTCCTCTCTTTAGGAAAGTTTTGCAACACAGTGTCAATCTCTTATGATTCTTCCTGGACATGGCACAGTCTCAATAGTGCTGAGAGTTTCACTCCTGGCACACTTGTGTGAGGCATATGATGTGTCTAACCTGTTGTATGCATGTTGAAGAAAAGCTGTTTTGGAGCAGAGTGGCTTAATTGTGAGTGTTACACATTTTTTGCTAAACCTGTGGTTTAGGGGGTTTTATTTCCAAAGGAAGGATTTGCATGGGGGGATTGATTATCTCAGCTAACACGCAGATAATGGGGATTTGAGTAGGTGCCTGCTTGCTTCAAGTCACAATTTATCAGTTTAGGCTTTAACTTGTTTTAGTGAAATTGTGGCCAAATGACTCTACCTAGAATCTGTGTGATCCTGTGTTTGAATATATCTCCTGGAATAGGGGAACAGTATTGATTTTGATAGATGATGTTTGATGTCTGATAGAAAAAGGAGTGTATGTTATAACTTCTGCTAATTGCCCAAATCTTTATTTGCTTATTTGGAGTTACCACATGACTAACTTTTGCAAGTGGTCACTAAATAAGCAGTTGATACAAAATGCAATGAAATAAAGTTACTCTCTTTTTTTTTTTTCTATGCTAATAGAGGTTATAGATACATAAGGCAGTTTTTGTCTTCCTACTTTGTCATTCTTTCTTTCATGGAGGCTTCTTAAGACTGGAATATTTTAAAAAATGGTAGTAATTTAACTATTATCTATGACTTCTAGGAGTAATGAAGTAAAATTATCACTGAAGTAGCAACTAATTGTAAAGTCCTAGGAAATCAAATGGAGAAACTGTGGTAAACTAATTATGTTTTCCATTTAATTCAACATTTATATATACAAGAGCACAGATGTTGTAGAAACTCTGAACCCTTATAGAATTCTTCTTTGTTAGTCTTTTTAGCTTACTATACTTCCATATAATTTCAGGATAGACTATCAGAGTCTTCTGATCACTAATTTATTACACATGACTGTGCACCAGCTTGTTCAGCCTACTAGATCAAGTATCTGCCTCATAGCAGATGTAATCAAATGAAATCCAGTAGATATTATTCTTTTGATTAAAAAGCCTTAATCAAAAAGTCTGGTCCGTGTAGTCCTTAAGGCAGGTACAGATGGATCATTGTTTAACCACCTTTCTGTCTGATTGAGCTAAGGATTACATAGGTTGCCTAAGTGATGTTGTCCTGATAGAAGATATCTTCCCTTCTCTCTTGCCTGCAGCTGCTGCAGTTCCAAGTGAGATCAGAGCAATTTGAGTGTTTCTGTAAAGAGTGAATGGTCTCCTAAGGGTTGCTCCATCAAGAGGACTGCAGGATGCCCTGATCTTTCTCCCCTCTGCCTGTTTTACGGATACCCTGCCAAAAGGCTGAGTCTTGAAAGGCAATGAATTCCCCAACCATCCACTTCAAGGACATCTTTGTGCACTTTGGCTTTCAGTGTGTAAGGATGTCTGACATTTCTGGTCCTAGTTTTAAACTTCTTTTAGAAAATGTGTGTGCATTTAGATGCCGTGACTCAGAAATTCTGCCAGCAGAGTCAGTTTGTCTTCATTGCATTTACTGCAGCAATGTTGATAAAAGCAGTTAAGTACTGCTTTGTGAGATCCAGCTCTGTACAATCTTACATTCAAATTTATTAACTGTATCATTTGAAATCATTGCACGATAACGTTCAGTTCTTGAGAACAATTTTTCATATTCTGAGTATTTCAGAACGTTTTCTTTGTTTTTATACTGTCTTCTCAAAAATTTGTCTTCATCTTGCAACCTCATATTTTGTGTCAGTTCTTCTGGAGGTTATTTTTACATGCCAGTGTTGCCTTGAGTTAAGTATTCCAGTATTATATGGGGTTATTAAGTAGTCCTTTGTATGGTGGACATCCTGCTCTTCCTGCAGGTACCCATTTAAAACTGCCAAGGGATGGACTGTAAAAACTATTAGTAATAAATTTCAATACCAGTAGTTTGGGTGTGAATATTACCTTTTTCTCTCAAAGTGCAGCTGTCTGACTGCTTGTCCTATTTTGAAAAGCATGTCTTTATCAGTTGTCTATACTGCTGCATAAAGGCAGCCTATTTGTGGTTGACTTAATACCTGAAGATGCTGATTTTCAAACTAGGGTTGTTTCTTTTTAACCTATATGCTGGGTCATATTTTTCCCTGCTGCAACTCCTTCACTCCTGCCATACAATCAGATCCTGGGGTCTGGTCTGTCTCTGTTTGGCACAGCTCAATAAAGAGACAGAGTGGTTCTTCTGTCTTTAGCGTATATTAAATTCTCTGGGCCCAGGAGGATTTCCATGGCAGCTGAAATCCAGCTAATGAGAGAAAGTCCTTTTCTCCACTTCCCGTTCTGTGCTTCCCCTGCAGCTGATGCAGACTTATCTTGGTCTGGATTACGTAAAATGTATTACACCAGAAAACTCCAGCAACTGAGTGATCACATTAGGCTGTTTTGCATTTGATCCACTAGTTCAAAATAATTGCTATGTTCGGTAATTTATTAGAAACAATTAAAGTAGATAAGGAAGATTTAGTTAACAAATCAGAATGAGCAAAAGTTTCAGATTCTGAAACAATGCTAAGTTTTTTGGTATCAAGATTTTTGTCCTTGCCTCATCACATCTTAGAACCTTCAAAATATCCCACTGCATTGATGAGCACTGAACTAAGCCTCATCCCACTAAATTTAGATGAACATTTTAAGAAATAGTTGATGTGCTGACAAAGAGCATCTAACACCTAATTTACTATGTCTATGTAAAAAAATACATGAATTTTTTGCATAATATAAAATTTGTAAATGGTTATTCCACAGTGGTAGATTTTTCTGCACATTTATAGGAAGTACCAAAGCTTTTTGGCTACGTAAACTGGCTCACAATACATTCTAATATTACATCACACTGAAGATCTTCTTGGTAATGGAAGTCCACCTAAAGTTACCCTGCCTTGATTTTGCTTTAGTGAAAGGGGCAACATAGTGCTTGAGACATATGAGGCTAGATGGAGGGCTTGCATGTGTGCTCTTTGTGCCTGGGAGGTGCTTGGTGTGTGATAAGGACTGTAGCAGGCATCCACAGTGAGCAGCAAGGTCAGAGCTACTTTGGTATTTCTGTGTCTGCTGGTGTTACTCATAACTCCAAAGGGTTTGATAAGAGGAGTATGTGACCATTACTGCTGAAAACAGCGTTCACATAACATAAAACTGCCAATGGTTGGGTGTACTTGTGGCCATTTTACTTTTAACTTGGATTAATTCTATTAGAATCCTTTAAAACTATTGCTGTCCCTACCATGACTCTGGTCTGGCTCATACAGGTCTTTGCTCCCTGGCACCACCTCCTCTGGCTGCCCTTACCTCCGCTGGTTCCACTGAACGGACTGTAAAATTTTCCACTGCCAGGGACAGAATCTTCTTTCACTTCCCCACAGACCATATAACTTTCTCAACACTGGGGTAATAGATAGGAAATCCAATTTTCAGAAGAAGGTGTAAAAACCAGCACCTGTATTTTCCAGCATCCCAGATGGCAATTCTTCTTCCTCACATCTTGCTGTACCTGTCTTTGGATGCTCACTGCCATCAAAACCACTTCAGATATAGACCCTCTCTTTTCCTCTCGTGCCACTCAGAATACTCTAGGAAGTGAAGTGCAGAACCTGGTTTTCTGAATCCACAGTGTGTGATAGTACTGCTGCAGTCCCTGCAGCTAGTGCAGGCTTATCTTGGTCTGGATTACAAAAAACTGTATTACACCAAAAAAAACTCCAGCAACTGAGTGTGAGTTGATCACAAAGTACATTCTTTGAAGGTGGAAAGTGAATGGCTTAAATAGAATAGGGGCTGTCTGTGACACTGGATTAAAAAAAAATAGCCTACACCCCACCCTATGACATAAGCCATCAATTTTAATGGTTTCATTTTTTTTGGTAATATTAAAAATCATCTTTCATCCTAAACAACCAACTCATTTTTGATGCCACATTCTGCTGGGTTTTCAGCAAAATGCTGTCCTCGTCCAATCCTGTAAATTGTGCATGTTGTATGTGAAAATGTGTCTGCATTTCCAGAAAAGTTATGCAACTATTTTATCTTCATTACAGAATCTTTTGCTTTTTTCCCCATGGGAAACTCAGAAGCTGTCCTAAGAATCCCTTTCTTTAAGCCCTGAAATCAAGCATAGGGGTTTTATGTGAATCCTTTATAATCTTTACTAATTTTATAAGTTTTGAACTTTTTACTACATCCTCTTCACCAGGGTAGTTTACCCCTAATGTTCTAGTTACTTTGAAAAAGTACTTTTATGATTCCTTGGAATGCACCCTGAAGAGGATTCTCCTAGATTTAAAGCCGTAAAAGGTCTTCACATACCCCATACTCATTCCAAGTGACACGTGTCCCCTGAGCTATGCTTGGGGAACAGAGGACAAGTGTTCCTGCTAAGTGCTCTTAATGCACCTCACTCTCTGCACTGCAGCTGCTTCAAGCTGTTGTGCAAGTGGACAGAATTAGACCTTCACTGGGGCATCACTCACTTGTCTCCACATTGGCTAGAGAGGGTGGTTGGTCTTACCCTTATGCAATATGTTCCATTGATCCCTGGAGATGCTGGTGTTGTACATTAAAGTATATAATTGGATCCGTCCTCCTGAGGACATAGACCAGGCAAGAGTAAAGTTAGACCTGGATAAGGTGCAGTAGTGGTTTCAATGAAGTTTTCCCTCCATCCATGCCTTGCTCCTGATCTAAACAGTGCCAATATTATGGACACACCTTTCTTTGTTGCAGTTCTGAGAAAAATAATTATTGTCTTTAAATGGGAAAACAAATAAATACATATTTCAGATCTTTTCTTTCATTCCCTGTAACATACCTACTGCTGGAGCTTATCATAAGTTAAAAGGAAATATCTATTTGGAAGCCTTTAATTAAAATCCTGGATACATATCATTGTAACTTTTTTTTCTCTAACTCAATTCAGTAAGATTACTTGTTCTGCTAAGGGCTTTTATGGAGAGTGATTAATTTTTTCATTGATAGATAAAGCCATTGCAGAAGCAAATTCCTGATATTGGGGCTTTACTTCAGGCATCAGATTTGCTAGATTGTTCCCTAAGATCAAAAGACAGATTTTCATTAAGAGCAGAACAGAGTGACTAACAGGCTTCTGAACTGATATTAAGTTAGAACTCTTCCCCAATTTGGAGAAGATTGGCTGGTATCAAATTGCAGGCTTGCACTTCTCTGCTTTTTTCTTTTCTTTTTTTTTTTTTTTTTAATATATATAAACTCCATAAATTTGGAACTGGATGTTATTCAAGGTCCCTTCCAATCAAAACAGTTCTATAATTCTATGAAAGGTGTAACTCAAATAGCAATGGCATTTCAGATTTGAGATTTTTGATTTTGCCTTTTCTTTGTTTGTTTTAATAAAAGCCACCGAGGGGCAGCAGATAGCAGCTGATCTCGTTAAAAAGAAAAATAGATAAAAAAATCAACCAAACAAGAAAAAACACATTATTTTTTTTTTCTTTGAAGTTGCATTTGGAGTCCAGCGTTATCTGGACTCAGCTTCAGGAATGAGGAAACCACCCTCCCTAAAGAAGGGAAAGCAGACAATGAACTGAGGCTAGGGATGATTAAACGTTTGCCACTGAAACAAATAAAGCTTTGCAACGCAACATTTCCGTAGCTTACAGATCCACACATAAATTTTTGTTCCTTCCAATCGACAGGCACTTGCCCTTAACGTAAGTGGTAGGCTGTATTTTACTTCCTGCTTATGTCATTATGTAATTTTCCTTTTAATCTGACACGAGGAAATCCGTGCTTCTGGAGACGGGATATTGCCACTTTACGGGCCGGCTGTCGGGCGTCCCTGCATCACTGTGATGCGGTGATTTCAGCCGGGCATTTACATATCCTTACCCAAGTCCTGCGAGTCTGTTAAGCTTCGAGCAGACCCGGGGCAGTTACATGAGAATGGGAATAATCTCTTACACCGCAAATTGACTTGCCTCTTTGTAGCCGTAGTCACTGTTTCCAGCTGCTTTCAGTCTTTTAAATCCTTGAAAGCTTTCCTAATCCTCGTGTAGGCAGCAGCCTTTATGTGCTCTGCCACCCTCCCCTTGCTCCTGATTGGCGAGGCTATTCCATGGCCCGGCTCAGCCAACTGCTCCATCCCTGGGCTGCGGTTTGAAATCAGAGCCAGGCGGACAGTTGCCTCCGCGCTGCCGACTTCTCATAGGCTGGGCGAAGAAGGTTGGGAAACTTGACATTGTCTTAGGACTCTCCCCCAGCACGGAATAAAAAGGAGGGGGAAAATAATAGACAGGGGAGAGGAGGGACGGAAACTTGCTTACGGTGGGAAACTTGATGGATTTCTGCCCTGCCGACAGCAGCGCGGAGTGAGCAGCCCCTGGCCGGCTGGATGGATGATGGGAATCTCACCATGAGGCAGGTAAGGAGCCACTGCCCGCCGGCTCCGGCTGCTACCGCTCCCAACCCCTGCCGATCTCCACTGCTTTGCTTCCCTCCTCTTTATTTTTTTTTTCTTATAATTGTAAGCTTCCAGGGTGGGATAAAAAAATAAATTCTTATTTTGCTCCCCTGATTCTCCCGGCAGGCAGGGATGCCATGCAAGTCATGGTACGTTTTGGATTTGTAGGGAGCATGGAAGCGGTTTGCGAGCTATGTAAATCAATTCCAGTTTGCCATGGTTTGAGTGCATTGTGTAGGCTGTCTCGCAGCCCTGTTTGTGACATGTGAAAGGAAAGAACTTGCTGTGTTATAAGCCTAAATATGCCAATAATTCAGCCCAAGGATAATTTATTAAACAGCTCTGCATGAGTTCCTTGCCTGCCAGTGCTTTAATCTTCTGATTGTTTTAAAATGTAGTAGTTTCAAGCTGTCTTGCAGCTTCACAAAAGTACTTTAAGATGGGTTTTCTATGGATTTTTTTCTAAGATTATTCAAATGAGGGGGGGGGGGTTTATGTAAGACTTCTATTCACCTGAGGAGACAAAAGGAGCTTTTATTTTCATTCTCACGGTTATAAGGCACAGTGATAAAATGTTTTTGATTTTTGTTGTTCATAGTTTTACAGCAACAGTGTACACTTAGAAGAGCCTTGTGGGAGGAAGAAAAACTGGCTGATTCTTAAGACTAAATCAAAGATCTGTCCTAGTTTAAAAAGCCAGTTCACTTTCTAAACTTGCTCATAATATGTTATTTTCTGGGTAGGCAACGTAAATATGAGGAAATGAGAAGTTTTCTAGGTTTTCTCTGTGGGCGTCATTCATTCAGTTCTCAGGGGGACTTTTATAGTACATATCCAGGAAATGCATGTGCGAGGATTTTGCACCTGTAGTGCAAATGGAACATTTGTTTTACGCTCGCTTTCTGAAACCATGGTGGGAAATCCCAGCTTCCTTGCCAGCTTTCTCTAAGGTGAGGAAGGGTGAAGAAAGAGAAAACATAGGTGATAGGAAGAGGAAAGGTATTTCTTGTTCTCACTAGCAAAATCGCCACGTTTTATAACTCTTTAAAGGGAGGGGAATTCTTGTCCTTGTAAAGCACAATGAAGGGCATTTTATATACTGAAGTTGGTCAGCTGGATGCACGTAGTCATCGGAAATCATTATCACCGCAAGAGGGTACTTTGGCACAGGGGGTTGCCAACGAGGAGTGCGAAAGAAGCAGAAATGCTACAGGACAGCAATAATAAAGTGTAAAGTGCTCTGTGAAACGTGCACTTTACTCTCCTGAAATAGTTCTACCAAAGGAATAGGCTTCATGAATAATGAATAATGAAGATCCATAAGTGGCGGGTTAAAAGAGCAGGACAAATAAGTCTAATAGAGAACGGGAGCGAGGAGGGAGGGGGAATGCTAAGGCACACACGTACCCTCCAGAAGGGGAGGAGGGATGGGGGAGACATTCCATCCTGAAGAGTGATGCAGGCACAGGCGGGTTCGTTCTTGCCGGGCCCGTCCCATCCCATCCCGTGCCGTGCCGGGATGTGCGCGCTCCCGCCCCGCTCCCGCAGGCGC
>JAHLSL010000057.1:7111087-7415515 GCA_025920805.1 Petroica traversi | reverse complement strand
CACGGGAGATTGAAACCGCACTCGGAGGCAGGTGTTTAAACAAACCCTGGCCGCGGCCCGGGCGGGCGCTCCCCCCGGAGCCCCTCGGAGCGCGGCCCGGGTTTGTTTAAACACCTGCCTCCGAGTGCGGTTTCAATCTCCCGTGCCAAGGGAACAGTTTGGGAGTGTTTCTCTGGGTTCGGTTGGTTTGCTGCCACAAATATTTTTGTTTTGGCAGGGAAAGTTTGTGGGCGCTGCTGGGGCCCGAGGGACAAAATGTAGGGAGCTGGATGTCAAGGTGGTGCTGAGCTACTGTGTGCATCAGCCTCTGCCAGCAGAACTCCTGTTTTAGTGGGAAATGAGGGTTGTGATGGGCTATGAAGTAACCGTGTAAAACGTTTAGGAAATCCATTACAGCAGACACTTAGAGGCAGGCAAGTTATGTGCAGTTGGAGCCCTCATTCCTGCTTTTAGTTGTAAATTGTTACAGGAAAGAGGAATACCCAGAGGGTGACTTTTCCATGGCCCTCCTATTCAGAGCTACAGAGCTTTTCTTGCCATCTCTTCCACCTTATAATCATCTCTCCCTACCTGTCCTGCTGCTTTCTCTGCCCTTCCTTGGTGCTCCCTTTCTCATCGTTACACCAGCTGGGAGGGTTGGGTTAACTTCTTCCTCTTCTCAAGCTTTGGGAATGAGTGCTCCCACTTTGAGAGGCTCTTGGTGGGGCCTATAGCTCTATTTGGCGTTGCAAAGTTAACCATCAAGTACATAGGCACGTGGCAATGTACTGCAGGTGCTGGAATGAAACCATGTATTATGCTGATGACTGATCTGACCCAAGGACAACCCACAGCTACTGAACAATAGCCCACAGAAAGACAAATGCACTAATTTCCCCAGTGGAAGTGGAGGAATTACTGTAGAAATGTAATATGCAGCCTGTTGATAAGATTCAACCTGCCTTACTACTGTGCCAGTCCAACAGTTTCTAGCAGGTCACAGGGGTTGGTGTAAATATTGCATTGAGATTTGGAAATGAGACAGTATAAAGAAGCAGACATTTTTAGCTGACCATTGAAAATCTCAACAAGAGGTGTCTTCTTGCTGTCTTGTAGAATAACCTCACAAGTAAGGTCCAACAACCAAAATATGACCATTTCTATCCTATCTGGGAAACTACGTTGATCACAATGTACCAGTAAAAGTCTAAGCATCCTCAGGAAATAGACCAGTTGGCCTGTGTTGTAAGACAAGTCTTAGGAGGCAGGAGTGCAATTTTTAAAAGTATCTAACATGGTTGTAAAAAAAATAAAAAGTAACAGACAAGAAAAAAGCCTTTGCAAGTAACCTGGTTTCTTTTGCTTTACAGAGTACTGAGTTCACTGTATTATTTATAAATTAAGGAAATTTGCAAGTGATGGCAACTCCTAAAGGGGTCCTCAGCCTTCACGAGGGTGGAGTTTTTGGGTGGCTGGACTCAGTTATGTGGCCGGATTCCCTGAGTTTGCTGCAGAACTGGAGAGGGCACTGTGGGCTCTGTTTTGTTTCCTAAGCCTACTTCACAGAAAGTCAAATGTTTGATGAATTTTAATACTTCATTTTCATTCCCTTTCAACCACAACATATCCCTGAAGTGCAGCTTGAAGGAGTGTCATTGACAAAAAATGCAGCTCCTTATTTTGGCCTCTTCCTATTGAAGTACCATTGACTTTGATTGAGACAGTCTTGAGTCTTGAGCTCTTTGTCACACAAAGATGTTCAACTAAATAACTGTTAACTGACAGGCCATCTAAAAATGAAAAACTATGTTTCTAAGGTGCATAAAACCATTACAATTACTTATCATGTCTGCAGGGATATTGCTTTTAGTGTGCATATAATTCACCAAGTGAATAAAGGTTGTATACAATTTCAGTGCAAAACGTATGCAAAATTCAAAATCACCCCCTTTCCTTTCAGCTGTTTAGGTTCTTAGCATGTGTTTCTTATTTCCTATTTTCTTTTGCATACCTTTTGAAATTCTCAATGTGTTCCTCTGTAGAAAAGCTGAATTCTTATCCTGAAGTTCTGTAATCCTTTGCCTGGAACTAGGAAATTATCTTATAAAGTTCATCCTGGGATGTTTTGTTGTTTGTTTGGCCTGTAAGGAAAGAAAGAGCATCTTGAAGAATGCTGCCTTTTTTGTGTGTGTAGCATGCAGAATAAAGAAAACAAGAGTACAGAGTCCGCAGGCTGGGAGTGTATCAGTTAATTAGTGGCTGGACATTGCTCGGTAGGAAGCCTGGCGAGGATTTTTTCTGCGTGTTTGTATGTGTGTTGTCTGCTCCCTTTGATCACTTGTGTGGTAAATAGACATGCAGGGTAGCTATAGCAACATGTGCTGTAGGTTGGTGGGAACAGAGGGGATGGGATCCCCTGACAAAGGGTAGTTTGTTAGAGTTGTTTGTTCTGATTAGAAAAAGGTGGCACCAATCAGGGCATTTAAAAACATCAGTTTTGCAAAACTCAAATGGATGTTACCAGTTTCAAAGTAATGCTTGTTTCTGTAGCTCTTCAAGAGTAGATCATGTGGAAGATTGGTGAGGAAGGGGGAAGGATAATAAAAAGCAGAGTCATAATCCGTTTACACTTTTGAATATAAAAATATTCATGCTGGATGTGCTTTTTCTTGTGATGCCGCACTGACTATACAGTTTGCAAAAGAAGAATTTATAGGAGCCAAATTGCTGCAGATGATGCTACAAACAGTGTGTTTTTAAAATATGGCTTCAGAAGGCACTGATGATAATGTGATGTTAAGTAGCACATCTGATCCATTACCTTTCCCTGATCTGTATGAGTTCTGTGCACAATTTGCGATCCCAGGATCCTGTTCCTATTTCAGCAGCCTACCTGTAGAGGTCAGACTTGAAGCTCTCAAAGTCTTCCCATGATAGAATTTCAACATAAAGCTATAAATATACATATCCATAGCCACTTTCCTCATTAACTTCATGTGGAATACTTTTAAAATAATGTTGTTTTTTCAGTGTCAGGTTATTAAGTAACACCACGTCCTGCATTGATGGAAGCCTGAAATACATCAAAATTCAGCTTCATTTTATGTCTTGAACAGAACCCAACCTAAAGCTTTTATAAGAGTCTGAATTATTTAGATGTGTATCTCTGTCTCTATGATCCCCACTAGGCCTCCTACCTTTGATGAGATCTGTCTCCAGCTCCCTCCCTCTGGCCTGCCCAGCCCTCTGCTGTGCTCGCTGCCGGCTTCCCACTGCTGCCTGGTCTCCGGGCTTCCCCACTGGCAAGGGACAGGGAAGCAGGCAGTGCCACAGAGGGTTTCAACAGCTTCTGAGCACTGCAAAAAGTTGTCAGACCTCAGAGTCCCTCCACAGAGTAGCACAAGAGGTAAGGGGTCTGCTGGAGCCTGGGGTCAAGGAAAATGAAATGCTGGGAACAAGGAGCTTGGGGTGGTAAATGCTCAAAAAAAAAAAAAAAGCTCAAAAAATGCTTCAGTGTTTGGAAAAACAGTTTGAATTGTCTGTGGGTGAAGACTGAGCTGAGGGAAAGGAGCAGACCAGTATTCACATACAGCTGTAATTGTCTTTTGGATGTGTGCTGGAGTTTGTTTGAACTGAATTTCAGACTTGGTAGGCTGTTTCATTCTTTAGCCCGTTCTTGGTTCAAAGCCTTTATTACAGTCGTGCAGCTTAGAGCTTGTAATGCTTTAGCAAGCTGTAAGGAATTACTGTATATCCCTGAGATCCCTGGCTTGCAGTGCAGAATCCAGCCTGTCTGAAAGCTGGGAAAAACGCTAAAGGGTAGGAAGCTGATTTTGATCTCTTTTCTAAACAGTAAAAATAGATTTTAATTCTTTAAAATTCTTTCCCATTTGCTGTCATGTCATGGTTTTTTATAGTTAGTATTTATATCTTCCCGGGGGATGTGGGAGGAGAAAAAACTGGCAAAGAGGCGATGTTTGTTTGGCCCAAAAGTTTTATCAACTTTGTTGATTGCGTAAGTGTTGAGATAACTGGGTGCAAGAACAATTTTAAGATAGTAAAACAAATAAAAGAAAGTCCAAGCTTTTATTCCTGTAAAAGGACAGTTAATAAGGAGCTCCATGGAGCTGATAGGATTTTTTTTATTGTAGTGTAATAGTCTTTCAGGAAAATATTTATGGAGGGATATTTTTTGGCCCCAGAAAGGATCTGGTGACACACCGTGAGTCGCTCCACATTTTGGGGCAGGAAGGCCAACATATTCCTCATGTTTTGGTGGTAACAGCATCTTCCCATCACTCCTCACCCAGGCTGCTTTGTGCTGCCCGTGCACCTGTGGAGCTCCAGCCTCCCTCCAGCACTCAGTATCCAACAGGTGCCCATGACTAATGGCATTAACCTGTCTCTTTAGGTCTGCAGGTATTTAATTACTGAACAGCTGCAGAGAGATCTCAGGGAGAACCCCCCTCCCTCCACACACACACTCCAGAGTGGTAGGTCAGGCCCATTTGTGAGTCTGGCAAGCTGATGCACTTCATAAACTCAGGTAAAACAAGAAGTTGCCTAGATGAGAACTCCCTCCATCTCCTTTTTCCTTTCTTTCAAAAAATACTGAGAACTCAATATTTTATGGCAAAATTGCTCTCAAAAAAAAAAAAAATTCCCTTCTTTTTTCAGTAGTTATCTCATATGGAAATATGATCACTTTTGGTTTTTATTTTGGTTTCGGGCTTTGGGTTTTTATTTGGAGTGGGATTTTTTTTTTCCTTTTTAATTTGGTTTGTGTATTAGTTTTGGGGATTTTTCTTTCTGAGAGGTAATTGGAGATGTAAAAAAGAAAGGAAGAAGAAAACAAAAGGAAAAGAGAAACACTACACATTTTCATACATTTATATTTAAAATTGGAGTTGCCAAATCTAGCCACTCTATCATAAGAACAGCCAGCATCCCAATTTGAAGAAAATCTTCATCATCAAGCAAGCTTCAAAAGTTTTGGATAGGGTTTTGGTTTTATTGTTGGGGTACTGGTTTTCTCTCTGTAATATTACGCACCTATTGCAAAATCTATGTATTTTACATGGAATATGTACACTCTATTGACTTCTCCTTTGTGAACCACCAAGGTCTGCCTCTGTCTCCTGCCTCCACTTTTTTCCTTCTTTGTAACCTGCTCCAGCTTGCTGAGTATGAGGTCTCAAGCCCTTAGCCTGATCTCTGGTTCTACCTCAGCACACCTCTGGATGCAGGCTTAAAGAGAGATCTTTCTCAGTACTTGTGTTACTGTTCTTGTTGGAATTGCAAGAGGCTGTAGGCAGAAGACTATGCAATTCTGTTAATAATCTCACTAAAAAATATCCGTGTTGTAAATTTGATGTGCAGAGGAACAACAAGAACAGGGGAAGGGAAGGCTGCCCTGAGCAAGGAAAAGGTTTGTGCCTTTCAGGGCAGGGCACATGGATAAAGCTCTTGGGCTGGGACATGTCATTGTCAAGGCAGACCAGGTTTGTCCACGTGATACTCGAGAGATTGTGCATTCCTGGGTTATGCCTGGTGTCAAATGCCATCAATACTAGCACACATTTCCACACTGAGAGATGTCAGCTACGTGGGCCTTGTTTTGAACAACTTATGAAGCTTAGGTTTTGACCATACAGCTCAAAATTCAACCTATCCCACCAGCACTTATTGAAGCAGGTAAAGGGTTAATGACTTCATTTCTAACTGGAAAACCTCAGAATTATAATTTAGACAGAGATTTCAAACTGGGATTTAAGCAGTTCAAAAGTGCACTGTATTGTTTTGGTCTAATTAACACAACATGGTGATAGGACATTAAGGCAGAGTGACAACACTATACATTGATAACAGGGGACATTAATGCCTGGAGACACAGTCTACATTGTAAAAATCTGGAAAAAATGGGCTTATTATGTTAGATAGGTCAATGTGATTTGACCTAGTTTTGCTTTGCTGCTTGGAAATTATGTCAGTATTTGTTATGTCATCTCCTTGGATGAGCAATTTAACATCCTTTTTGCATTGCAGTGTTGCCCTAATATTTTATATATTTACTTGCTCTCTAAAAGGATCCTTCAGGGTAATTCTAGAGATCTGGGAAAAAATTGATACAAAACAAAAACCTCCTGAAACCAGCTTCCCTTTTATATATGTTCTCTGTGCAACAAAAAGGAGTAAATCTAGTCACAGCAAAATTTTAACTACAAATTCTGAAAAGTATCTCATTCCTTTTGTATTTAAAACTCAATGAAGCTCACAAGTACAGAATGACTGTGCTAATTCATATAACCATGTACACCTTTTCCACAGAGGTTTTTAATTGCTAAAACCTAGCATTTTTAACTCTACCTAGATGCTTATGTAAAATAGAGTGGCTTAAAGGAACAACACCAAAGGAAAGGTCTCATAGAAAGTCATCGATATTTCTCTTGGAAAAAATGAGGTGGTTTTATTTTTAAGTCTTCAACAAAATCTCAAGTGCTTTCCTTCATATTTTTGTTTATGCTGTTTTTTTCCTCTGCTACCACTTGGACTTGTAAGGCATTTGCCATGGCTCAAATTGTGGTATGTCAGGGGACAACCAGGGGATTAGATGCTACTGTTCCTTGCTCTAATGGAAAAATTTTGTTGTTACATTATTTTGGTAAATGTTAACAATGGAAAGCTCAATCTCTTCCTTAGCTTTACCTATCTTCCCACAGCTATGCCTCTGATGGTGTTTAAAAAATGTAGGATATATGGCAAGGTTGCAGCTTTTGCTTCTTAACATTTCTTCATCTAAAATGGGCAGCTCTAAAGTCTGATTTTGCTTCTGCTGAAGTCAATATCATTGGGGAGGTCAGGGGGATCCCCTGTTCAAAGTACTCTTTCATTATAGTTATTTAAATACAGATTTTATGACAAATTCTGAACCAAATAGGTGACAGTGTGAGAGCAAAATCAGGCTTTCTTTCCCAATTTTTTTTTTTTTGGTAATTTAACTTCCTATTTTCTTGAATAATAAGAAATCTGTTCTGAGTTTTAGCATGAACTTGTTCCTTGCAGTGTCAAAAATATTCTAAGTAAGAGCTGTACAAGTTCTTCACCATTTCTTCATAAATACATCTAATCTTCAAAAGGTCCTGCTTACTAGAATTTTCAGCTCATGTAAAATTTAAAATTATAATAGCTATCTGAATTCTTTGAGCATACTTCAGATGCAAATGCTGTTACATCCCTTGTTAACCAGCTTAATTGGAACAAAAGCCCAATATGAATGAGTGTTTAGAGGTGCCTCTTCTTTGCTATAACATTTGCTCTTGATCCCTAATTAAGCCTCGTTACTGAAGGTTAAAAAAATCCTCCTGCAATTTAACTCTCCTTGAATGTCTTGACTGCAAAAGAAACTGTCAGGGGAGAAGTTTGCTATTGCCTCCCATGTGCCACCTCCTTTTAAACAGAACAGAAGTATAAACTGCTTATGAAGGATTAGCAATGGCTGGAAATAAATATCATATATCCCCAGAGCAGTAAAAGCACAAGGAAGATGATGATTGTGGGTTGACAACACGATTCACATGGCTAGAAAGACTGAGCATGGATGGAGATTCATGGAAAGTTCTCACTGTACTCTGGAGATTATCTGGCCCAACCTTCTCTTCAGCACAGGTCGCTAGAGCAATTTCCTCAAACAATACTGAGCATTTCCAGCAATTAGAGTCCACTGTTTTCCTGGGCAGCCTCTTCCAATCTTCAGCTGCTCTCATGGGAAAGATTTTTTTTTTCCCTTCAATCCAGACAGAATTTGTCTTGCAGCACCTCATGCCCACTGCAGGCATCCTTGTCTAGAGGGTAGCTCTGTTTCCTCTATAACTAACTTTAGAGATATTCAGGGAGTGTGATTAGATCCCATTTGAACCTTCTGTTCTCCAGCCTGGGTAAACCTGTTTCCTTCAGCCTTTCTTCATATGTCAAGTGTTCCAACCCCCTAATAATCTCAGTGGCCTCTACTGGACCCTTCTCAACTTCCCCAGCTGAGGGGCCACAAGTGGTCACAGTATTCCAGATGTGACTTTTAAGTAGACTGAAATAGCCATATTTCTTGGGTGATTGCACTCTTACTGGTGCAGCCCAGGAGGCTGCAGACCACCTTCCCTGTTGAGACCCACCACTGGCTCCCACTCAGCTGACAAGGGTCCCTTTCAGCAGAGTTGCTGCTCTGGCCCTTGAGTGCCCAGCTTGTGCTGCTGCTTGGGATTACTTCTTTCCAAGTACAGAAAATTACATTCATCTTTGTTTAAGCTCACATTATGGCTAAGTTGATAAAGTTACTTTACAGCTTCCAAGAGGGATTTCCTGGCCAACATAACAAAACAAAAACAAGCCCCCCAATTTTCCATGTTTAAGTTCATCTTGTTGCATGATTGCTCACAAAGGGCTTCAGTTATTTCTCAAGCATCATTTGTCTTTCTGGACCAGAAATCCTGGGGTATTAGATCATGGATTTTGTCTTAATTTGTCTGTTTCCATGATGCTTTTTATTGTGTGTTTCTATGAATTTATACCTCTAAATATTGTAGAAAAGTTAGCTTTAGGAAGACAGATTGTGTCATTTTGGTCTTGAAAATCTGGAAATTGTTACTGGAAAAAACAGGTTTATGGAGAAATGCACTTTATTTCCCCATTTGTCTTGAGCTGATGATGTAGGTATGCACCAAAAGAGACTAATAACCAATGGTGCTGATTTTTTTTCTTGGTATTCCCCTGAGTTTTCAGACTAATTCCAGTACACTTTCTTAGTCCATTGTTGGGAGTTTTTTAGCTCTTTGTATCGAGCCTTGCTGTCCCCCAGCCTGACACTGCTCTAGGTTTCCTGTTACTGCCTCCTCACTTCTCTGTCCCCAGTTTTTTTGCCTCCTGCTCCTTTCCCAGATAGCTGAACAACACCATATCTCTCAGAACTGTAAGGCAAATGCAGGGGAAAGAGAGTGGAAATGCTTGATCCTCCCCTTTTTCAAATGTACATTTAACCTCATTGGGGAGGTATTACTCCTGGCCCTATCAGTGTGAAGCTGGAAATTTGATCATGACAAAGAAAGAGAAAACTGAATTTCCCCCTCTCTTACTGTCCTTCTAGTGCTCAACTCGAATTGCAAGCTTTTCTTAGATAGGAAATCTGTTTCAGCCTTCCTGAACATCTTTTGCAGGTGCTTATGCCATTGGTTGGTGTGTTTGCTTTTTTGAGGTACTTGAAATAAAGGAAGGGGAAGAGAAAGGAAAGAAAGGGGAAGATCGGGCTGTTTGTGTTGCTCCTACACAATAGCAGGGGAAGCAGCTCTACTTTTGTTGAGAGCAGTACATTTTAAAATATCAAGGTGCATTCCTGAGACTAGACAATGTTACTTAGAAAATAAAGTACAAAAGAGAGGGACAAAGAAAGGAACAGAAGGAAAACTATTATATGGGAGAGGAGACCAGGAGGAGCCTGCAGAGAAGGAACATATTAACCATCTCCATTCTTCAAGCTGCATTAGGAAAGCAGAGGAAGCAGTCTTTATCCAGGAATTGAGAATGAGCCTTGTTTAAAAATCTTGAGGATGACAATAGGATTTTTCAGTTGTACAAAGTCAGAGCTTGCCTTGGTAAGCACAAATGAAAGAGAGAGGAATGGCACAGAATCTTCAGGAACATGGAGACAAAGAGAAGGAAGGTAGAAGACAGAAAGGTAAGGAGGATAAAAAAGACCTCTGAAGTCTTCCAAAGGGACTTAAACACTTACAACCTCCATTGAAACTGCCTGGCCTTTCTCTTCTTGAAAGAACCATTACCAATGGTACTTGTTCTTCACATTTACATTGCAGTGTAAAGGTGTAATGGGATGATCAATGGAGTTTTGTTTAATAAGTCCTCTGGAAAATTACTTTCCTAGCAAGCTTTTCTTTGCAGTGTCTTTTTAAAATTCTAGGGTATTCTGGGGTGTTGGATATTTTAATATCTCTAAAAGCAGCTAAAATATAGGGCCTAGTTTTCTGGTCAAACTGCAATGCTTCTGACTTTTTCAGTCGTGAGGGCAAGTAAATGTTCTCTACCAGCTGCTGAAACCAGATGCACATGAGGGCTAGAGGTACACATAATCCTGTTAAAAAGTCAAATATACCAATAACTTTGGGCATATTCATTTCTGAATTTTGTTAGCTGGACTTCTGGGGCAGAATTAATGTAAAAAATTCTGAGAATAATTTTTATCATAAGATGCTCTTAAAAAAAGGCTTTGTTCTGTTGTAAGAACATTACTCCTGATGAGCTTGTAGGACTTCCACTGTGTGAATAAAGGCTCGCCCTGCAGAAGTGACAATACCAAAACTTTTCCCCCACAATTTCATGACTACAGTTCCACAGAACGTTTTTTGTAATAAAGGCATTTGATATTGTCATCTCAATAAAAGGTCCTATGAAAGGTATATAAGTGGTATTATGATATGGAGATATGTATAATGCTGTACTCCAGGCATAAGTCCAGCCATTATAGATGAAAGGTCAATGATAATTAATTTTCCGAGCTTTGGACTGTTTAATTTGAAAGTTCTGCGCAAAGACGTCCATAGGAGATTTAAAAGATGTGTTAATGTGTTGTGCAGATCTACACTAAGCAGTATTGGGATGGCATATGCACTGCAGGAAATGAAACAAGCTTGGGGATTTGCTCATATTTACAATAGACATTTATTTACTTTGTGTGTTCTTTCTTGTGTAGGGTGAAAAGGTTACATATGTCTTCAGGTGATAATGGACAAATTATTTAATTAATAGGGGTGATTTTGCTCCAAATCAGAAGGTCAAGAATCTTTGCCCAGTGTGTGGGAAAGAATGATACTCAGAGTGATTAACACCCAGAGGAAATTTCTGAGTTTATTTTGGCTGGTCTATAGTTGATAATTCCCTTGGCTAAAGGAATGCCCGGATCCATGTCAGTCACCATTTCCAGAGCTTAACTTTGAACAGCAGTTATTGGTCACACATGTTGGACTTGTCAACTCTTATTTCAGAGACAGGATGCAAATTGGCACAAAGGTAAACTATAGTATTTGGGGGTTTTGTTTCTACTTTATTGTTGTTGAAAGACTCCAGTATTTTTTAAAAAGGAAATATAGGAATATTCTTGGTATAACTCTGTTTGATATGAATTAAGAGACTTCATACCCCACTACTTTATCATGTGGGCAGAAGAAGTTTGACAGACTGAGGTAAGAAGAATAGGAAAAACAAATTCCAGTAGCTCAGAAGGGTACAAGCAACATCCATTCTCCAAATACTAAAAATACAAGTATTGAAATGAATCATAGTCTCTCAGAAAATATTTTAGAGAGATGGTGTAAAAGATCAAAAGTCACAAAAGGAGGGAGATAAATTGCTAGTGTTCTTGCACTAGCAGAAAATTATTTGGGGAAAATAGCAAATGATAATAGGAAGTGAACAATGCTTAAACTAAGAAAGGCTGCTCCATAAAACAATAGAAATGCCCATTTCTGTCCTGGGAAGTTTCTGTCCAGACTCTAGAAATATTATCAGTTTAACTCTGAGCATGTAAAATGCATTGACCATGTTTTCCAAAGATTCAGAGCATTTTATTTCAGTGGATGAAATAATTCACAGATGTTTTACATGCCAAAACTTGGCTGTCGTTTAAAGCATCATTTCAAAGGTTTGGTACAAGGTTGTGTTTTTAATATTTTGCAGATTTATCTTTATCTTTTAAATGCAAATGTGCTGGGGCAGGAATCTTGGACTCCGGTCAGTTTGTGGTCTGTTACATTTCCATATGTCCACACTGCAACTGAGGAGTTTATTATTCAGCTTGTTTGGGTGGTGACCTCCAATTCTCCCAATCTAACAACACAGGCTGTTCTACTTTCATGTCAGCCACTATATGTCCTTTATTCACCTCGAGGGGAGGACACAGTCTAAATCAATTTATGCTGATAGTTTTCTAATACCCATTTATACTTCCCTCCAGAGTGCCCAGAAGTTTAGCAAAGTCTTCCTGCAGTTAAGTGGAAAGCATCAGGGAGCAGCTCAATGCAGAAACCACAGCAACTGCCCCAACAAAACTCTAGGAAAAAAAACCAGGAACTTCAGTCTGAAAACTGATGTGAAAAACAACAGAGTGAAAATTTTAAATGAGTTGAACATGGGTTTCTACCTCATCTACCTTACTTAACTGGATTTTAGGTGTCCGGATTTAAATCTGTGGCTTATTACTTTTATCAAAGAAGGGAGGAGATATATAAGAAGGGATCTGCAGAATTATGCCTTTCCCAAAAATACTTGCATAACTAATCTTTATCATCTGTGCAATCTATCTTCAAATGATGTATGGATTGACATAGTGGGCTGAAGCCACCTGGTGCTATGTTGGATATTCACTTAACTAAGGAAGAAAAGTTATGGGAAGACTTTAAATAGATTGTGGTAAAAGATACTTTGAAACATAGGTTTGATCTAGGCAGAACAATACTGAATAATGTAAATAGTATTGAGCATTTACTGTTCTCTGAGAAGTCAGGGTAAGTTAAGGATTACTGTTAGTGTTTCAGCAAGGTCAGTACAGCACAAAGAAACAGTGTAGAGAAAAGGCATCTTCAGTAGATATGTTAAAGGAATAAAAAAAACCCATCATGCTAACCTTAAATTCAATAGTACTCCTAATTTACCATGTTCTTCCCTCATCCTTATTTTAAAAGATTAAAATGGAAATGTTTAGTCTTTTAAGACTGGAATAGTATTTACAAAATGAGACAGCAAAAGACTTCACCCCTTTTAAAACCAACTTCAACAGAAAATCCAAATGTGATATTCCATAGATTTAAAAGAAGCCATTCATAGACATTTGCATTTAATTAAACATTTGCAACAATTCAGTGACCCATTTAATATACAAGAGGGAAGGGATGCCTCCCAGAGGGAGCTTGACAGGCTTGAGGAGTAGGCCAATGTGAACTTAATCAGGTCAGGGCAATGCCCAGCATCAATACAAACTGAGGGATGAAGGGATTGAGAGCAAGGTTGAGGAGAGATACTCCGGGATTCCGGTGGATGAGAGGCTGGGCATGAACTGACAATGTGTCCTTGCAGCCCAGAAGGCCAACTGCTTCCTGGGCTGCATCAAAAGCAGGTCCATGGAGGTGATTTTGCCCCTCTGCTCTGCTCTGGTGAGACTCCACATGGAGCAAAGCTCTGGGGTCCTCAAAACAGGAAAAACATCCTCCTGATGAAGCAGGTCTGGAGGAGGGTCACAAGAATGATCAGAGGAGTGGAGCACCTCTGCTGTGAGGACAGGCTGAGAGAAATGAGATTGTTCAGCCTGATAAAAAGAAGGCTCAGAAAATACTTTATTTTGGCCTTTCAATAGTTAAAGGAGGTCTACAAGACACCTGAAGAGGGTCTATTTTACAAGGGTGTGCGGTGATAGGACAAGAGACAACAGTTTAAAATTGTAAGAGGGTGGATTTAGGTTGGCTGTAAGGAAGAAATTTTTTATGATAAAGCAGTGAGATTCTCAAACAGGTTGTCCAGAGAAGTTTTGGATGCTCTGTTATTAGAAGTGCTCAAGGTCAGACTGCAGGGAGCTTTGAGCAATGTCATCTATTGATGTTGGTGCCCATAGCAGGGTTGTTGGACTGCAAGATCTTTGGGTTGGGTTGAAAATACTTTCATTCTATGATTCTATGATTTTTTTGTTTGTTTGCTTGTTTATTTAGGTAATGTTTTAAGCAATATCATGAGATGCACTCTTTTAATAAGGTGTTCTAGTCTTGATTAAACCATGCACGACTGCATTCCAGGAAGTGTACTGATTTAACTGGAAATTCTCTGGCTATACTGTACTTTTGTAATGGGAGTCTTCAGAGAATATATTCACTGACAATAGGGATATCTATGTTTTTGCTCATTTGCTACTGTCTTCTTTTGTAGTCTTTTGTAGTCTTTTGTACAGATGTAGGTACTTTGGGAATAAGATTTTTCTTTTCACTAAAAAGAAAATTTATACAAAATTATAAGTTGAAATGATTCCTCGAAATGCCTGTTGAGTAGGAAAAGATCCCAGGATTACAAGGATCTTGTCATCTGTAGGCTTCTCTGTTTTGGACACCACTACTTCATCAGATGAATAGAAATTCAATATAATTTAAAGGAAGCTTTGTTTTCTCTGACACATGTTATAGCCCATTCAAAGATGGCTGTACAAGACAAGCACCAAAATCTTGTTTTGTGTTGTTTTTCTGCTCTAAAGTCAGGTGAGATGAATTTCAGCCTTTATAAAGAGTGTGACCATTTAAGGTGAGCAGAGTGGTACTGCAGTGTCCTGGCAGCCAGGGATCATTTCTTCACCAGAATTCACTCTGCAGCTTATCTTAAATGCTCAAAGGTATGTAGTCACGGTGAACTGAGTGAGGGCACAAACTGACAATTTAATTTCAAAAATGTTGACTTCAGAAGCATTTCTCCCATCCAGGATGTAATTATCTTTGGGACCTGTATTACACACTGGAAGACTCCTGATGGGAACTGTACCTGTGGAAGGAAATGTTTCCTACTTTTTGCCATACATTTTTACTTTCATAAACCAGGACTGCAGTCATTAATATCTCCTGTCTTTTCCCATTCATTCCCATTATTTGGCATTTTCTTGTATATTCTGTTTCTGAAACTCCACATTTTCCACTTCCAAGCTTGCCCACACTGAAATTTTCAATCAAATTTTCTTGAAGGTGAGAAGCTTTTGGCATATTCAGTGCCTGTGTCCACATTAATAAGTCATGCCGGACCAGTTAACAGCAGATCAGGAGAATGAAATGATTGATGCAGAGAACCCAATACCCAAATTATACACATTTTTTACCTATAAGGAATACTGTTTTCCTTAGTCATGGCCCGAGGACTTCATTAGCAGCAGAAGGTCATTATTAAGTGCTCATCTAGAGCTCATCATCTGTGCTATTACATTTGAGAGGATGAGACTTTATGCACTCCAGCATTAGTCAGAGACATGAATCCAAGCCTGATTAATAGAGAGGATTGGGAAGTTGCTTAAGAATGTTCCCATGACCTGAACTAAAGCACTGCTGGGAAGACATACAGCAAAGCTTATGCTTTGCAAGGGCACAGATATCCTTGAATTAGCATTTGTACTGCTCATTTCCCTAATGCAGCTTTCCAAGCCAGGCTTATCCTGAGTGATGGTGCTAACAATGCAGATGCAGCTAATGAGCCAGCCATGCTCAGGGGCTTGGAGGGCACAGTGGTGTGACTGTCCCTCAAGTGAGGAGGTTAAGTTATACATGAGTGAACTCTGGTATTCCCAGCACCATAAAAATGAAGGGCAGGGTTAGTAGGAGGAAGATGGGTTTGGGTCAGGCTGGGAGAGAGGAGTACTAATGCTAAACAGTATTATAGTGCTAATCCTTTTAACTTCCTCCCTGGGCTTTGTTGCCAGACCCCTATTGGGGCCTGATTGTTCAGACTTTACTCTGTCTTCCCAGGCACTCGTTTTGAGCAGAGCTGTCTCTTTCTGTGCTTAACAGGGAACTGAACTGCAAAAGGCAGCTAGCGTTTCTTTAAGGTGGGAAACAGGTTTTTGCTGTTAAAACATTGTAACTCAACCAAAGTGGCGGAATATCTGCTAACCGACCATGAATGTGTTTAGGACCTTATACTGCTCAGAACTATGAGAGTTTTGTATCTGCATTGCATTATTTCTTATCTCAGCTAACCACGGAAAGATCTCTTCTATAGCAAAGCTCAGAAGTACATAAAGGCACTGTTGTTTCTTGGAGTTAGTGAAGCTATGAAACGCATGAACTTTACCCCTTGTCTCTACAAAAGATTTGCCAGTTCTATGAATTTTAAATCCATGGGAAATTTTTGTTGCCCTCAGCTGCTGGGTTTCAATGGCTAAAACTCTTTTTGAAGTTATGCTTGAATGCTGTTTTCTTTATAGCCTCCAAAATGACACCTTACGTTTTTCCTGCTTTCATAACTCTGAGAAAAAGATGAGCAAATGTTCCCTGTTCAACCAACCATCATATATCATCTGATCAGTTTGGCTGCTGGAATGAAGTGATTAAATGCCCATAATTCCAAGAAATACTAAAATGTATTTAGCAGTTTGATTCTTTAAAGTCCGGGAATAAAAAGGCAGATGTGATGATCCATGAAGGAATAGTACATACACACTGGGGGTGGGGTGCAAGAAAACTGGAACTGTTTCCTGTGTGATGAGCCATGCATGGCAAAGACTCTAAGGAATGGTTGGCAGCAAAGAGCTACCTACAGCAATGTAATCATTTTATATTCCATTAAGGCCTCGTTATTTCAGAATTTATACAAATTTATACTGCAGGAAAATATGATGCCTGTCATAGATTCTAGTAAGGAAGAAAATCAGACTCTGAAGAACTGGGCTGTCATTTAGAAGGACTGCATCTATCCAATTCTGATTTTTAACTGAGTATTTTGGAGATGAATGGGAGAGAGCTTTGATTCAGGAAGGAGATGGCAGCATACTGAGGACTGGAAATGTCACGGCACACATGGGCATTTGCAGCTTTTGGCTATGTGACTGTGGCTTCATTTTTGCTTACTCAAGGTGGTAGGCAGAAAGAACACCCTGTATTTTCATGGTCACTAGAAGCACATAAAACAGATCTGTTTTTTAAAAACTACTGAGAACTTCTCAAAAAAATTGGACACAAACTGGTCATATAAAAAAAAATTGTCATATGCCTTTTTTGAAAATAGAAGTTACAAGAGTAAGAAAGGAAAAAGATTAATTTGCCTTCAATTTTCCCATCTGTATTATAAATCAATATCATAACCAAAACCATTCCAAGATACATCCTGTCTATTGAGTCAGGACAAAACCTAAAGATCCTAAATTGAGAGCTCAGATAAGTCTCTGCATCTGTATTTTCTTCTCTAAGAAAAACTGTGACTTGTGTCAGACAATTCATCCACCACTTTCCCCTTGGAAATCAAACCTTGTTATTAATTTAACTGTCAGACATGGTCCAAACTTAAAATGCATCAGGTAAAACCCACCAATAAGCCTTATGTCCAGATTTCTGTCTGTAGTGGTGTGTCCAGCTTGGCAGATACAGAAGTATCTTCAAGGAGGGTGGTGAGAGAACAGTGTTGTCAAATATCAGATTGGCAAAAGTGTGATTTATTGATTATTGGAACCATTCTCCCTATCTGTGTTCTGCTAACCAATTCACTAACCAGTTGTCCTGGAAGAGTCAGCCTGTCACAGATGCTGAACCATCAGAGAATTCCTTTCCACTCCCCAAGCATCTGAGACAGGCAGATGGGAAGCCCACGGGAGGTTTGATAACCATATAACTGACCATAAAAAGGCACCCTTTCCCCCTGTATCTTAACTACATATTTTTACAAAGTCATTTTTATCATATAAACAAAAATACTTGCTTCTAAAATATTTCTGTTGAAAGCAGGCCCTCATACTTTAATATATGAAGAGGTAGAATAAAAATATATATGTGAGAATGCTTTAAAAGATTGTGTGTTCAGAATGTTTTGTCCTAAGAGCAAGTACCATTTAGTGTACTGGGGATCTTTACCAAACAAAACACAAATCCTGAGAACTAACTTCATCTGCTACAATAGAGTGATATTTATCTTCAAACTAGACAGAATAAATATTTTCCAACCCTTGAGTACAGGTCTGACTTAAGAGTAAAGAAAGATATTTATCAGAGAATCTCAAGTGGATGGTGAAGTATTATGCTTTGAATTGTTTATTTTCTCCTCTCTCTCCTTTATATTATTTTAAACTCTGTTTTGCTTGGCATCTGAAATAGGATATCCATGTTCCTGATGCATTATGAATATATGTGACATGGAGATTTTCTTGTCTGACTTTTTTAGGGGAGGAGCGTTACACAAATGTAGCTGAAAAATTTACCTCACACACTGATTGGGGGCTCAGGTTTCATGAGTCTGTTTTACACTGTTCAGACCATTAGTGGTGGCATAGACATGAACAGTTCTCTTCATAATACTGTCAGACACTTTTCCCTGTTGCTTGTGTATAAGACCTGAATAATATAATTTACTTTATTGATTTTAGTAAACGGAAATAATTCTGGATGTTGTGGTCAGTCACTTATTTTGAAATTTTTCACTGTGTAGTTCTCATTTCGATGTTCTCTCACACAGCATGTGCCTGGGGGTTGCTTTTTCCTTGTATGTACAGAATATTAATTTTTCACACAGGTGAAAGTGAAAACATCTAAAGATAGGCTGATAATACCATGTAGTTATTTATGTGATTCAAAACTGTAAACCACTTCGATCGTATTTTGATTGTGTAAAAATGGTCCAGGCCACCTTTCACCTAGAGACCATTGGAAAGCCCAGTTTGACTTCATAATAAAGCACTCTGGATGACAAGGACTGTGTTTCTCAGAATCATGTTTTTTGTGCTTTCATTTCCAGGAAATGCTAATTCTTATGGCTTTGTAACCCAAGTACAAATATAATACAAAGCCATCTGAAAAATACATGGGGTTTTTTGATTATTAGCCCTTCAACATTTCAAAATAATATACAATGAGTGCTGAAAGAAATAGAGTTTCTTTGCTAAAGATATTCTGTGCTCTGGGTGTGTGATAGAATCCCAGCATGAATGCATAGGAAAATGAAGCATTAACTTTCTTTGCTTCCCAAGGAATTCAAAATGTTTTGCTCCTGTGGGATTGAATGTAAGTGATGCTGGATATTTAGTCTACAGCATTCTATTCACCTTTGAATAGCCTAGGTAATAATCTGATTTCAATGACAATTGAAAGAGCTCAATAGTCTCAGTATAGTTCCTTTTTTATTAAATCACAATCAGACACTTCAGACAGTGCAGATCTTGGCAATAACAGATTCATTTTGAGGTATTCTGGCACTATTGGAGTAAAAGAGGCATTAAGTATAAACTTGGGTTTGAAAAAATCATATCCAGCAAATTCCTTCCTTTTAAACATCACAAACATTTATGGAAATTTTGCAAAGATGAACCTTACCTACTGCATGGGCTGCCTTTATTCTCAGAGATGATAGACAATTCTGCATTACAAATGGCAAAGATATTGATATATATTCTTGGGAAAAAAAATCCTCAGTAGAAATTTTTAATGTGGTAATGTTACCACATTATGGTAACAGTGATTTGCACTGGCTTTTTAAAGATATCAGTGTAGCAGAATCTGGCCAGATGGTATATTGCTAGGTGTGTCCATCAAGTCAGAAACTATGCAAGATAAAGAAGATGCTTTGATCAACATCTTCAATCAGCTGTTTATATCTGATCCATTCCAAAGTTGTAATGGAGATGATAGGGTAGTATAAAGATCTGCAGCAGTAAAATAAGTAATAACTATCAGTTGATCTAGGAATAAGCATAAATTTTGCCCTAAGTAAAAAAAGGCAACAGCAAAGGCTTTCTTTAATAAAAGGAAGTTTGTCATCCTGCATTATTACATTCTGAACAGAAGGGTCAGTTGTAGTTCTTTAAAAATGGCATGCCGGTTAATTCCATTTCTGTAATGATCTGTAGATCAAAAACTATGCATTGCGCCCATCAGTAAAGGTTTTTGCATGATACAGACTAGACATAGCAGAAGAAAAAGGTTTAGAGTCTAGCACTTCAGGGGGCTAATGTGTTTTAAAGCTACTACTCAAATGGACCATAGCTTAATCCCTGTGCTGCCAGTCAAGATAGTGATTAAAAATCACCCATTCAGGCAATTGCTTCTGGGTGTTGATGTGCCAGGTTGTGGGCGTGGAGTTAAGGGGTGGAGAAGAGGAGGGTTTATGAATGTATGGCTCATGTCTGACAAGCTGAATTTCAAAATGAAGGAGAGGAAAAGAGGGAGAAACTCGGCTTCCCCAGGAGGGAGGAAAAAGAGAGAACAAAGCTTCCTTCAGTAAACTCAACCAGTCTTGCAATCATAATTTCTGAGTTCCTCACAAGAGAGCTCCCCGCTATCACTACTCTAAAGAGAAAACAAGACTGTGAAATCAAAAGTCAGCCGTGGGGGAGGAGAAGGGGAAGGAAGCTTGTAAATGAGAAAGGGTTTATCCTGAAATAATAACCTTAGCGGTGATAGCAGGGCTCCTGGTGAACCACTTGGTGGACTTTTTAATCTGTCTCCTTAGATGCTTAGTGCTGTTTTTAAAGCAGGTTCTTTATGTCAGAGAAGATTAGCATTGGTGACAGAATAACATATTCTTGAATGTAAATGTGGAGAAAAAAGTACTTTTCCCCATCTCCCCTGCTGGTAATTCTGATATATTTTGGTAGTTCTAATATATATTGCTATATTATTTCCTTATTTATTGTGTAGATTTGTTTGTACACAATTACTCCTGAATTACTTTTAAGAAATCAATGTGGAGAAAAACCACTTGTTCTCTAGTTACCTAAAAAAAAAAAAAAAAGATAGGATTAAATCTTTCAACATTAAAGGAACTGATGGCTGGGCTGCTGCCTTTTGAATTCATGCATGGCTCCTAAAATATTTAATCTCTCGGGGTTTCTTACACATCTCATCCATACTGATGTGAGGAATATGTTTTGGTTTCTCATCTTTTAAAGTTAGTAGCTCATTAAATGGCTGGTACTCTGAGCTCCCTGAGGAAAGAGGGTAATGCCAGAGTGACCTTGGTGCCAATGAAGCACCAAGTGATCATCTTGAGTGCCATCATGTGGCACATACAGGACAGCTGGAGGATTTGGCCTGGGTTTAGGAAAGGCAGGTTCTGCTTGACCAGCCTGATCTTCTATGGCAAGGTAGCCTGCCTTGTGGATGAGGGAAAGGCTGTGGATGTTATTTACCTGGACGTCAGTAAAGCTTTCCCACTGTTTCCCACAGTATCCTCCTGGAGAACCTGGCTGTCCATGGCATGGACAGGTGCACTCTCCTCTGGGTAGCTCAGAGAGTGGTGGTGAATGGAGTTCACCCAGCTGGGGGAAAATCACCAGTGACATTTACTAGGGCTCAGTACTGAGGACAGTTCTGGTATATGTATCAATGACCTGGATGAGGGGATTGAGGCCATCTTCAGTCAGTTTGTAGATGACACCTAGTTGGGCAAGGGTGTTGATCTACCGGAGGATAGAAAAGCTCTACAGAGAGATCTGGACAAGTTGGATTGGTGGGCTGAGGCCAATGGGAGGAGGTTCAACAAGATGAAGTGCTGGGCCCTGCACTTCAGTCACAACAATCTTTAGCTGCACTAGGCAAAGTTTAGACTGGACATGAGATAGAAGGTTTTCACAGAGAGGATGATTAGGCATTGGAAGGGCTGCTCAGGGAGGTGGTGGAGTCCTTGTCCCCAGAGGTGTTTAAGGAAAGACTGGATGTGGCACTCAGTGACATGGTTTGGTTGACAGGATGGTGTTTGATCAGACTCAATGATCTCAAAGGTCTTTTTCAACCTAATGGATTCTGTATCCTACACATCTGGGACTGCAAAACTTGCTGTTTTACACAAAGTCTTTCTCAGAATAATACTGCTGAATCTGGCCTTCCCCTTGCTTCGGAAATTATGTTATTTTGTTGCTGAGTTATAGAACACCACAAGATGAGCTGGAAGCTCTTGACAGGCACTGCTTCTACCACCTCATTTTCCATATCTTGCTTATGTCATTTGTACAGGAGCTCTGCCATGCTTCTTGTCAGGGATGTATGCCTGCTTTAACTGGTATTTTAGATGCTGTTCAAAATTGAGTAAAACAAGCTAGCGAAAGCTAGTCTTAATTTTACTAATTTTACCAATAATTAAAAGGAAGTCTTAATTTCTTGCCCTGGTTTGTGGGGGTATTTTTATATCACTAAGATGGAATGTCCCCTCACCACTGCACTGGAAGTCTTCCAAGTGCATTTGCAAGGTTAGCAGAAAGAGGAAATGTATAAAGGGGCTTGAAACAAGCTCTGCCCCTTTCTTCTTAGCTTGAGTAGGTCTGGTCTTCATGAAAGTCTTGAAGAAATGCTGGATCATCCTTTTCTGATGGTAATCCAGGAATCTGAGTAGGATTTGAAGCTATATAAACTGGATATGAGCTATATGTTCACTGCCTTTATACACTCCCATCTCTTCTAGAGAGGATTGGTTTAACTGTTTGGTATTCAGAAACCCAGAACATCCTGGCTGTACTGTTTTTCTCAGAGTTATTAGTGCATGATTACCAATAAAGAGACACTCATGCTACCTATTTTGGATATCTATCTCCAGGGGAAGATTTGTCCCATCCCATTTTAGGAGTGTCTGTTTCACTCAATTTCTAGTCAGAACTATAAACAGGTGGCTAAAATTTTGTCTAGCTTTTTAATGGCTAAAGTCCTGCTCTGTCATGTCTACAGGAACCACCTGCTTGCCCCATATGGTCAGCCCCTTGCCATTTGGCCTTTCTCAGACTGGTTTCTTGACAATATAATCATCCCACGCTAATCTGACTCATCCTGTCTGTGGCATTAGAGATGACTGAAATAGTCTTTTCCTAACTGAAAGTGGGAAAAGAAGCTGCAAAAAATCTAATCATGGAGTGAATTGATCAAATCATGCATTTATATTCCAGGTGTGACTCCATGGCAGATAATGATTCTGACACCATTTTGGGTGTGGATCTCTGTGCTGATGAAGGAGTAGAAAACAACTACAAAACACAGTGGTGGAGAAGAGCCCTTTACACATCAGTCCCATGGGATATAACTAAGCTGCTCTAACTTCCAGTGGCAGCAAACTGTTCTTTCTAGCATATTGTAGCTACTTCTTTCCTCCAGCATCTCAAGTAATACAATACCTTTCCATCATTTCTTGTTGCTGGAAGGGAGGTGAAGAGTGTTCACGTTCTGCTAGGAGAATTTTTTCATCTAGGACAAATGCAGGCAGAAGATACTATTAGGTTGATCCAGCAGAAAACAAAGATAGTTAGGAAACGTGACATTTATATCCTTATATCCACCTGTAAGAGCCTGTGGTTTTAAGATTAATACAGCACGTCTCCTGTTAGAGAGAGTTAGCTGCCAGACAGGTTGGTTTCCCAGAAAAGAGGTCTCTGTAGGCTGGATGCTGTTTAATAAGTGCACTGTGGCCATTATCCAAACTTTTGAGCAGATTTCTTTTGCTTGTTATAGAAAAAACGGAATTATTCTCTTTGTTAAATAAAAATCATCATGTACTTGAGTTTCGAACAGATTCATAAACATTAGTGCACAGTAAGCCAAAGGTAGGTTTTTTGGCCTGTCTTGTCTGCCTTTTTCCCCCCTTCTCTCTTCCCCCTCAAGTCATGCTCAGATGTCAGACATTGCTGAACCTGTTTGGTTGCTTTGTGAGATCAGGAGGGGCACCAACTGCCACCTGGAGCTGCTACCCAGAGCAGCCACTGCTACGTCTGACTAGTTCACAAAGACACATTTATTCTGGTTGGCATTAATTAGATGAAGAAGGTAGGAAAGAAAAAGAGAAGAAAAGAAGTTATTGCATTCCTGAGCTGATAATATATACAGGACTGACAAGTGGAGAGGAAAATTGCAGAGCATAGCAGCCGTTTCTACTGGCAACTGAAAACAGCCCAGGAACTTTGTTTTCAAGGGACTTGTGCTTTGTCTATTTGCTGTAAAGAGAGCTAGGTAGATAAAATTATGTTAGCTGTAGCAAATAAATATTACCTGGAATGGAAAATTGAATGTGCAATAAATATTAAAAGCACAGAACCAAGATCCCAATTCCTTGAATCTTTACTATGTAAAGCACTAATAGGAATGGGTTTTTTGGAGGGGAAGGTTTTTTTTGGTGGTTTTTGTCTGGGGAGGGTTGTGAAATTATTGCTCAGCAAGTCCAAAACTTAAAATTAACAGTGGATCTTACTGCAATGGCATATTATAAAGGGCTAAAGTATAAAAAGGCTTTCAGAGGAATAACTAATGGAAGATGGGCACATGGATGGCTGTGCCACTGCATGAGAGTGGGTATTCCTGGGAGAGGATCAGTCAGTTATATGTTTATTCCTCAGTTTTCTTTTACCTCACCCATCTTCTGTGGGACATAGCCTTTCCATGGTAACTGTGAAGAGAACACTTGGCTAATCTAGTGTGACTGCTTCCTATGAAATGATGTATCTATATTGAAAATCTCAGGATCAAGGAGATTGAAATTAATGGCTGCAATATGTATTATTCTCAACTGGTATTCTGTGGTATGTTAATACCAGTCCTGCATGAGCTTTAGCTTTTGAAATATATTATTACCTGTGTGATGACCTTTTCATTAACAGGAACTTGAAGTTTATCACTCCTGCCAGTTAGAGGACTTTGTCATTTCTTGTAGGCTGAAAAATGTCATGCTTAAGAGCTGGAAGTTTCATTAAAATGCCTCCCTAAAGATATAGCTATAATAGCCACCTGATTTGGGTTTTTTTTTCTTTTTTGAGTCACTATGGAGGCCTTTGTTCTTTGGTTTACCTGATAGACTTCATTGTTAATTAAGCTTTTTCCTTTTCTCTTGCTAGAGTAAAGATGCACTATTTCTCATCATGCTTTTAGTTGTAATTTACATTGTATTTTATGATAGGTTACAGTAGTAGGAAGTTCTTTTGAAGAACAGAAGGAAATACAATAGTTTCCTTTCTTGATCTGTTTGTCAGAGGTATGTTTAGGGAAAACTCCATTACATGGACTCTAGTGATAGCGGTACTAAGAACTGCAGGATCTCTGGAGAGCCCACAACTAAGACTCTTCTTTCAGGCAGATGGGAAAGAATACTTGTGTGAGTCCTTAATCTGAAATTCAACAGTGAGTTGTGGTTTTTTCTGTCTAGATTCAGGTGCACCACCCTGAAGAAGACACTGACAAGAAAATAAGGAGTAGAGTATGACATAAGAGGAAAGTTGTTAGATAATTAGGGATTTTATAATAAATAGGACAAAAATGTTTGCTGTGTTGTCCGGGACTTGTGTTTATTTAATATCTTGCAGATCATGAGTGCTTAGAGGGGAAGTGATTGATGGGATTAATTAGGGATATATGTTTAACAAGTGTTCCTGGCTCTTGTGGCTCATTAACTAAAATTTGAACTTTGTAAGAATGCTCTTTGCAATCCATATTGGTTTACAAATTAAAACCATTTTGGTTTTGAATGGAGGAGAAATCAGAGCAGGTCAGTAGTGCATGCAAATAATAATATGTAATGGGTTACAGTGATTTATATTTCATTGGAGAATCAAAAAACCTGAACCAACCCATAAATCAAGAATAATTGGCAAGGCCTGCCTTTGTAGAGATGTTTTCTTTAGCAGTCCCTGGAGGTCTGTGTTTAAATTCATCTAATGTGAGGATACAAGAATTAGTCTTTGAGCTAACTGTAGACTAAGTATGTAATTTTTGTGTTTTTAGCAATTTATCTCCTATTGAGAACATTGAATATCTAGAATCTTCTTTTACACACTTTTATTTATGGTTATATCTCTTCACTTGACAAACTATTAGAAAAATAACAAAAGGGTATATATGTTTCTCTGCACGTCAGAGGTCTCTATCCTGAAATTTTTGGAAATCTAAAAGGCAATTAATTCACTCAACAGGCACTGTGCTGGTAAGTAAGGATCTGAGTTCTCAGGTGCTTTGCTTCGTTTTTCGTAAGTTAGTGTTCTTTATTAAAAGACTCAGCTTTCTTTTACTAATACATTTCAAGGCTATTCATTTTAATTTGATAATGATCCTAATTTCTTTTAGAATATACTGGTACAGTTAATACATGAATGTCACTGAAAGACAATAGACAATACACTCAGGACTAAAGATTATTTCATTAGCATAAACTTGTTTGGTTCTAATCCTCTAAGTATTTGTCTATGTACTTAACTTTATTTAACATTCCCAAGTAATTCTTCTCTGCAGAGCAACTGCCACCATTGTTTTCAGTAAAAAGATGCTCCCTTCATAAGAAAGCTGTTGAACTATGGCTTTAGTTGGAAACGGAACTGAAGTTTCAGCAAAACTGGAAGCTGAGTGTGAGACTAAAATACATTCTTAATTACTGAAAGTGGAGATTCATACTTCTACTTATGAATACCACACAATCTCCCCGTAATTTTAAGGGCTATATTTTAATGCTTAAGAAAATAAATTTAAATTTCTTCTCTAATACAGCTCCTTGTGTCCATGGTATAAAAACATGAACAGTTTCTGACAGTGTTTGTCAAGTTTGTTAAAATGATATTTTTATCCCAGTTTCCAGAATTGGATCACATAGAGGTAAATCATAATCAAACATCCTCTTTGTAAAGCATCTCCATCAAAGAGACTAATCTGCCCCTTATGCTAAAAAAACATAATTTAAAATTATAAAACAGTGGGGTATTTAGATGTTGCTAAGAGCCTCAAAATTAGGATTGATTTCTAAACCTTCCAAAGTTTTGAGACTGTCTAGATTTTAGATCCCAATATCCTCTCCACAATTTAGGATAAATACTTTTTCAAATACTGTCAAAGAGACTTAGACTTTTTAAACATCTACTAAACTTCAGGCTTCACACTTAATGAGTGTCAGCTGAAGCTTGTTTTGGTATCATACTGCTAAAAAGCAGTTAACAACAAAGGAAAAGAAAACAATTTTCTTATCTTTTCAATACAAAACCTTTTCCATGTGATGAATTTGAAAGGGTAAACAATCCTTTTGGATATGCTGAAGAAGAAAACATAAAAAGGATCAAGTTCCTGTGCTTTTGAATAGGTTCATTTCGTTTTTTCCCCCCTGTTTTTAAACATGTCCTTGCACACTGACATTCTTCAAAACTTATTCAGATAGTCAGGTTGAACTGATGTTTTCATACTCCTC
Source organism: Petroica traversi (assembly GCA_025920805.1). Classification (NCBI taxonomy): domain Eukaryota; kingdom Metazoa; phylum Chordata; class Aves; order Passeriformes; family Petroicidae; genus Petroica; species Petroica traversi. The sequence continues at coordinate 7,388,635 of JAHLSL010000057.1, read as the reverse complement.
CACTGATCAGTCCCTCAATGTCCTTCAGGGGTTCAGATTAGAATTCAGTGCTGCACTGTTAATCTAGCAATTTAGAGCAGAGTAATTAATCTTCTTTCTCTATCTAAAACCCAAAATGCAGCATTGAGCCAAAGGCTTCATTGATCACAAGGAATTGTTAAAAGCAAGTCCTGTGTAGCAATGGGACAAGCTTGTCTTTTTCCCTTTTTCTGCCTCACCTACCCCCAAATATACAAGCAGCTGCTGTACTTTCTAAGCAAGGGGATTTTTTATTTGTGGCTTACTTTGATGTTTAGAAAGATACACTTTTGTTTAAATTGGGGAAATACAATATTTGATACGGCAATTTATAGTCTATTCAAATATGAATCAAGTACTGCATACTTCTCCTCCAGCAAGGCATAAAGCATTTTAGAATCACATGCTGCTGTTGAAATTATAGTTTTGCCTTTCTCCAAAGAGCCTTAATGGAGGGTCATTTCAAGTATGGTTTATTGGGTCAAATTCAAACGGTATTTAAATCCAAATGAAGCACAGGGGGAAAATGGCATGCCTGTATACAGTGACCCATCAATGTCTTAAGAGTTCCATCATTGAGACAAGAGAAAGTTTGTAGCTCAAAGAGCAATTAATATTAAACAACCATGCAATGGAGAATTAGTACTTAGTATTCATATGAAACAATTTGATATTAAGAAATTGCTTAAATTGTATCACATGAATTGTTCTTGGCGGCGTGTTATTTCTTAAGTTTTCCAAAAAGCCACACTGCCTTTTTTTTCCATTTTCTGTCCTTAATGTTTGAAGAGAATCCCAAGGTACAGATGCTGACTTAAAGGGAGGAGCATCTGTATTTTCTCCACTTTCTCTGGGGCTGGGCAGAGGATGTGGCTAATCAGAAATGTACTGAAGGTATTTGCCTGGAGCAGGAAAACACTACATCTCTGACATGCTGCTCAGAACAGCAATGAGATTGCTCTTACTCTGGCCCTGTTCAGAAAAATGTGAGTTGCTAATGTCATTTGGATCAACCCCTCTGTGCTGACTGACCATATGGCAAGAGAAGAAAGACTGGAGAGATACTATTTTTAACCAGTCTGCTGTTGTTAGTTTTCTTCATTATGTGATTAGCTGAATAGAACAAGTAATTTATGTGATTGTCCTTGCCTGTGAAAAAGTTAAAAACTGCAGGCATTAGCATATTTTTTCCATTTGTTAATATTACAGTTTCAATATGATCCATTATGCTGCATTGTGGCATCTGCTTTCTGAAGACAGTAGACTGATTGTTTGGAATAAGTGCCCGGCAGCAACACCTATCAATCTTAAAATGTATGTTCCCTGTCCGTCAAAATAAGAAAAAATTGCACAAATAAGGAACTTTAAAAGAAAGATTGTATTTCTGTTCTGCACATGGAAGGAGTAACACAGAGAATTCTCTTTTGAGGGCAGAAAGCAAGGCAGTAAAAACAAGATTTGAAAACTGCATATTAGTATTTCCAAACTAGCAAGAAAAAAACCTTGCTTTCTAGTTTTCTTAAAAAAACAAGTGGACCAATTTTCAAGTCCAACTGTTTTCACCAAGGTATCTATGCCCAACTTACAAGTGACACAATGGAACACGGCAAAAAGCTGTGCTAGATGCTTGTGGGTCAGTGAATTTCAGGATTAACATTAGATTATGATTTTGTGCCCCATCTGAATTTCTTCTCCCAATCAGATCTGGTATTATCTTTTTGTGGACATAGAGAGCAGCAGGACAGCATCTGATAGTCATAGAATCCATGATCATTTGGGCTGGTTGATCACAAATGCATCTGGATGAGTATAAACCAGCATGGCTGGAGAGACAGTCCAAAGAAATTCTATGATGCTGTTTAATGAAAGACCAAGGACAGGATATGTGTTGAGGAACCTAAAATTCTTCTGTCTAAGGCTTGTGCTATGGCTCCTACTGGGGTGCTTATAATTTGACTTGGCCGTAGGTTATCCATGGACATTTAATATCATGGGAAGGGGTTCTAATATCGTAATCCCTCCACATGTGTGTCTTGCTTTCTGCATGCTCAGTTCGCCTGTTAGAAGCTGCTATTCTACACACAAGTTAACTGATGTGCCAGCAAAAATCTTTAAAAATTTTGTGGAGAAAGTGCATTTGTATGAAGTCTCTGGTCTATTGTTTCAAAGAAATGAAATTAATAGGAAATTAAATAATCACAACAGTTGTTTATTGCTTCAAAAGAACAATGAGCAGGATCTTTCATGGAAGAAAAACCTCAGACAAGTTTGGATTTGCAATCTTATGCTCAGATGTCTGAGGTATGTTTTGTTTCACTTTGTTGTGTTACCATTGTATGAAAGAGGGCATTGCAACATGAAGAGCAGAGAACACAAGGAAGCAATTCTTTCCTGCTGTTTCCACTTTGTGTAATTTTTTAACACCTTTGTTGGAGACCAAATGTCTGGTGTGACTCAGTCAGGATTCCTCCTGGGCAGTTTGGTAAAGCATATGCAGTTTCCTGTTGTAGTTTGCTGCTTACATACAAGTCATGGTAAAATTAAAAAAAAAAAACCAAAACTGCTCTCATCTTGAGTTTCACCTGGTGAATCTCAGACAGTAGGGTCTTTGTAGTATTTGTAGGAAAAGAAGCCTTTCACACAGAGTCTGTACTCTCTCGAGTTGTCCCCACTTTTCACAAACTCCTGCTAGACTTTGCACTGCTATATTTTTGAATAATATTTTGGGGAAAACAGTAAAAAATAAGTGATTATTTGCCACAAGTCTGTCACGCAGAGTTCTGGCATTCTGGAGAGCAGCAAGTTTGGAAATGTTCCTTTTGAGTATGGCCCGTTTGGCCCATCCAAGCCAGCCTCCTTTACAGGGCTGGGTGCTGCCAGCCCCTGCTCTGGGCTAATTGTCCCCACAGCTGAACTCACCCTCACCCAAGCCATCCCTCGGTGGCTTGCTGGGATGCTCTGCAAGGAGATCCATTTCTTCCTGCCATCACCCCACCAGGGCTGGCCCTTGGGAGGGAGAGGAGGTGTTTTGCTGTGGGTGCAGCACGAAGGGCTGGCTTTGGCAGCACGGATCCTGGCGGAGGCGGTTAGGTGGAGCAGGTTTTCCTGCAATTGTAGGGGAGATTTTCCTGTTGTGTTTCAGCCACAACTGTCTTACAGACGCAGTCAGTGCTGCCACAGGATTACTGGGACAGTGGTGGGGGCTACAGCCTGTCCCAGCTGGGCTGCTGGTGGCTTCTGAGAGGGTCAGCGTGGTCCCTGTCTCCGCAGCAATGCTTCCCACAGAAGATGTGGGGCGGGATCCAGTGGTGGGTATGAGGCTGGGTGGCTTTGTGGGACTGGAGCAGATGCCTAGGTGAACGCTTGCAAGTAGTTGCAAGTAATTTAGGAAGTATTTTATAATGTGTTTAGCAGTCGTAGGGAGGAGTTGAGGTTTGCTCTATTGCTGTGATGAATTATCTTTTTGGTACTGGAAAGTCTGGAAAAAAACGGAACATTTTTCATCTTGTGTTTTCAAACAAGGACTTATTGTCTTGTTAGTTGTCATAAAACCAGTTAGAGAGATAAAGGGGCATTAGCATCTGCATAGTGTTAACAACATCTGGAACATTATAATTCTGTTTAAAATAACAGATAAAGGCTGAAATACGTGTTTATATAAGACAAATTTAAAAAATACAGTCATTCACTGAAGCCTGCTTCAGTCCTTGTGCAAAGTCTTTCAAACTCCATTTATTTATGTATTTGTAAATGATGAACTTACATAACCTACAGCAGTGAGATGCTTCAAGCATGATGGCTGAGAGGTGATGTTTTTTCAAAAGATGTGTGTTTGGCACCAGTATGCTCAGACTGATGGCTGGTCACTATGGTTATTTTGTATGCTAATTCTATATCCACAGAAGCTCACAAAATGTAAGCATTTAGGAGATTAAGCAGTATGTATAGCTCACAGGTACAGAATCATCATGTTGATTTTCCCAGTAAAATATTTTAAGAAAACCAATTCTCTGAGAACAGGATAAGATGACATATAGTGATGTTTGAAAGTAGATTTTTATGAAGCTGCTGGAAGAAAAATCTGAAAGCTGTGCAGATGCATACCAGTAATTCTTTCTCAAGTGCTGCTTTAGTTATTACAGTAACACTGACCTGCTTGCCAGCTGACAGGAAATGTACAATTTTGTTCTATTTTTTTTTTTGAGATAAACTGTGAGATGTTTTTATGTCATTGATGAAGAACATCTAAAGGGATATAATTAAACTATTGTTTTCTCTTTCCATTCAGTCTTGAAAGTTACTAAGCTATTTTGTGAATAATATTGAGAATCTTTTGAGAGGCCTATTGGTGGTATTGATACAGTAATTTGGAAGCAGAACTCTCCAAATCCAGAAAAATTCCTGCTCATTGGTGTCAGCTGGAAAGAGGGTGTTCTGGGAACATTCTCCTACAAATCAACTCAGTTTTCTGTGTCTCCTCTTGGATTTTTAACTAGAGAACAATAGAAATTAATAGTATTCTAAGATATTTATTAGAAGCAAATTTGGCTAAACGATGGTTGAGCACATAAGAATAAAAAAGAATAGATCTATTTTCTCTTTTTAAGGCTCAAAAACACTGGAAAATGTTACTTGTTAGTTGATGTAGTCTTATTTTCTTAGATTCATAAGTTCCTTTCATGCCTGGAATAAACATATCTAGAAAGCAGACATCAGTTAATACTAAAGATAATCTCAAATAGTTTAAATCAGATGGCTTTAGAGATGGCCATTTCTTTCTATTGTTTTCCCAGAGACCACTTAAGATGAATGCTACCTCCTGCATTTAGGAGCCACTGTGCAGCAAGAGAGAAGGACGGCATTCTCATATTTTTTCTCAGTGATTTGCTACCGGGTACTTGCAGAATTCTGTTCTGGTCTACAGAGCATAAGAATGCTCCTAAAAGTATTTCTGCCAACAGTGAGCACGAGCCTGGAATCCCAAGCTGTGGTGGCAGACACGGGCCCATGGTGGCCCCAGTGACACCAGTAGGACAGAAAATGCCTTCACTCCTCTCAAAGCAGGACTCAGGGTCTGGCGAGGGCCTCTGTAAGGATTCTCCTTCCTGAGGGAGGAGTCCTCCTGCTGGTTCTCATTTCTCAGGCCCAGAAAGCCTGAGTAGGGGGTTTCCTCAGCCAGTGACAGGTTTCTGTCAGGGGTCTAAAACAGATAACCTTCAGAGCACTGATATAATTTGTTCCTTATCTTTCCCTTGTAATGACCTAATTAAAATATTGATTTTTAAATACACCATTGATCTTCAGGACTTCAGTGTACTGAGAGTACAGCAGGTGCAAATTAGAAGATTGTCAGTGTTAGACAATAGGGTGTTTTTTTTGGTTTGGTTTGTTTTTTGTTGGTTTTTTTTTTTGCAATAGCCGGAATCTCTTTATATTCTTTGTAAATCTACAGGATAGAACTCTGAGAAAATGTGTTCATTTTTTCATTCCTTTAAAAAAGTAAAAAAAAATCTTTTATAGGGTTTTTTGATGATCACATATGAGGACTAGGGAGCAGGACAGTGAGGGGTTAAAACTCTGCATTTTGTAATGTGATTGTAAATACAAGGAGCTTTAGTTCATCAAAAATAGGTCTTGTAGGTAGTTTCAGTTCAGAGCCTTGTGTGGTGGATTGAGGTCACACCTTCATACCTGTACCTGTTCCTGGGACATTTATTGCTATTATTTTAAATGCTCTCTCTAAAAGAAAGCAGACCCTGGAGTTCTTCTGTGAGAACTTAAAATGTTGTTATCTAGGTGAAGACAATGATTGCAAACTTAAGTAGTATCCATTATTCCCTTAACTTAGCTGTGGGGAAGGAATTCATAGAACAATTCAGTGGGAAGAGAATGTAATAATTTCCTTCTGCCACCCTAAGGCCTCCTCTGAAAACTTGCAGTAGCTTAATGGCTCCAGTGTTCCCAAGCTGCGCTAATGTACCTGTGTGTGTGATGCCTTGTGACTAGAGGGAATGTGCTGGAACACATAATTCCAGATTACTTCTGTTGCTGCATCATGTACACTAAAAATCAGGATGTACTGTGTCACCTAAGGCATTACACAAGCTGGAGAAATGTGGGAGATTTCCAGCTCTACAAAGTAACCAAAGCCCTATGAAAATTGGTGGGTTTGGGCGGGTAAAATAATTTTACCTTCCTTTTGTTGTGGACTGGCATCTATATCTGGGAAGCTCTTAGCTTGAAATGAGTGAGGAAAAAACAATGGTGTGGTATATAGCAATTTGTCCCCTTTGGTAACTTTGAGGTTACTGCAGTTGTTTTCCATGCTGCCAGTATCAGAGATGTGAACTTGATATTTATTCTTATACAGCTATGCTATACCCCAGAATAAATACCATTTTCTCAAATGAAGAGTGTGAATTTAGTCGAGGAACATAAAATTTTCAACCATAAATTTAATTAGAGGTCAATGTTAATTCACATGTGCTAAAGATTAAACAATTCATTGCTTTCCTTCCCCTGAAGAATTTTGAGGAAATATTAAATCTTGTATCTAAAGATTGTAAAGCTACAGGAGTTGCAAAAACATAAAAAATAAATACCAAAATGCATTCCAAGTGCATAGTACTATAGGTTTATGTGCACATGTGTATTTTTTTTACCTAATATATTACTATATATAATATTAAATCAGAAATTTATTGATTGCATTGGGATTTACAGGACAAGATTTTTTCCTAGTCTGTTAGTTTTTGAGCCTTAGTTATTGTTTTATCTCCCTTGAGAAGGAATATGTGATATTGTGCCAAAAACCTTAATTCTGTGAGATGTTCTTGTCTCACTGAATGACATAACAAGATTCATCTTTTTGAAGGTATATTCTCCTACTAGCATATGTTTCAACCAGAAAAGGGTGTTTTCAAGGCTTTATGTAACTGCAAACAGCATAGCAGGTGTGCTTTTGCTGTATTGATATCATTTAAATGTTGCATACAACTATCTCAACGTTATGGAAACACTGCTTGTAACTTCTAGACAAGGCAGATGATCATTCTTCTGTCAATGAAAATGCATGAATAACATGAACTAGTAATTTTCTTTCATGCCAAACATTTGGTTTTGCATATCAGGAGCTGTTGAACAGACATTATGCTTTGAATATTTATTATTTCTCACTACTTTAATAAAAGCCAGTGGGAAAACAAGTATTTGCTTGCTTCAGGGTGTGAGCAGCTTGCTTTCTTTTCTACTGTAGACTTTTCCATTAAAGATTACTAAAGAAAAAAAATCTGATGTTTGATTATTAGTTCTTTTTGCACTACTCACACAAACTACACTATTTACATGAATATCTCACTAGCTGTGCTGCTGGCAATTGCTGGCATCATGAGTACTTACAGGCTTAAATATCTGTGCTGCAGAAGGTAAAATCTGTAATGGACCAGGGACTACCTGGACTATGTAGGAGCCCAATGGTTTGATCACATTTGAAATGTTGATTGAATGGACTGTGGAACAATCACATTTTTCTTTTTGGAAAGAAAAGTTGTTCCACAGAATATTTTGTGTATAGCCTAGAAAAGGATAGAAAATGTCCAAAAAAGTAGGATCTCCTTACTTTTATTTTTTTCACTGTTAACAGAAGAAATTGAAAGCTGAGGGGTTTTTTAAATAGCCTGTAGCAGGTTTAGGAGAAGTAAAAAATTTAAAATTTTACTTTGTTGTGCACTTTACAGAAATATGTTACCACTTTGAAAATTACAGCTGTGTATTACAGTTGTTACCTGCTTAAGCACTCCATAGATTGCTCAGGAATAGTGTGGGCATTGACTGTAATTCCCTTTATACTTGAATACTAGGATACATGCAGATATGGACACACACATGCATGCAAAACACACTATATTACATTTCATACTTACATACTCACATTTTATATTAAATTTATTTTAATATTTGTATAATGGCAGTTTAATGCATTTCATTTTCTATCCAAAAAAGTTGCCATGCTCTGTTACTCCCCTCCTCAGCTGAGCAAGGGAGAACAAATATAATGAATGACTGATGGGTCAAGGTAAGGACACAGAAAGGTCACTCACCAGTTACTGTCATAGGCAAAATAGACCCAACTTGAGGAAATTGTTTTAACTTTTTACCAATCAAATCAGAATGAGGTAATGAGAAATAATACCTTCTCCTCCGCCCCTTCTCCCCAGACTTAATTTCACTTCTGATTTTTCTGCCTTGTTCTTACTAGCAGCAGTGGGAAATGGGGAATGGGGATTGCAGTCAGTTCATCACACATTGTTTCTGCCTCTCCTTCGTCCTTGGGGGGAGGATTCCTCGCACTCTTCCCCTGCTCTGGTGTGGTGTCCCATAGGAGACAGTGCAAGGACTTGTGCAATGCGAGTCCTTCCCACAGAGCACAGTTCTTCCCAACTCTTCAGTGTGGGTCCCTTCCACAAGGTGAATCCTTCAGGAACAGGCTGTTCCAACACAGATCCCTCAGGGGGTCACAAGTCCTCCCAGGAATCTGCTCCAGCATGGGCTTCCCACAGGATCACAGATTCCTTTAGGCATTCACCTGCAGCCCTTCTAAGAGTTCACATCAGAGCAGGTGAATGCCTAAAGGAATCTGTGATCCTGTGGGAAGCCCATGCTGGAGCAGATTCCTTTAGGCATTCACCTGCTCTGATGTGAACTCTTAGAAGGGCTGCAGGTGAATTTCTGCTTCACCATGAACTTCTGCAGGCAGTAGGGGGACAGAGGTTTGTGGTCCAGAAAGGAGACAGAGGTGTCCTGTAACTTTATTCATGAACAAAGGGAGAGGCCATAGGGACTTTCTCCATGGGGCCTCTCAAATTATTGGAGGATGCAGCCTGCTTTTCATCTCAATTTTCCCAGCCACATCACCCTCTTCCTTCCTCATTAGCTAAGGCACTTGGAAGGTACAGACTTCCCAATTCACCTATTATATGACTCCCTTAACATGCACACACAAATACACATACAGCCCCTTTGTATAATATAGAGCTATTAAGCCTTTGTTCTTTTTTTCAAAGTTCAGAAATTTGGCACAACCTTGGTGGAGCAGCATTCCATGTCAATTAGTAACATTTTCTGAAACCCATGGTTTTCCTGTTACTTCCCTACCTACAAGTCCCTGGGGCCTATCTACAAGCAGATTCACACCATCTGCTTGTAAAGGCACATTCATCTTATTCCTTTCAGGTTACAGGGAAATCTGCACCTGGAGCACCTCCTCCCTCTCCTTTTCACTGTCCTTGTTGTCTGAAGAGCTGTTTCTCTCACATACTCTCACTCCCTTCTTCTCTGCCTGCAGTAACTTTATTTTTTTTCCTTCCTAAATCTCAGAAGTTATCCCACTGTTGCTGCTGAGGCTGGCTATGTCTTGGCAAATGAAGTTCTTAATGCCACCTAAAAAATATGTCATGTTTGTAACCAGTGGTACAGAGGTGCTAATTCCGCTAGTGTTGGAAGTCTTCAATGAACTAGATTGATGTCGGGATTTCATTTAGTTCATGTTTACAACACAGCAAAACTAATCATTATATGCCTGGGGAGTGTCACAATTTCAAAGTTCCTTAAGTATATTTTTGTTGTTTAAAGTAACATTTGTTTGACAATCTCTTTTATTTTCATATCTGCTCTTAAAAGTACCTCCTGTGGGTAGAAAAATAGTACTTGTCATTTCAATGACATTTCAGTAATAATACAACTTTCTGCCAGTAATTCCATATTTTTGCAAATAGAAAATTGTGTACTTGAAATTCCTTCATTCCTTTCTGTGTCTGGAGGCTATGTACCTTTCAATTTTTGAGCTAGGATTAATATGGAATACAACCATACGCATATGTAAGCCATGCTTGTTGTATTTCTGCCTAGTTTTCCTGTTTTCTATAGCTATGGATTCTCTACCATTGTCAAGGGAAAAAGAAAAACCCAAAATCAGTATGAAACTTTAAGGCAGGGGGCCAGTGAGTTTGAAAGATTTTGTATCTGGAGCATCAGCACACTGATCTGTACTTTAGGCACTTATTTAAAAGTGAAAGCCGAATTGCAGTGGATTAAAGAGTAATTGTGTGGATTAAAGAGTAATTGTTTGATTGTCCAGAAAATGCAGCCTGTCTTTGGTGAGGAGTTCTCAAAGGATTCATTATTCAGTCCTAGATATGGTGTGTTTTGACTTATTTGCAACTGCAAAAGAAAACAAGGAAATGTAATTTTTTTGGTTTCTATCAGTGTGCTCAGACTTGTTTACCTTGGAAGGTAGGTTCTTATTCCAAGACGTTTACAGTCTGAGATCAGATTTTGGCACCCTTGCTCATACTGAATAGCATTAGTTAGGGCTCAGCTGCTGCTCATTCAGGTCAGATAGATTAGAGTTAGTCATCAATTGAGATGGTGGTATTTGTGTAGAGCCCCGATGGTGATTCAAACATCTTTCTATGAGGCAGTGATGCAAATGTTTTTCTGCTGCTTCTAGCTGTTTATCTATACCTCTCTTTTATATGAGTACCATAAAAAAAGCCTTTTCTTTAAAGAGTGCTTTCAGAAGGAAACTGAATGAATGAAACTGTTTTGCACATGGAGGAGCAAAAGGAATTTTGTACAGAAACATTAGCATAGAAGAAAGCCCTGTGTTCTGAACATGGTTCTAAGAAACAAATCTTAAAGGCTGGCAGGTTTTCTCAGGGCTGCCAATAGATGAGCAACGATTAGTATGTCTTAAAACATTGTCTCCTGCCAAACCCAAATCCCCATCTCCCTTTTCCAGTGCAGTATTCAGCCTGCAGGATAAGGGGATGATGAGGTAGACAGTTGTGGTGTGGAAGTGATTCAAACAATGTGAATGAGATTTTGACCTTCTGGGACTTCTGTGAGACAGAAAGTGAAGAGGAGGAAAGACAAACTGGTCTTCATTTGCAGAAAAGGCTTTAATCTCTTCTGTGCTGTATGGCTATTGCTGAGAGGGGAGTTGTCTTCCTGCTTATATTAAATTTCCAGACGTTTAATTTTGACCAGATGCACCGTGCAATTATGGCAGCTGATGGATAGCTATAAATGAATTAGACTTTGGCAAACTGAACTTTATTTCAAATAAGATCAGCATCATGGAAGATACAGGAAAGTAAATTTTGTGGTGGGGTCAGTGCATTTTTTAAATGCTCAGATTTCTTGGCAGAATAAACGAACACATTAGTGCAAAGAAGCAAAGTATCCTCATTTCTAAGCATACCTCTGGAACAGATGCCTTGCTGCTCTTCCCACACAGCAAGGAGGACTAATACCAATGGTGAAGTCTGAACCTTGCCTCTGTTTGCTGAACTTTCCTTTTTGCTTTGGTTCATGTTGGGGTTATAGGTAGCATTCCTGACACTGCCACTACGCTCCCCACACTAATTGTCATGAAGTACAGAAGATTCAAGCATGCTTGGTTCCCAAGGCTGCTAATGAGCCCTGGGCTTTTCTCACCCTTAATGAATCAAGGTTTGTTTGTGGGGAATTCTTGTCCTTCTGTCTTTTTCCCTGGCCAGGGGAGGAGTCAAGAGTTCACACAACTGAACAATGACTTTACAGTGTAAAGACGATGCAGCTGTGCCATCTGAAGCCGTCCTCAGTTATGAGCAACAAAGCTTAAATAGATTGCACTGTGAAGAGGTACAGCTCTGTGAGTGTGAAGCATAGCTTTTGCTTCTGCTTCACTGACCTGTCTGCTTGCAGCAGTGACGGGCCCTTGACGGGAGCTTAGGCAGGGAGAGCTGCGTAGGGCGACTCTTTCAAAACCAGTCTCCGTAACGCTGAGTGCAGGAAAGGAAGAAAAATGAAGTTTCAGTTGATCTCTGATGGGGGTGTACTGTTGCCTTCTCCAGAAAATCCCATGCCCTCCATTCAAAAACCATTGATTCTAGTCCAAATCCACTTCAGGGGTTTAATAAGGTCACTAAAGCAAGCCACAGTTCGTATGTTTTAGCAGCAGAGAGTACTCACACAAAAGTGGATACTTGAACAATCACACACACAAACTCCTCCTAAGCAAATCACACATTTTACTGTCTTACTCTCCAGAGACTTTTCTTGTATTAGTGGTTGGGATCATCACTAATTTGGGCTAAACTACTGGTTGGCATCTACCTAATTCATCTTTATTTAGGCATTTCAGTTACATCACTGTGTGCTCCTGTGGCTATATTAATCTTACTGCAAACATGTATGTGATAAACTTTTTGGCATATGTATATAGGTATATGTACACAAAAATACAGGTGCATATAAATACAGCTTCATGTGTTCTTGAAATAGATAGGAGTATATCAGTATATGACAGATGTCATACATATATGTAAGATATAACATTCTTCCCTAGAAATATTATTCTTTGTGTTTATACCCATATATATATATATATACACACACACACACACATATATATATTTGCACAAGTAAACATGGACATGTACTCTAAATGTTGTGCTGTTGCAAGTGAAAATTTCAATCTGATAAAATAACTCTTTTAATGCTAATAGAAATTTTAAATTTATCAGTTACAATACTCTGGACTAGTCCTTGCACAATTCAGTACAAAGTTGAAGAATTTTTTTTAAGTTTTACTAAAAGATGAGTGAAGCCAAAAGCAGCATCTGCAAAATAAATCTTATTTTGCTGTAATAGGCTGTTTGAAGTTCATCATTTTGGGTTTTAATAGTGCACAGAAACATCTGCTGTTTTCCTTGATTGCATGAGAGAGAAAGGGAAAGAGAAAAAAAAAAATGAAGAATGTTTGGGGTTTTTTTCATTCTTAAGTGAACGGGGTGGGGGAAAAGAAAACTGTTTAAATACCTTGATGTGTGTATGTGCAGGTTCAAAACTTTTGATTGCTCTCCCGCCCGGCGTGGTGGGTTGATAGACCAGGGAGCAGTGGCGAAAGTTGACAACCCCCCACCGCTGACCCCTCATGTCTTCTCTTGCCTAATCGAATTTTACGTGTGTTTCCAGATAGCTGATCAGCTTCCCTGGATTTCGCTGACGCCACAGGAAAGCTTTGCCTGAAGATGGAAACACTGGAGTCAGAACTGACCTGCCCTATCTGTCTGGAGCTGTTTGAAGACCCGCTGCTGCTGCCTTGCGCTCACAGCCTCTGCTTCAACTGCGCGCACCGCATCCTGGTCTCCCACTGCGCCACCAACGAGCCAGTGGAGTCTATCACCGCCTTCCAGTGCCCGACCTGCCGCTATGTCATCACCCTCAGCCAGCGTGGTCTAGACGGGCTCAAGCGCAACGTCACCCTGCAGAACATCATCGACAGGTTTCAGAAAGCCTCGGTCAGCGGGCCCAACTCCCCCAGCGAGACCCGCCGGGAGCGGGCGTTCGATAACAACAGCATGTCGTCCTGCGAGAAGGTCCTCTGCCAGTTCTGCGACCAGGACCCTGCCCAGGAGGCGGTGAAAACCTGCGTTACCTGCGAGGTGTCCTACTGCGAGGAGTGCCTGAAAGCCACTCACCCCAATAAGAAGCCATTCACCGGCCACCGGCTCATCGAGCCCATCCCGGACTCTCACATCAGGGGATTAATGTGCTTGGAGCATGAGGACGAGAAAGTTAACATGTACTGTGTGACTGATGACCAGCTAATTTGTGCCTTGTGTAAACTGGTCGGGCGACACCGTGACCATCAGGTGGCAGCTTTAAGTGACCGCTATGACAAGCTAAAGGTCAGTGTTACCTATCAGTTTTTTTAGCCAAGCAGTGTGTGGTTGGGAAGGAAAGTATCCTTTGGTTGCATGCTGAAGTCCTCATTCCAGCAGTGGTTAGGAAAGGCAGATGTGCAATCTCTAATTATATGAGATACACACACAGGTCTGTATGTGCGTTTGCTTACCATGTAAAAGGTGCCAGATGTTACTCAAGAAAAAATTCCTTACTTGTGTTTGGGTTTTTCTGAAGCTATCATAAGGAATATTCACCATAAAGTACTGTTTAGGTGAATTTTCTTATCTACCTACTGCTTTATTCCTGTCAGCTGGCAAGGTTTAGTGCTGACTACACATACACAGGCACTGATTGAAATGTCAGGAATTCTTTGCATATGCTTTGCTGTTGATTATTTTTCATTAGGTTGCTTTCATTGTGAAAAGCCCTTCACATCACCACTAACAGGAGATGCATTTATCTGTGCCGGCTTCAGGGATGCCAGCTGCCCATCCAGCCAGGGAAGCCGAATGCCGGCTCCGCTCTTCCCGCACCACCTCCCACCAGGCTCACAGGCAGCGCAGTCCTAGAAACAAAGCCAAAATTGTTTCTGATCTTCTTGCAGCATTCCCACGGTTCAGCAAGCTTCTGGCGCATCTTCTGCCAGGTAGCTGGGAGGCTCCAGCAGCTTGGCCCCATGCAGGATGCCCTGGGCGAGGTAGCAGTGGGCAGCCAGGTCTCAGGGTGCTCTGGAGGCTCTGCAGGCTGCCAGCAGAGGCAGAGCTCCCGCTGAACATTGAGGTCAAGGCAGGTGGCCTCACACCCACCTGGGTGTATGTTTCTCTCATGTTGATTCCTGTGCTGCTGCAGAGACAAGGCAGGAATTTGGCATCCCACACTTTTCTCCACCCACTCCCTCCGGACAGTCTGCATGTACCTATGTGCAGCTGGTGGGAGGGGGGGGGACCTTTAAAGATGGATTGCAATCAGAAAATCAAAGCATGGAGAGCAAGGTTTATCTGCCAGCCTTCCCCCGGAGAATTTTGAATGTGGAAAAGAAACTGAATTATAGGTTTAACTAACTTAAATACTTTCACATTAAAGTGTGTGGTTGCACAAATGTCTGTAATAATTTTAGGTGCTCACTGGTGAAATCTGCACACATTCTGTGCAGGTTTTGTGCCTCTATGCTATGCAAAAATGCAGATCATATTCTATAGTTATATTAGCATAATGAAAAACATTTCTTTACCTGGACCTGATAACTTCTTTTCATCTCTTAAAATTATTTTATTTACCAAAGAGTTGTTGGTTTTGCTTTGTTTTTTTTTTCTGAACTGATTTAATATTTAAATAGTTTTGTTGTTGATAACATTAGCATGGGCCATAAAGGTAAATAGTTGTGTGGATTTACAGTGCTTTTTAATAATCCAGTGGGTTTACATCCTTAACAGGTGTTACTATTTAGAAACATAACAGTGTATTTTTTGCCAGCTTATACTACTTAACATGAAAGACCTTCAGCATTAAATACTGGATAAGCATATTTTTGATGATGTAAAAAAACATAGTAAACATTTCTTGGTGTTGATGTACATAGATAATGCAAGCCTTGAAAGAAGACTTTAAAAGGCATGTCTTCTCCCTTGTGATCTTTGACTCAATACTGAGGACAGGAAGAAAATCATTGTATTTTTGCATGATCTGTGTCTTTCCTGTGCAAAGATGACGAAGCAAACTCTGAATGTGTATCTCAAAAAGACAAATAACACTCACATTGGATGTCACCTAGTTTAGCTAACCTGGCAAAAGCCCACTAAAGTCCTTTTGAGCAGCTGCCTTGAAGACTCATTAAAGTACTAATTTAATGGTAAGTGTAGACTTGAGCTAAATAACTCTTGTCTGAGAAAGACAACTCCTAGCATTATTTATATTATTTGTATGATTTTTTTGAGATACAGAATTTCTTGGTACCCAAACTGTATAAAAGAATTTTACATACAGGAATATTAGTCTATGGGAAATCCTGTTCCTATCATCTTAGTCATGAAGCAGCCTATTTCATGTTGCTAATGCCAGTGATGACATCAGTTATGCCAATTATGCCACATATATGATGCATTTATGCACTGATCCAGGAACATTAGGCTCAGTGGTTTCCGTGAAGATCCAGCATCCATTCTCTGTTCACAAGAAGGTAATCTGAAAGTAATGCCTTCCCTTTCCTCATTACCTCTCCTGTCACAGCAATTAGTTCTGGCTTACAAATCAATCTCAGAAAATGAGATTTTCAGTTCTGTAGATTGACATTTTATCCCTCAGAAGTAAAGAAACGTTACCACTTCACACCATTTCTTGGTAGCTGGTGTGAAGTGGTAACGTTCCTTTACTTCTGAGGGATAAATGCCAATCTACAGAACTGAAAATAATGGGCAAAAATTTCAGGTCCATTGTCACATTTAGAGGTCTCTTCTTCCTTTTTCCTTAAGCGTGTTATGACCTCCTGAATCTTTCTTAGTCTTTCTGCTAACATAATATTAGGCATGAGGTCACAGATGGCCTTTATTATTTATTAACTTACAAGTAATGTGCACACACCACTGGCAGATTAAATACTGAAATAGATTAGAAAATCCCCACTTGAGAAAATGGGTTGTTGCTTGCTATATTGCTGGTCTGGCTTTATAGTATACATGAGGTTTGAAATATAGGCTGCCCCAATCGTTAAAAAAAATCCGAAAGAATGAGATAGCCATTAATATAGTGAATCAGTTAAAAAAATGAGTAGTTAAAGTTATCTTTTTAAAAGAAAAGCTAAACCACTTAAGGCGACTCTTTCTTTTGATTTTTCTTTTTAAATCAACACAAGGTTGATGCTAACAACAGCAACTGGTGCTGTTCTGGGGGGCTAAGATGTGCTAATTTCTGACATTTACTTGCAGTGATGTTGCTAATGGTTTAAACAATATCTCACCCCTCATAAAGCATAGGACAAAAGATGCCATTACAATCTAGCTCCTTTTGCGGCAAAAATGAAACCCCTTAATTAGGAGTTCTGTGCACTTGTCCAACAGAGGCGTCTACACTGAAGTGTGTTTAACAGTGTGACAACAATTGTGGGCACCTCAAAATGAGAAAGAGTTTTCCTTTGGCAATTTCATCTCCAGCCCTGAGAGGTGCTTCTATTTCTTGATTTGTTTTGGGGCAGAGGGAATTGAGGGCATTTGTTTTCCTCCAGGGGCAATCCTTTCTTGCTTAGCTACACAACCACGATATCACCTTCATACTCGCTGTTGGTTTGATGTTTATAGATGTGCTTCGGTTTTTGTTTTTCTTTTTAAAGTTGGTCATAGGCAGATGCATATTAGTCATGGAAAAAGAAATAGGCCATGATCAAGGCAGAAAACAGGAAATATACTGGTAATACACTATATTTATGATGTGGTGATCAAATTTGTGATAAAAATATTTTTAGCGGTAAAAACAATCAAGGTTTTAAATACAGAAAGAACAAATGCCTGTGCTTACCACACCATATTACCTCAAAGAAAATATTTACAACTAATTACTTTTGATATTGGTTCTTCACTTATTGTCTTGTTGCAAAAAAATGAAAATGATGATTTAAAGCCTTTTTTCTTTCAGAAAAAAATTAACATTGTTTGATAGTTATATTTAGACTCATAATCTTGAGGGAAAAAAAACAGTAAGATAAGATTTATTTTGAACAGCAGAGAATATTTGAGGGACAACAAACTTTAGAAGTGTGGATGGAAATATATGTCTCATTTAACATTAGCAAAGAGCCATGATGAGGTATAACAAAAGAGAAAGATAGATGGTAGAATGTATTTTGAAATGGTGTAAAACCAGCATAACACCATTGAAACAAATTTTTTTATTTTTCTTCATATTTACTGAGAACTTAGCCTCTAACATAAAACTTCTTGCCAAAGAAATAGTTTTGGCATAATTCTTTTAATGCTTAGTCAAGAAATATCTTTCTTTGAATCAAACTTTTGTAGTTTAGCTTTGGTGCACCACATTTTTGTTTGAAAGGTATTAATGCTGATTTGTTTTGGGCATGTTTATGAACAGGGCAGCTCTCTGAATGGCACTTAGTAATTCCCGAAACAAAAGGAGCTTCTTGTTTGTCTAGTTCTCAGCTAGCTTCAGTGGTAGAATCCATGCACATCTATTTTTCCTACTCTGTTGATTCAGGATGCAAGGATTGCTTTTTCTATTGTGTGTCAATTCAACTGCTCACAAATATTAAAGGAATAGGAATTGTTTTCACATAGGGAGGAATGGATTCAACTCTTCTAAACCTTTGACCGTATAAAGGTAGGAGACTTTGTCAAGTCCACAGCGACTACAAATAGAATCCAAAAATATGTCTATTTCCCTGTTATATAAATATTATAGATTTTAAAACTTTTCATATTTAAATAAATTTGCAAATATTCTGGCAAAATATGTGTTGAAGCTTTCCAACTATTTTTATATGGCATTATTTTGTAATGTCAGTTTGATAATTGATTGATATATTGTAATGTTATAAGGATCCATAATTCACAAATATGTGCTTTTATAAACAGTGGGCTTGACAATGCAGGAACATTGTTTTCTGGACTTACATATAAATATATTATGCACATGAATGCAGATATATATTTATGTACCTTAATTTTACTAACTTTCTATTTAATGCAAGTTATTTTAATTAAATCCACCTGATACTGATATTTTAATAAAATCCATCTGGTCCTAACCAGATGAGCCAGACACAGTTAGGTGATAAAAAGGGGTTACCTTTATAAGAATCCTTAGGTGCACAACTCGCTAAATGGAAAGCGCCAGAGATGCGCACATAAAATAAAGCGCAAAAAAATTTTATATGTTTAGCAAATTAGCATAACTGCCAAGAATGCTCAATGAGAGACACAAGTAATTCTTCCCTTATTCTACCCTTTTCTGACTTCCCTCCTACCTTAGATAGGAATTAACCTTTGTTTATGAAAATGTGTCTTGGAGAGCGGTTTTCAACCTTGGCTTCCCAGAGTATCTAACCTTAGACTGCTGGGGCTTGGAGCCACTGGGAAATTTATTTTGTCTTTCTGTCTAATAGGGTCGGTAAAATGCTAGCTATGAATACAATAATAGTCTACAGAGCTACGAAAATATATGTAAAAAATATAGGGAATATATAAAAGCAAAGAGGCAAAAATCAATTCGCATCAATATATAAAGGCATAGTATGTCAGTGTAATAATGATATGTGTTATTAAACATTTAGATAAGTGGCACCTTCCTTTACATGGTACTTAAAAGATTGAGAGTAGTGCCAGTTTTGCAAGTTTAACATATAGTTAAAACATCCTATCCAACCTAGCAAAGTGCAGAGCTCATGGACTTTCATTATTATCAGATTAAATGCAGCTTGATATTATTATCATATTATTATTAGATTAGATACTGTTTGATAGATATTTCAGTGTATAAATTTTTTATGAAATTAAAATGATGAATGGTCACAGTTATTCGTATGGAATATTATTTGATATTACTTAATTATTTAATCCAGAAATTGATGCAAAAATATAACTAACTGACTATGCTTCAGTATTTGCAAAGATCTAAAAATATGAAGTTGTTGCACAGAAGAGTATTAATGCAGGGATAAGCTCTTTTACTATAATGGTTTTCCATCTATGCTTATTTTATTACATTGAAATATATTTATTAAGACAGACCTTAGAAAATTCTCTTTAGTCCAGTGTTATCTGCAATGGCAGTGTTCCCTTAATTTGGTACTTCTTTTAAGGGTTTAGAAGGATAACAGAAAGTGTTAATACAGAATACCAAAACTAGTCTTTCATGTGGGGAAGTGTTTATGTGTGTTTATTTTAGACACATTTTGAAATTCTTCAGGTATATGACTGTGAATAATGAACTATGATTTTACAATTCTAAGTACTATGAGATTAGGGTGAGATCTGCCCAAATTTCCTTAAATAATATAAGCCATAGTTTTTTTAAACTTAATGTCACAAATGTAATAGTTGGCAAGTCTTTCACATACTACTCTTATTTCCTTCAGTTTTAGTGGAAATGATGGTGTTGAAGGTCTAATCTATTCAGGAAGAACAAAAGAATTAAACAAAACTGTGAACAGTACAATACTATTATCTTTGTTCTCATGACCCTGGTTTCCAGGGAAGCCAGAGTAGAAGTAAAATATACTGTCATACTTTTCCATGGATCTGATCCAAACTGTCCAGGCAACAGCTTTAAGTCCATGTTCAAGCTCTAAACTGGTGTATTGTAATAGCCTCTTGCCTAACCTTTCATTACTTATGTGTTTTTAGATAGTACAGTTCTTGAATGTGGATGGTGGAATGTCATTCATGACAGATACTCCCTTGAAATGAGGATTTCTGTAGAAACACTAAATAATAAAGTGTTAAATGTGAATACTGAGCAAGCAGATGAGTTTAAAGGCAAACCAACAAACTGTTTAGAACACTGGGCACAGGTTTAGAAAATGCAGTCTGACTACCAGAATAGCAAGACAGAGTTGGTAACAGGAAAAGTAACAAACAAGTAGTCTTCAGAAGCAGGATATTGACAGGTTTTAGTTTAACAGCGCATCTTGTTATAACTGATAATGAGAATGAGTAGGTTAATTGCTTTAGTGCTTTACCAGGGAATGATTAAGATAGTTGGAGGCATAAGGGTAAAACCACTCAACGTGTACAGTAGGCTAAAACACTCAGTCTTCAGTGGCATTGGGAGGTATGTGAAGGGTATAAATGCCTATGTCTATACTTTAGGTATATATATTCTGAACTTATTTTAAACAATAATCTCATTTGAATGCAAATATTTAAAAAAAAACCAATGTGGCAGGAAATGCATTTTCAGACAGATAGGAAGGTTTTTAATAATTGACTTTAAATAGGAAAGGACCCCACCCCAAAACCTGAATGTAAATGTCTGCCAAATATGCAGAACACTCATTATTCAGATTTTTTTCAAGATTTAATTTATTACATTAAATTACTCCATGAAGTTTTTATTTTAACTCTGATCAATAATGACACACAATTGTAAGAGCATGAGATGGAGAAGTAAAATATTTCAGTTCTCCATCTTATGTTGAATAATTTTCATGACTTAATATTTTTTTTTTTTTTTTTTTTTTTTTACTTTTTCTGTTCCTAAAACACACACAAATTTAGCAATGACCCCAGTATACTACTTTCAGTTTCAGGCTTTACAAGTGTACATCTGTCATGTTTTACTTTGTGTCGTTAGCACTGTGAACTTTACACAGGGTTTATAACAAACAGAAATGATGGCTAATTTGGAAAACCTGAATAGTGCATGGCAAGGGAAACTCCTGCAGAAGGTCATGGTCTGGAAAGCCAAGTTGGGTTGCTAAAGCACACTTTGGACTCAAGACCTGATACAATGATAAGATTGTGTCTTCCCTTTCTCTTCCATCTGTATTTACCTCTCCTCAAAACCAGTCATCCAGACCCCTATCTCTGTGGGCAACCCTTGACTGACCAAGCAAGAAGTGTTTTCTTTTGCTGGGAGGATGTTTTTGCCCTCAAAAGCAAACACACACATCAAGGACTTGAGGCAAGGGGATTCCTACCCTTCACGACTTTCACGTCTCACTTATAAAGTTGCTCTCGCAAATCTATTTTCCACTTGTCTCAAGTCAGTGAAAATTGAAGCAGGAGCAAAGAAAAAGTTGATTTAATCATAGTATGACTAAACAGGGTTATTCTTATACCTTCTGAAAACAAATATTAAAGTAATCCTTATCTTTTACAGAACAAATTCTTAGTTGATAGTACATTGTTTTCACCAATAGAATCCTTAGAATATCTTTGTTATCTAATAAACAGGTAATTTATCACTGACTTTCTTGATGATGCGCCTTGGTGGTGCCAGCAGCATTGGTTTTTATGATAGCCTTTTCTTTTTAATTTCTATGGGCTGGAGTGGAGGTGTTACTTTTTTACATATTTCTCCTTTGTGTGACATGTTGCTCCTATGCAATATCTCAGTTTACAAGAGTGGAAGGGGTGCATCTACAGGATTTTTTCAGTGCCTCAGGCAAACGTGCTTGTAAGACTGGACCTTTGAGTTTCTTCTGTACATTACAGGTGCCCTCCATTAAAGATTGCTAATTCCTTTTCAGCTGTTCCCTGTTGCTAAGATGTGAATCTTTGTAGTAGCTAGAATTGCACTTCAAAATTTAGAAAATTCTGTGCCCCCTACTAGCACCTGGGTCTGGACACACACTGTGACTCCTCTGTAATAGCTCCTGGAGATTCTGACCACTGAAAATTGGAGAGGAAAGAAAAAGACAAAAGCAGTAAGTCCATAGACAGGAGTACAGGAATTTCTACAGGTTCTGTAGAAATATTTTCTCCTGTTATGACTATCACTTCCAGCATTTTCGGACTACTTATATTTTCATATTTATTGTACGCACAGAGTTCCGTCAGTTCGACTGAAAGCAAGAGGGTGTAGTGATTTGCGTTTTTTTTTCCATGCTCACAAACTTTTCATTTCTTGAGAATTTAAAATTTTTGGTCTAAATGTAATCTCAGTCTTATTTTTTTTGAAACTTTGCAATTTTAGCTTCTTTAGAGTATGTTTGCCATAATAAAGTAGCAGTATGATCCTGTAATTATATTTTACATCATGAGACAGATCAAATTCAGCACAGATGAGAAAAGTAGCTAGAGTGAATATAGGTAGCTTTTTCCTTTGTTATTTGTCTGTTCAATTAGTTGCAATGTTGAGAAAACTAAACTATCTCAGACCCCTTGTCCATTGCCTTTTAGTGGCCCATGGGCTATAGAAATCAAATGCAGAAAATCTGAAAGTCAAGAATAATTTGATGGAATAATAAACAATATAAAGTTTCAGATTTACATGAAAGTTAAGGTGTTTTTTAAGAAAAAAAAAAAAGAAAATCTCTGTGTGGTTTGTGAGTTTGGAATAGACAGTTCCCCTGTACTATCATTTCTGCCAACAACATCTGTCAAGTATAGAAATTAATTTACTTATTTTTGCCATGGTAATCCCCAAAGGCTTAATTTGAAAAAAAATTCCTATAATATGAGGTCTTGTAAAAGTATTTGAGATGTAATCTCAGTTTCAAGGAACATTAATTCAGCTGTGCTTAGAACAAAATACAACAGCAAGCATTACAAGTAAATAGGCATTTTACATGGTCACAGTAATATTCAAGTGAGCTGTTTGCATCATGTAGTGGCCAAGATTAACAGAAAGTTTGAAATTAATACTGGCTAATTTCACTAGTGGGTGGGAGCACTACTGTTTGATTTCATATAATTATTTTGGTTTGAAATACAATTGCCTCATCCTACCTTGTTCTTATGTTGAAAAGCCTGGATTCTTGTGCTCTTCATCTAAGAGAAGAGGTGCCACTGCAGTTTCTGGCTCTGTATGTCCTGTCTTATGTGCCAGTCTAATAAATTAATTCTGATGTTGAAATTCATGTTAGTTACTGTTATAACAGTGCTCTCTATTGACTGAAATCTACACGCCATAGATGTGAAAAAAATTCTGAACTATGACAAAATCTCTTATATCTTATGAGATAAAGATTCTCTTCTGTCTTATAAGTGTTTCAGCTTTAATTTCCTTACGAAATTATGGTTTTGATATCAAATTCTTTCTTGAAGGTTTATTCCAAATAAAAGGAAAATTAAATCATTGTACAATGAGAAGAGATCTCTAATGTAAAGTATATATCAGCTCATTACAATAAATAGCAAAATATTTACCCTTTGGTATGCAATTACTTCCTAGTACCATACTGCATTAATCATTTCTTACACCATTGTTTACTGTAGGCTCAGCAGTTGTGGGTGATAAATCACTGATAATACCAGGACAGATGAAGATGAGAGTCGCAATCTGGTCTTAGGCTGAGTGAAGGGATGGGAGTGGGGGTAGAGCTCTTGCATCCCAGGACTCATATCAGGATGGGTTTGTTAATACACTTCTTGTTTAGGGGAATGCCAAAACCACTAAACACTGCAGCATTTTTTAATATATTGTTTACTGTATTTCTACCAATAACTCATGCACATTTTGAAGAACTTACTTTTAAGTTTACTTTTAAACTTCTATTTCTGCATCAGAAGATAAACACTAACCTGTTTGACTACAAATTAGCTGGAACATCTCTGATGGTAGATAGTAGTGAAAGATTTCTTAACATACTCAGAGTATTGGAGTCGGGCAAGGCAATGGCTAATTTGAAGCACATGATGGAAAAAGTGCTTCTCCAGTTAAACTAATCCAACTTTTTTCTTTTGAGCTATCCACACATGTACAACAAAACATAAGACTTGTCAAGCTTTCCTATTTACCCCATTCAGGTTATGGTGGCTGAGATGTCATACTGTCTCTGAATAACAATGTTTGTTCAAGCTTGTAATGTGTTTGAACGCCAGAGAAATGTTCTGCATGTAGATTAGGTTGATAGTTAGCAAAGGGGAAAGAGAAAACACATTATCTTTCATTAACTACTAGAGAAGTAAAAACATCCTGTGAGGAGTAAAAGAGGAGCAGTTATGTTGCTGTGTTGGTTATACAGGTTATTATTCCCTTGGTAATTACCCAGTTCTTTGCTCTAAGACCAGCTGGATCATCCATAGGTTCCCAAACTTCAGTAGCCTCCACCCTAAAACTCATGTCTGCATTTCTGGAGATGTCCTGGCATTCTGAAATGGGAGACTATAAACCCAGGTTTTGTTATTTGTTAGGATACTGTCAAATCTCTTTGAGAGATTAAAGATGAGCAACTGTTCACAACATGTGTGTCTTGTGGTAGAGGCATTAAGCAGACTCATTAAGCTACAGCTAATGACAGCATGTGCAAAATTTATTTCCAAATTAAGTCAGTAACATATGGAGGTTATAACTCATTCAAACTGAATTTGAGCAATGTCTATCTTATTAATAAGTTGCTAAAGAGGACATTCTGATCAGTGTATGAATGAAGGTTCATCTAAATAGGTATTTACAGTACTTTATTTATGGTGCAAAGACTAGGAACACAAGCGTGCAAGAAATCCCTTCAAAGGAATAATACAAGTAACTATTAAAATACTGCAAATAATATCTGAATGATGTAGTTTAAAAAAAAAATCCACAAACTTTAAAATTCTCAATCCAAGAATAGATGTTTCCAATGTCTTTCCCAATATAACAAACTGAACAATATTCTGTGAACTATGAAAGGGGAAAAATAAATGTACAGATAGGTAAAAGATGGATAGAAGTGAAGGCTTGGGAGTGAAAGCTCCTGTGTTTCTCCAGTAGTCATGGGTGTGCTGGTGACCTGTGTAGATAGCTGCTGGGGCAGTGGGTCACTCCAGGATGACCATAACAATGCTGGGGCTCTCCCTTTTCACAGGCTGCTCTTCAGCTTGGCAGGACTGAGCTGCATTTGCTTTGTGAGGAAATGTTTGCTGTTGGAAGACTGGCACTGAGGGTTACAACTCATCTCTTTTCAAAATAAAACTCTTTTCAACTACATCGAAAAATCTGTCCATGGGATAGCTCCTGCCCTTCTTCATACCAAGGGTCAATAAGGTGCCAAATTAGCCAAAGTACCCATGAGATGCCAGCTGAGGTAATGCAAATTTTGGGTGAATTTATATGATTATTTGATCTCTTCTTGCCTGAGTCCCTTAAGTATGAGCAAACATTGTTCTTTCCCCTGCCTTTGATTACAACCTTCAACTTCAAAAGTATGCTGAAGCTTGCGGGGGAAAATGGCATTATATTAGCCATACAATAATGTTTTCACCCTCTTTTGAGCATTTCTTATGATCACTCTTGAGGAAAAACTGACCTTTCCAGTCAAATCCACCTCATAGAGCAGCACCATGAAGACTTTTTGTGGTTTTTACACTTTTTTTTTTTTTTTGCCCCTGTGAATTAGCTTTTTTTCCAGACTTGGTAGACATGCACTTCTGAAATTTAAATTCAGAAATTTGCACAGAAATTCTTATGCAGGCAGGATGCTGTTAATTGCTGCAGTTCCTTTGGGGTAAGAATATTATCAGAGGAATCTTTTTTTATCCCTTTAGTCTACTTGATTGCTTCCAGCTTTGTTTGTATTTATACTAGTTGAAAAGCTTTGTTCAAACATACAGTGAATTATGCTGAGTAATATACTACCTTATGTTAAAAATTTTCTGGTAATGTCTTTTGTTAGGTGAGGCTAGGTAAAGAGAGTGCTAAGCTACTATACCATTTTTCTGACCAAATGCAAAACGTTTAAATGAAGTCTGAATTTTGAGTAGTTTTAAATGGGTTCTTGCTCTGCCTAAATTGTTTAGCATACTCTCATTTGAATGCAATGTAATTTTTGTGTCAAATAAGTCACTACTGCACTTCAGGAAACATTAAAAAAAAACAACAAATAAAACCAATTTGCAGTTCTACTATTAAATCTCATAATACCTCATTTCAATAGTAAAGGCTTCGGATTTTAATGTGTACAATATCAAAATAATTTTGAATAAATTAGGAAGCTATTTTAGTCTAATTTTGCATCTATTGGTACAGAATTGAATGTTTGCAGTATAGGGGTATGAGTAAATTGTTGTGTTACAGGTAAATGATTGTCAGAAGTTACAAATTCAGATGGGGCTTATTTTGTATTGACTCTGAATATAGTTTGCAATGAGACTGTCACTCTAAGGAAGAAAACAACAGAAAGTAAATGGGAGATTGCTTGTTTGTTCATGTAGCTTGGTTTGGGGTTTTTTTCTGACACGTTGTATGCATGGTAGGAACTCCAGTTCACCCTGAAGTTTGAGACTGGAGTGCCTCATTGAATGACTCCTGCTTGCAGAGCAGACTCTGAATCTGCTGTCACGTGTTTTCCTTGCCTCCAAGGAAACTCATTTCCTTCCTGAGGAGGTCTGCAAGGTCAGGCAAATATCCGATCCTGGAAGCTGCGTGTCTCAAGGCTGCACTCTCTGAGTCATTATTTCTACAGAAAAATTCATAGAGAAAGTCTGTTATAAAGCCCAGAGAAACTAAGTGCTTCCATAATGGGAAGCTGTTTTAAACGGGGCATGCCTGGTACAAGAGAAGTTTTGGTGTTTTATTTTCTAATATATTACATACATAATTTCAGTATTCTTGTTTAAGATTCATAAATCATGTAATTCTTTTCTAATGCTGTGAAGCAGTATCACTCCGATAGTGAGAGTAAAAGGTGTTCTGTTCAGTCTTAAAAATTTCGCTCTATTACTATTTTTGCTTTATATTATGCTTATGGTATATATCAAATTCTAGCCTCAGGCAGACCACCAAAATCCCACATTGATTCAACAAATGTTACTGTATTTTTAAATTATTATTTTATTTATTTATTTATTTATTACTTATCATTGACAAACGAGGATTTTTGTTGCTTATACTCTTGGCGCTGAAGGTATGTTATGGGATAACTGGACTAATTTAACAAGTCTGCTGCCACAGAAAATTGTTCTTTCTGATGCTGCTCTCCCTGTCTTTTCTGCATGCTGCTCTTACCCCAGTAAGATGGGTAAGAGTAAAAGGGATGCAGTAGTTGTGCATCCCTTTGGTGAACTGATTGTCTGCATTTTCTGCTGGCCACGAGCAGCCCCAACAGTGCAGTGGTGCAGGCACACCTGAGCTGGGACCTCTGAGTCTGCTCCATTTTCTCCCTCTTCAGGCACCCAGCAGTATCCATGGACTGCCCCAGATGGTAATAGTAGATGCCCAAATTAGATGCCTTAAATGCAATTTCCCAGCAGCTATAACAATTTAGTGACTGGATCCCAAGCAACCACCATTTCCCCCTTCCTGCAGCAACTCATCCCTACCTCCCCTCCTGTGCTATGCCTGTTCAATCCCACCCTAGCTATGCCAGCTCTAAAGAGCAATAAAAAACAACTCTGTATAATAAGTAAATCATTTCCTGGATGTCTAGCAAGCTGAAATTATGCAGTGATGGGTCAGACTTAGTCTGGTTCTGGTACAAAGTAAAGACAAGGATCTGACAGATTAGGACAGGAAGGAAAGTGATTGAATGAATTTTAAATATTATCCTAAGAATGGAGAAGCAATTCCACCTACAGCCCTTAAGAGAATATAACAAAATGGAATACAGCAACATCTCTATGTCCAGCTCTGTTAAGGCTGTTCTCATTGTCACCACATTAGGAAGTACAAATGTGACAGAATTTGAGAAAGCTGAAAACAGAAACTTCCTTTTTTCTTCTGTTTTAAAGTGCCCAAAAATTATTTTTACCATTAAAATTACGAGTATCGATAAACAAATCAAAATAAACCAGAGATACAAAAGTGGTGCTATAACTGTCTATAAAAGACTTTTTTCAGTACAAAAATTCCCTGCAGAAGTTATGCCCCTCACATGATGTTGATATTCTGACCAAAGCCTCTAGTGTGAAGCTGTGGCTTTCGTTTAGCACAGTGGTAGGAGAACAAATCTGATCTTCGGATCTTTTACACCCCAGCTGTGTATTTTGCCCTATGATTAGGCTTTATGTCACCCTCTAACTTACTATAAATCCTCCAGAGAGTTAAAAAAAAAATTAAACAAATATTTCACAAAGCTGGCTTAAAGTTTGAGCTTGGAACTAGTTGTAGAAGTCATTTGGTTTTGATTTCCTTGAGAACCCATACTAGATTTCTGGTAGGAATATAATACTTTTCTGCAAAAAGGATTCATCAGTGAAAAATATGGGCAAGACTGAGGATTTTTTATTTATGTATTTATTTTGATTTATACACATGACTGGAAATAGTCCTGTAATATTCTTTGAAATATAGTAGAATGGATCTGTCTGGTAATTCCCTTTTAACCACAAACCAGCAGGAGTTTAACAGCTGAGCTGCAACAGGTGTAGATATATCTGATTTTTAAAAACTTTTGTCAGAGCTTTCCCACTTTCTCACAGACTTACAGGATCAAATGGGCTTGGGAGTCATGCTCACTAGAACAGTGCTACTCTAAACAAAATAAAGAGCAAATTCCAAAACACACCACAGCTAATTTGCCATTGTTTTCAGCATAAACCCTAATGAATCCTCATCAAATGAATGCAGCTGCTATGGTGCTGTATCCAAAATAATGTAATTAAACTGCTGCTTGGGGAATTTTAGAGTATAAATTTGGCAGAAACTCATTACTGGCAATTCGACAATGAAGCATTTATAATCTTATCCAAAGAGGTGATCCTGTGTTCTGTCATTCTAAGAACAGAGAGAGGAGAAACAGAACCAGGATGACAAATGGCCAGACCAAAATCTGAAACAAGAAACCATGAGGACTTAAGGCTAATCCAAGTCATGCTGGAAAGCCTATTGGGATGGCAAGGGGAGGACAGGATGAGAAAACTTGAATATGTTACATCAAAAAAATTCCCCACCACTGTCTGCAGTGACAAGGTCACAAAGAAATAGGGTCCACCACAGGGAGCCTGCAGGAGCCACAGCTTTGGCACCGTCAGGGTCAGGGGAGTCACAACCCCTGATCAGGCAGGGGTAGCTCTGGGACCTCATGCCCGGACCTGACTTGTCCTCCCCGCCTGCTCCGTTACAGAAAAATTGAAACCTTGTCCCTCCTCTCCTGCCAGGGTGTATGTGGATGTCTGACTGTAACTGCAACAGCCTCCTCCAGCCAGGGGAAAGCCTCACATGCTGAATTCCCCAGAGCTGTCAGGACCCAGGCTGGCACAGGGAGATTCAACACACAACTCAAACATCTGCAAAATCTTCCATCATGAACTCACCATTGTCTTTGCTAAGGCAGTTCAAGGGCAAACAAACTGCCATTGAAGTGGTGGGAATTGTGATGAAATTACTACTACAATAATTTCTGTGATTAAAAAATTGTAAAACTAAAACTGGGGTCACCCACTCTCATAAAAAAGCAGGTTGTGTTTCTAATTTGTTTCAAAAGTGAACATAAATTAAATTCTAATTTCAGGGGAGGGAAATTTGCATTTGGGCCATATCTGAGCCTTTTAAAGTTTATGTTTAATAAACCTTAGTATGCCCATTTAAATTAAGCTTACATAAAATATTGCAGCTTACAGCATACTTAGTTTAACAACAATGTTTGTGTTCCTTTATATGCTAAGTAAATTTCCTGGGGTTGTGTTTCCAATATGCATATTCACTATTATGGCTTCATAATTGGATATCCATCAATATTTAACATTACATGTCCCTAAAGGAGTTACCTAACTCTTCAGCTCAGGGACAGCTGATCTGATGGAGCCAACAGAGTCCTTCACATTATCTTTTATTTTTTCTTCCTTTTTTGTTTTGTTTTGTTTTGTTTCCTCTTTTTTTGTTTATTTTTGGCTTTGATTTTGACTTTTTTTTATTCCTTAGTGCCAGCAAATTTGCAGAAGCAACAGCTGCCAGCAGAAGTAATTTAAAATGGGCTTGGAGAAAGGGACAAACAGAGAAATTTCAGAATTTTGATGAAAATCATAATAATTTGCTAAAGATAGAAAGAAAAGTGTGTAGGTCAAATGTTGAGATTAAAAATCAACATGTTCAACAGTAAAGTTCCCAGAACAACTTAACAACTTTGATGTGAAAAGAACATTAAAAATACTAAGTCGAAAGAGTTCAAAGTTAGGTGGGAATTCCTATTACATGTATATATTTAGAGAAAAACTGTATTTTTAGACTTGAAGAAAAAAATGAACCTGCTGTATCCTTCTGTTGCTCAGTATTGAACAATAAACATCCTTTTGTATTGAAATTGAAAATAGTTACTAGAGCAAACATTTGACCCCAGGTGAGTGTTCCAGAAACATAAATCTACTCTAGCAACAGACTGATGTCTCCTGAACTTGAGCTGCCACAAAGGGAATTTAAAGAGAAACAGCCAGGGTGGGATTTGTAGATTTGTCATGGATTTCATGAGTTTCATTTGTTTATGTAGCTTTGTAAACCCAAAGCTGTCTGAGATCTACAAAAACAAATGTTCGTGTCTTCTTAGAGGTTTGTTAAATGACCAAGTGCTGGCAATCTTAGTGAGAGGTTGAAACAATTTGTTGCCAAGTTGTTTCAGCTCACAATAAGCTTTACAGTTATCCTGGATTTCATATGCAATACCTTCACCATTGCTGGAGACAATTAAGTGCCTCCATCCTGTGCCATACCCAAGAAAATGTTGTAGCAGTTGCTTAACAGCTTCACTGTGATTTTTTTTTTCACATTACTTGTTGATGACTTCAGCTTTGGCCTCTTTGGTCAGATTATTTGGCTGCTGTAAAGTCACTGAGAAAATGCTGGCATAATCTTGAGCTTAATGAAAAGATCAGACTGGCCTTATCCTGCAATTTAGTCAATAGAGTTGGGTAACATTTTTAGTGACTGCAAATTCAACACAAATGGAGTTTTGATCCTAAAGCTGTTTCAACCTTCTAGTAGAATGGCAGAATTTTTTTTCAGGCAAGGAAAAAGTAACCAGGAGATAAACTCTAATCGTGTTACCCCTCTTTTACCCACTAAATCAGGGATTATGGAATTTAGTTTTTAATCTCAGCATGAGGGTCTTGGAAACAACACCTCCCTCTAAAAAAGGACAATGACTCCGAGGAGAAAATTGGAGGAAATTTGGAGGAAATTTGGAGTGAGCTCTTCTGTTTTCTGGCCTCATCTCTTGGGCCCAGCCAGGCAGAGGTGATGGGCCCTGGGGTTCTCAGCTTGCTGTCTTGGCTGCTTTGGCACACAGCCTTAGCACTCACACTGCTGCTCACACAACTTTAACAGGAGAGGCATCATGGTCCTTCCTTGCCCTCCTGCTTGGTGTTCCATAGAGTCTGGATGTTCCGTCTCTCCCAGAGAAATGGTAACCCCAGGTCAAGTTTGTTCTTTTCCAAGTCCAGAGCAGGGACCAAAGAAACAGCCACATTTTGTTTCCAGTATTTCAGTTTGGCTGCTGACCCAGAAAACCAATTACAGTCACAATTTTATGCAGTGCATAATCAGGTACTATTCAGTATGACAGTGAGTATGCCTGGCCCGTGTAGAGCTTAGACACCCGCAGATGCTGCTTTCTGTGTACTGCTTTATTTAGTTCTTTATAGTCCTTTATATTCTCCAAATGAATCTCATTTTCATCTCTATTTAATATAGAGATGTAGTAAGTTAAGAGAATACATTTTTTTTTCTTTTTGGCACAGTAGTTCTACAGACTGGTCTTAGATGAAGTTCAGCTAATTTATATAGTAACAATAGTGAGCTGATATTTCCTCTGATACTGAGATTTGGCAGAGAGAACCAGAAGGAAGTGTTTCAATCCAATATATAAGACAACAGTAAAAGGGAAAAAAGAGATTTCCTCTTTATTATGTGAGGAGAATAATATATTACAAATAATTTCCACCCTTAAAAATGCTCTTTTGTTCTTGCAGCCTGGTTTGGGATTTGTGGTCAGTCCAGTTTTGTTCACTGCAATATCTTTGCAACATTCCATCTTTATTTTCTCATATCCATAGCTTGCTTTTTCTTGAGTTCCATCTGATCCCAGCTGTTGACATTCAAAGATTATTAACCAGGGCACCTATTACTAATGACCAATGGTCAAAGTTTGGCCTATTCCAACACAGCTGTTGTGGCTGGATTTTTGTGGTACTCAAATCCAGTCATTTTTGGAAAACTTTGTCTT
This sequence comes from Petroica traversi, assembly GCA_025920805.1. Classification (NCBI taxonomy): domain Eukaryota; kingdom Metazoa; phylum Chordata; class Aves; order Passeriformes; family Petroicidae; genus Petroica; species Petroica traversi. The sequence continues at coordinate 7,356,147 of JAHLSL010000057.1, read as the reverse complement.
TAATCAACTGACCAACTGTAATTTAGTTGCAACACTAGTGAGCCAACTTCCTTAAACAGGGCTATTTAAATAATTTTTGTGTAATTTTGCAAATCCTAAGGTTAAATCTCAGGTTCAGAAGCTTCCCACAGAGTTTGCAGAAAATAATACTGTGCTGTTCTATCAGCTTTTTTAGTGTTTGCTTGAGTTATCACTCTTATCACTGGATTCTACATTTCGGCACTATAAAATAATAGTTAACTGGAGAAAGAAGAAGGAAATATTTAATTGTTCTTTTTTTCACACCACCAGCAACACAGCAATGTTACATTAGTTCATGTAAGGCAGATTTTCTTTACAGAAGCACGTGGCCGCTCTTGCCTGGTTTGTACTACAGGCATTAGGAAACTCTATTAGCAACTCATCCCTGCGAGCATTATTTCAGCCTCAGAGCTCTGAAGGGCTTCTGTGGTTTGTGAACACTAAAGAAGATCTGAATTGCTCAAAGGCTTCTCCGCTGGAAGTGTGCCAGGAAGCCTGATGTGTGTCTGATTTGGGCACCGCAGGGCACCATGCAGCTGAACGGCAGACGGGACCTGGAGAGATGCTGCCAAGTCCTGAGGAGCACAATTCCAGGTCCCTCAACATGGTAGGGGAGAGGGAGATTTTTGGATGCCAAAGTTTTCAGAACAATCAAGAAATGGCAGTAAGTACTGTGATGCCTTGGGGAAGGGCTGATTCCCAGCCACTGATTTTTGGTAGCTTTAGAACATGCCAAATGCCACAAGAGCGCATTCTCTCCTCTGTGTTTTCACATTCATTGTAGTTAAAATCAATAAGCCTAGAAGTCTGAGCAACAGACCACAGAGTGAAGCCCTGGGTATTAAAATTATCCAAATAATAAGCTATATGAAAAAAGTTGTGTTTCTGATTAATTCAAATTTTTGGTTGATTTCTCTTCATTTAAACTAACTGCTATCAAAATAAACCTCTCCTTCTCAGAAGCAATGGAGTTTAATTTCTACAAGAACTTCCATCTAAAATGTGATTTTCTGGGATTTTTTCTTGTTTAAGTAGAAATTTACAGTGGCAAGATTATGATCACAGAATAAAGTTAGAATGGGCAATTTAAATTTTTGTATTCAACAGTTACTTCGTGTGAGCCAGGGGTCCATTCCCAATGCGGGGCCTTCTGTTGTAAGTTAACACTTTTTGGGAGATACTGATACTCTAGTAGATAGGGGATGGCATTCATCCATTTCTGCAAAACAACCTCCCTAGTGTTAGTGGAATTTCTTACTGATAAGCAAGCTACAGTACTAATTTTGACTCAGCTTTTCATCTGAATTTAGCTTGTAAACTAATAATGCACTTTTTCTCTGTCAACTCTGCATCAGATCATAAGAATGTTTTCTATTAACTTTGTCCATTCTGCTCAATGGGATTTCACGGGTGAGAAGGGCTTAGGGAACCTACTGTTCTCCCCTTATTCTGGCTAACTAAAGCTCATCAGTATTCATGATTATGATGTCTTTTTCTGAGCCCTGATAAGTTTGTAATTAAAAGCTTCCATGTACTCAGGTTTTCTGAGATGAGTCCTGTCCTGGATTGTGCAAATTTTAAAGGCCGGAATTTCCAGATGGTAACTCTGATGGCTCAGATGCTTCTAATTTGACTGCTCTTTGTCTGGAAACCTAAACATCTTTGGGATTTCCAGCAATCATTACCCAGGAACGTGCATGCTGCTTTTCAGCTGAGCACAGGAATTCTGATGCTATCAGGACATCCCAGCCTTCCTGAACATGAACTATATTATATATTCATTTTCATTTGTGTAATAAGCCTTCAGAAGGTCCCTGGCAAGGGTCACACAGTGCCCACAAGGCTTTTGCAGCCCCAGAGATTCTATATACCTTTGAATTCATATATTTCAGATTTTTTGAGTAAACAGCCAGTGTTCACAGCTTTTACATCAGGAAATCTTGCCTAGCAGCAACTCTTCTACATAATCCAAGCTCCTGACCCCCTGGATTGTCCATATTACAAAAGACATGGATGGGAACAAAACCACCAGCAAATTTTGTAGCTGCAATGAGGTTTTTGCTTAGTAAAAGTTGTCCATTTTACTTTTGCTGACTGACTTAACACTATGCTGTTTCTTCACTAGAAAAACTGGCCCTGTTGAGGAAATTATTCTAGTGAATATTTAAAGCTTATATAAATGCCCTGCAAGCATATTGGTGTGTGGTGCAAGGAATTCTTCACTAGAATATTGCGCATTTGATCTTTATTTCATTCTTTATTTCTCCATTTCATTATTTTAATTTCATTCATAAAGGAGTAGCCTACCAAGCTATGGTGAAAATAGTTGGAAAATACATCCTGTCTTTCTGTAATGTTTCCAATTCATGCACCACTATTTAAATAGGAATTTAAATCTCTGGAATGACTTATTATATCCTGTCACTGAGTTATAAGAGATGCAATATAGTTAGTGTCTACTTTAAAGAACAACAATTGATGGCTCTTTTAAATTGGCGTCTTTTTTTTTCCTTCTGAGACAGTATTCTTTCCTTCCAAGTTGAGATAAAGCTACCCAACTTCTTTAAGTCTTAAAGTATATAATTACATTTCTTTTGAGCATCTTAATGCATTTTTTGCTTTCAAATTTCATGTGAAAAGGCAGTAATTACAATGCTTCAGAAATTCCTGGTTCTAATGCAGGTTATTTATAGTAAGATATAATAAGTTATAATAATGAGACGCTTCTGAGGCAGATATTTGGTGAGCCTATAAGTTATTTATTGACCTTTTATCTGGAAAACATCAGGTTTCATGGTCCTTATGTTGATCTCTCTGAGCATTATAACTTGCTATTTGTCTGAAGTGAAGGGCTGCTTATTTTGATGACGTATAAATTAATTAGTGAAAGGTATTGTTTTACTGTAAATGCAAGTATTTCAGGACTTATATTTTGCTCAGTTAATTTGTAAAAAATATAAAAGAGAGAAAGAGAGGGAAGATTGAAAGTCAGACTTCAAAATATGTAAGAAAATAAAAGGTAAATAAAAGCTATGTAAAGGCCCCAGTCTCATTCATGGAAATTGTGCTGTTAACTTAAATGGGAGCAGGAACTTGCCCTTTAGCAGAATGCCCTTTTGCTTACAAGACATGGGACTGTCATTATGTAAAATGGTTTTTGTATTTGCCATATTTTTTTCATGTCACTCAAGAACTAAAAACCCCCAGGCTAACATTAATGTCTAATACAAGTTTTGTAAACCTTTTACTTTCAGTGACAATCTGCAGTCTGTTGCAGCTCTCATTCTGCTGTCAAAAAAAAAGGGTATTTAGTGAAGTTTAACATGAGCTGTTCGTGTCTGAGAACTTGGCAAAGGATGAACACTGGAGTCTCAGTTCAGTGTCTGATATACAACAGGGGATTTCACAAAGCACCTTTGCAGTTTGACATCTTTGGTTGCAAGAGACCTCAGGATTCAATGAGCCTATAGTGAGTTGCTTAACATTACCCCATAGAAACCTGCCTCTGTAGGTCAAGTCTAAAGTTAATTCCCTGACAGTACCACACTTCCTGTGCTGTTTTGACCCTAAGAGTACAGCAGGAGACATCTAGCTCAACTCAGTACTTATGTCAGTGAGGTATCTTTAGGTGAGAAGCATGTTTTCATCTCTGAAATCCACTGAAGAACTCAGGGAATACAGATATAACATTCAATGAGAAAATTTTAAATTACTTTCGTTAACCTAAAACAAATTATCCAGAATCACCAAATTAAATCTTACTGCAAATACTGTGAGTTATGTTTAGGGAAACAGAACTAATACCACCCTGGATTTTTCTACTCTGGCTGTAACCTCTTAAAAAACACCATCTATTTTTTATCACCAGTTTTTAGTAGAGATTGCAGTATATCCACCCTATGCTTTTGGGATTAGTGACTGAGCTGTAGAAAACAGAGTGAAGGCTGCAGGATGTCAGGGACACCAAGAAGGAGCTTGGCAGCTGGTTCCAAGCACAGTCTGCATGGACCCACAGCCCATGGCCAAACAGGCAAAAGCTCCCCACCAGCACACACTGAACGGGGCAGTAATGCAGGAGAATGGAAGGCTGAACAGGTAAGGAGCTGCAGGAAAAAGAGACTTCCCCTGAAGCTGAGGGTGCCTCACAGAACCACTTCACCCCTCTGGAGAGTGTAAAGGAAAGACCTGTCAGATCAGGATTGCTGCTGGAACTGAGTAAGGCAGCTCCATCTGCTCCCTGTGCAACAGCCTGTGCAGCTGAGAAAAGGGGACTGGTGACAGCAGTGGGTAACTCTTCTGCCAGGTATGGAGGGAAGCACCCGTGTGCTTGAGACAGAGGTGCTGCTTACCAGGGTTTGTGTCACAGGTGTCACTGTCAGACTGCCAGCCCTCTCACAGCCCACTGACTATTACCTGCTGCTTCTCACTTGTACCAGTCAGGAGAAGCTGGAGTGGGTCCAAAGGGAATCACAAAAATGGTCAGAGAGCTGGAGCACCTCAACTATGTAAGCAGGCTGAGAGAACTGGGGCTGCTCAGCCTGGAGAAGAAAAGGCTCTGGGTAGTAGACCTCACAGCAGCCTTCCAGTAACTGAAGGGAACCTACAGGAAAGCTGGAGAACAAGGGAAATGCCTTTAAAGTGAGAGTAGGTTTAGCTTAGATATTAGGAAAAAATTCTCTGTGTGAGGTTGGTGAAACTCTGTTCTAGTGGAAGACACCCCTGCTTATGGCAGGGAGGATGGAACAAGGTCCCTTCAAACCTCTCTGAGATTCTGTGAGTATCATTCTCTATGTAGAAGACCTCTGCTTTGAGAATCTTAAAGATGGATGCTTAGTTGCTGCATTTATTTGATAGGTTCATAATTCACATATAATTTTATACTGCACTTGTACAGTATAATCCTGATAGGATTAAAGGATTAAAGTTAATTCAAGACATTATGAAGAAAAAGTTATATATTCAAAAAATTAAATTCTTTCATATATGCATTGAATAATTAGTGATATTTATCTATTGCCCTAGTCTAGGAATAATGGGAAGCTGTTTTTTTCAGCACTTATGGATAACCTGAACCTTCAGTTGCTAAGGTCCCTCAAAGTGGGATAACTGTGATGGGAGCCCTACCTGGAAGAGATCACTGCAGTTCAATGCATGTTGCTTGCTAATAGACTTTACCCTGTGTTTTGTGGTACCTTTTGGAATGGAACTTTTAAAGACTGAACAGGATATCTCAAAACTTTTAAGAAGGAAGAGGCATGAACAGTTAAAAACAATATAGTTTATCAGCCCCATGTAATGGAAGTGTACGGTGAATAGTGATATGTTTCTCTGCCAAGCTGTACTATTTGCAGGAGCAAGGATCATTCATATGAGGATTTACGGAATAAAGTCCAGGGCTGCCATTTCAAAACACTAAACAGAATTGTGAAACAATAGTATTTTCCAAGAATGTCTCCAACCAGCACTTTTTACCACAGTACAAGAAACAACAAACTGAAATCATGCCTTTCTTTTTGGCTTATTCTCCTCCACATGACAAACCTACTTATACATGTTGGGAAGAAAAGAACATACTCTTTTAAATATAGGGCTTCATTAAGGAAGACGGAAAAAAGAAAAGAGAATAATTCTTTATTGTTTAAATTTCTTGATATCCTAACTTTGAATAAAAAACTATTGAATCTTAACAATTGTCTGGACCAGGATCCCTTTACAGTAGCACTTATGTGTCTTGTAAGCCACCCTTGCAAAATAGGAATGTAGCATGTCTCAAATTTATGAACAACGTGAAAATCAGAGATGCAGCCTGTTACTTCTAGCTGTGACTTTATTTATTCATATAAGTCACCATCAAAACTTGCAGCAGAGATCACAGAGATCACACAGGTTTTGTACTGAAAATCAACTCATTCAGTCACTGGTTTAGCATTACTCTTCGAAAATTTTGGAGACTGAAAATTGCTTTGAATATTATGACAGCTACAGCCAAGATTTCTTGACTTTTTTTTCTGAACTTTTTAAGCCTGATTATCTATCTAAACTTTTGAATTAAGGTGCTAGCAGAACTTAGGCCACATGAGAGAAGAGCTTTGTTGAAACTTGAAAGAAAACTACAGTGTGAAGCAAAAGCAACATGACACTGCAGAACCACCACAAATGGTCTTTTATTTCTTCTATTGTGCTCTCTCCTTGAAGCACTTCAAAACCATATCTACTCCCACAGTTTTTGTGACTGTACCCTTAGTTTAAAGCAAGAACACAAAGCACTGTGTTTGTCTCATCCACAGTCATTGCCAAGTCTTGAGATGGAACCCAGGGGTTTTTTCTTCTGTCAGGTACAAGTATCGTGCTCATTTTCTAGCTAGTAAATAATGCTGCCTCAAGTAAATGAAAAAAAAAATATTCTGAATTCCTGTCTAGGTTTCTGATTTGTATCACCTATTTTATTGCAAAGAATTTAGTGTTTATTTCAAACAGAGAAGCTGAATACATGTTTTATTTTTAATTATGTTAGATAGAAATATCTTAGAAGCATTATGCCTTACTAGAACAAAAAGAGCAACCTGAAACTTTACAAATGAAGAATGCTACAGTGCAATTCCCAGTAGAAAATCTCAGTATAGGGCACAGGCAGATCAGATTAGGTTTACCTTTGATCAAGAGCCAAAAACATCAGGAGATAATGATAGTAATTTTGTATTCTTTTATTTTCATAGGGAACATGAGATAAGAATTAGAAACATTTATTATTTATATGATATGAGGAATTAGTAATTAAATTACTCAAAACAAAGCTAAGACTGAGTGAAATAAAATTGGATACTGTTCTGTCATTCTTACTCTTAATATTCAATTAATTATCTTCTATTATGCCATTCTTCAGCCTAAAAAAAAATAATAATTTTAAAAAGGCCCAACCTCAATTTAAATTAAATATAGTCTAATGCCTGGACACAGATCCACTTTTAATGCTGCAGTTTTTTGTCATTTCAGACCCAGTAACAGAAACTCCTGTGACTTAAACACAGTATTAGGTCACAAAGAATCAATTTCCTTTCCAGTGTAAGCTTTCAATTCGAGACAACTTGTAGTATTTTAGTTGATTTCTTTTTTCTTAATTAATGCATCCCAATCTGTGCTGCAAAGAAAAGAGTCCAAATGTGAATCCTACCTGTCTTTACAGAACTGTTATTACAGACAACTCTATATATCAAGGTGATAGGTTTCTGTATGGGACTGGAAGCAGGGACAACTAGAAATTTGAACATGAATTTTTTATTGCTGGTGGTTATGTATGCTGGTAGTTACTTTTTTTTTTCCCCTCCAGGTGTGGTCCATTTTTAATAAAATTTCTGCAGAAAGCCAGAAATTGCTTTAGAGAAAGAGAAAAGGGGAACCAGATTAACCTTTGCGTTCTTCAGTAATGATTAGGGAGAGCTCCGTGTTGGAAATTCATAACTGTTTCTACAAGTAAACATACATTTAAGGGGGGGATTTCGTGAAAGACTATGACAGGAACTGCGTGCTCCTGTTACAGGTGGACTTTTAATAGACCTTGAAGGAAACTTGTTCAAATCAATAATGTGGGATGTCAAAGTTCAAGTATATGTCCCGTACACTATGTGCTCCATCTATAACTATTTATAAGCATTGAAATCAGAGCTGGAGCATAAATCTGTCACTCAAATATATTTGTACATCATAAGAAAATTGCTCTGCAATCCAGGAAAGAAAGCGTAGCACCTTGTATATGTAGCTATGTTAAAAGGGTCATCTTGGGGCCAATAGAAAATGTAAAAGCTAAAGCCTAATATTTGCTTATGTCATGAAGTTTCTGACCAGTGTATTCAGTTAATTCAGTTGCCTTTCTACCATCATTCTTATAAAGCTCTACAATCTTCATTCATTTTTTGCTAGAATACATTAAGCCAGCCGTGGTTGCCCTCATACACGTTTGCCTCTCTGTGCTCCCAACTCTCTTTTGTTCTTTAAACCACGTGGCCTTCCTTCCTCAGCAACGACAACTTGTTCCCATCTGTCTACTACTGTTTAAGACTTCCCCTCAGAGAATGTGCATCTAAGAAATTAATTCTTAAAATTTTTGACACTATGACCTTTAATGACATTTGGGAGGCTTGACATCTCTCTCTGAGAGTCATTTCTCAGCATCCTGTAGGCTCAGGCTGCACTGCTCACCAGCATGCTTGGCTTTAGCTTATTGCAGTTGAGATTAGTTGGGAATAAGGTCTGAAAGCAAAAGAGCTGGGAGGGAGCAAACAGCTTGGAAAAAAAAATATTGCTGCAATCTGCAGAAAAACAGGCAGTCATGTGGATTGAAAAATCTGAATTCATGGAACCATAGGAGGGCTTGAGTTTAAAAGGACCTAACCCTCTGACCCCATCATGGACAGGTTGCTCAGGGCCCTGTCCAACCCGACCTTGAACACTGCATGGATGGGGCATCCACAGCATGGGACATTCACAGAAGTTTTTTCATTTTGTCAAGATGTTTTTGACCTATTACTGATAACTGCCTCTCTCTGTGTCTGTATTTATACACACATGCGCAGGCAGATATATTTTCATATACCTGTCTATGAATATCTATATGTTTATCTGAAACAATATTTCTAGACAGGCTGAAGTTTCTCATATCTTTAGCCTTTCATTTTTTCAAGCAGGTGCTCACATGCTCAAGTTCTTGCTTGTCTATAGAGTGATCATTCCCCATATAGGCTCCTACTCTTGCATCCTCATGGATTTGATTCTCAGCTCATTCTGTTCCTCATTGTGCAAGGTACTACTGTCAAAACTGTGCATCCTAGGTATTGATTCAGCTGTGTTACTTTGCCATCACTTTAGTATCTTTCTGTTTTGATGTTCTCTGAAGCTTTCCAGGGTTCCTTTGAACAGCCCACATGGTAATACTTTTCTGCTGCATCTTCATTGATCTTGTTATTGTCTCAGTGCTGCCATTTTCCAAGTAAACATCTAATATTTTATCCTCTTACCTAGAACAATGCTCAGTGTTTCAGGGCGAGTCACTGTAGGCTCAAAGACAGCACTTCCAAAGCAGTTAAGTCAGAATTTTTGCTTTTTCAGAATGTCATATGTCAAGGAATTTAAAACTAATGCTAATAAAAGGTGGCATTACTTTTTGATCTTTTAATGCTAGGCTTTTTGCTTGAAGTGTTTAGCTACTTTTGGGGCAGAACTAAATTTTTCTTTTGCATTCATAGAGTATCTAACAGAGCAGACATCTGATGTGGGACACCACTCTCTAATGGGAGACAGAGGAGAGAATGTATAAATTGATTTCTTTTTCACAGATATTTCAAAACTAATGACTAATTTCATCTTTGGATCCATTGTATAATAATATTGTAAGTACTAGAAACTTCAGGGAAAAATTCTAAATGTTACTTTCTTAATTTTTGGCTTATAAACATTTGAGACAGTCCTCAAATAATGAATTATGCATGCTCTATAATATTTGTATATAAGGTTGATTAATTAGATTAATTTTAACCAACTATCACTCATCAGTAATCAATCAGTCATCTGTGGGCAATGGATAATTATCACTATTTATGTTTTAGCCTAAATTCTCTAGTATATTAAAAAGTGAGTATTTGAATAAGCAGTGCTCTGCTCTGCTTTTAATTACTCTAAATTTCTTTTAACTTCACAGTTATTCACTAGTGACATTTTATTTATAGATAAATGTCTCAAAAATTGAAGAAAGAAAGAGGTTTCAGCAGGCCCTAAATTCGGTGGTTTTTCCTTTCTTATGTGTTGATAATTAGCATATTAATTTATTACCTGTCTATTTATTTACTTTGTATGCTTATTTTTTGGGTTTTGCATATTGTAGGGTGGTGTAGCTCAGATAGATTCCTGGTGCTGAGTAATAGTCCTCACAATTATGAACGAATCTAAGAGTGAACACATGCTTATCCAGCTTGATGAATTCCAGCTTAAATCCTCTGAACCATTCCAAGAGGCAAGGAAAAAGCTCTCTTCCCACCTGCACTGTAGAAATAGGACACTGTCGTCACAAATGGCAGAGTCTTCCTACCAAGATTTGATGAATTAGCTGAGTGCTTGGCATTATACTTTGGAAGGAACTAGCTGAAGAACAGCTCTCTGTAATAGAACAGGTTTTTGTGAACCTTCTTTGAAAGTGCTTAGAGGAAATGGGCCAGTCCATAGATCTAAATGCTTTGTTTTGATAATTTGGACTCTTTTCCCAAATTTGACAGCACACAAATATTGCAAATATGAGTGTGAAACTGTGCTATAACAAAAAAAAAAAAAAAAAAGAAAGAAAAAAGAAAAAAAAAGTGCTAAAAATGTGAGGCTGCATTCACTGTAATACTTGTTTGTAATCCTGCCCAGGCCATAAACTCATCCTGTTGCAGCTAGTGATACTGCAGAAGTATATTACAATGTAGTATGCCTTGTAATAATGCATAGCACACAGAATCATGTATTTTGTTGTGCTATGCAATTATTTATAGTGGTACCCTGCAGTATTTTTGGGATACAACTCATATTTTCTGTAGCACTTTCCAGCTGTCAATATAACTCCTTCTGTCTTGAAAGCACTTGATATTCAGGAGTTTAGACAAGAATTTAATTTTTGCTTTTATTCTCCTGTGGCCAGAAGTTATCTCTTTTCCTGGTGTTCATAACCCAGCCCCAGTCCAGACTGGAGCCTCTGGAAAAGTGACAAGTGCATTGCAAAGTAGGTTGTATGAGCAGCGGGACCAACAAAGCTAAACAGAGCAGCAGCTTTTTTCCTCAATTACCACTCTGAATAAATCCAGTTTCTTCTCATGCTCCATGGGTTCAGTTTTTCTTCCTTGCTATACTTTCTTGAAAACCTATGGATGTCCTTAATTCCTCTTCCTTTGCATAGGTTACCGGCTGGGCAGCACAGGGGGTGTGACCAGGGTACATGGATGCTTCAGCAGGCCCTGAGTCAACTCAGTTCACACCTCCTCGACAGAATCACTAACAGAGCTCTCACTCCCCCATTCAGCAAGAAATTTTAATGAAATTTGTAGGACTTCTGTCTCTGTTTCTTAGAAGTTAGACATTCAGTTTGCAAGTATTGTGGATATGGAAGATAGCTGCATAGAGCTATTATAGGCAGTCAGGTAAAAGTTAGAGAGAATTTAAATGAAACCCTGTTGGAAACAAAGGTTTTCTTCACTACCCACAGTATATTATCTCCCTCTAGAATGCTAGGACACCTACTTTTTCACTCTCTCCTGTTCCCTCTTTCACCAGTACATTCTTCACAGTTAGTTGGACTAATTTTTTTCCAGGAAGCAGCTGGAAAGCAGTAGTTCCTGAATTTTTCTGAGTGACTCAGTATTTCAAGAGACAGGTGTTCTGAGGATACTCACCATTTTTGGTTTTTTTTTTTTTTGTTTTGTTTGGGTTGTTTGGTTGTTTAATCCCTACCTTGGAAATGGGTCCTCCAAACCCAAAGCATCAGGAAAAACAAAACATTAACATTTCTAAGTAAAAGTTTCTTAATTTTCAGAGGGGCTGCAAGGCTTTCAACAGTCATAAGCTTAAAGAAAATAGTTTGGCACTAGAAACTTCTGAGGAAATTGTCACTTAGAGAAGTTTTGTGAGTAATTTCAGGTAATTTGAGACCTCATTAACAGGAAAAGATGGTTCTGTTTCACTACTTGCTTTATGATAACTTGTTATCCACCTCCTCACTGGCTGTTACAATCACGCACCTTGGAGAAGGATTTGCTTTCAGTAAGATTAATATTTTTATATACTTGGCCATATGCCCCCACATGCTGTAGTGCTGATGAAAGCGTGAGAGCAACAATGACCCTTTTAACAATGGCATGTTCTTAAGTTATTAAAATAACTTTTGAAATTAAGTCACTAGCTGCCAAAGAAGAAAGAAAAAAGAAAAAAGTAAGGCAGATAAAGCTAAGAGTTTTTCTTTGTCTGGAGAAATGAGCTTGAACAGACTCCTTCCTCTACTCTGAAAAACAGTGTAGGTTTTTATATGAGGGAGTCATTTCTGGAATTTCAGAACCAGTCTCTGGGTCATGTACTTCACACTGACTTTTCTATCTAATTCCTCTCTTTAAAATTGCATCTACTGTAAATAAAAGATGCAAGGATGCCATAAACTCTATCTGTATCAATTCATTTCTTTCTCACCAAGGAACAAACCCCACCTTCGAGTCCAGAACTTGCTGAGAATTCAGGAGCTGTGGCAGTGTCACTCTGTAGTGCCATGGCAGGCCAGGTAAGGAAACCTGCATTCATAATTCAGTTTCCTGAACACAGGTACTACTTATCCCATAGTGAATGCATTCCCAGCTGTCGTGTGAAATAGGTGGTGTCACTAAATGACAGCAATGGTTTTGTAGTTTGAAGTAGACCAAACCTTTTGGCCACCTACATAACTTTAAAAAAAAAAAAGGGGAAGACATTCATAGCATGAATTGTCATGCCAGTTCAAAATAAGTAAATAGAATGTCATTAAATTATCAGATTTAATGAGTAAGTAACATTAATCTGGATCTGGAGTTCACTGGATGTTTTGAAAATCAAATAATGTTTGACCAAAGAGATATGATCACCTCAGCATGAGATTTCCTGAAAACTGCCAGCCGTTTTACAGTTGCTCTGTTCCCTCCCTTTCTTTTATCAACACATGTAGTATGAGATACTGACTTCTCATTTTTTGTTTCTAAATTTTTCTCTCCTTTTATTATCACAACATCAGTGAAAATAGTGATCTATATAAGTTTATCTTAAAGTGCTGAAGGGACTTATTGAGCCAGGAATCCCTTGCAGTGAATCCACGAGATTCTGCCCTTGGCATGAAGACCACCTGGCAATTTCTGACCCTTCATCACCTCACTCTTCCCACTCTGTCGCAGCTCATCAACTCCTCATTTTTTCTGCTGCAATTGCCTGTGGAGATGCTGCAAACTGGATCTCTTATCCATGCTTAAAGGATAATTCTTATACCCTACTTTGTTCCAGGGATTTAACCCACACTTGTCTTACAGTGTAGCTGCACAGATTGGTGCCAGCAGGATTAGATTAGGTTATTTCTTAAATTGGTTTTGTCATTGCAGCCAGAAAGTGACAGTATCATACTAGAGACTGCAGAACTCCTCATGCTTGGTGTTGTTGCAACAGTTATATATAACCAGACCAGTCAATGGGAAGAATTAACAAGTAAAGGCTGTCAGGACATTTGTAGGGCCTGTTCCCACCCCATGAAAACCAGCACAAGCCAGTACATGAAGGGTGGCTGAGGAAGGCTTCTGGGGACTGCCCTGAGGCCAGTTTTATGTTGTCTCATGAAAAAGAGTTAGGCCAATATTTATTTTCTTTTTCTTTTACAGATGAAATAACTGAAATACTTGGTGATGTGAAGTGGCAAAGGCCATAGAATAAGCATCACTCCTGGGAATAAAAGTCAAGAAAAAACTTATGTGAAAAACACGCTTTGTAGGGGTTTTTTTACTACCACTCTGTGCTCAAAATAATGCAGCTCTCATAATGATTTCTTCAGTTTTTTCTTTCCTGGATTTTATCAGCCAGGACAGTTTCTTCCTTAAGACTAATAAGAAAGTAAAGTTGCTTTTAAAAGCTTGCTCACTAGGCCATTTGCCCTATGCCATTTCCAGAATCTTTCAAAGAAGTGGCAAATCTTGTAATGCTTAAGTATTTTTTTTTTTTTGCAAGGGAACTGGGATTTGCTGGGATTTCTATGTGCAGGTTAAGTCATGAATTTTGTTTTCTAAAACAGTTTTTCTTCCAGACAGTGACTTATTCCTTGAACAAACAGCAATATCTAGCAGGGTAAGAGAAATGGCTAGCACTGAATAAAAGTATTGGAGGAGAACATTTCACCTTTTACATATGACAAGTGTTAAATACTAAAATATCTCTAAAGCCAGCTGGCAGAGTCAGGCTGGTACAGTGCTAAATTTTGGATTTAGTGTGAGAATAATGTTGATAACATGCTGATGACTTGTTGTTGCTAAGTAGTGCTTAGTCTAAAACAAGGACTTTCTTTACTCTTTCTCCAGTCTTTTTTTAAATTGAGTTTCTATCAGATGTACTAATTAGGAGACCCATACTGTATACCCTCAAAAGAATTAAGGATTTCACTCCAGCTAATTGGTTTTGTTTAGCCTTTTGAAAAGAAGCCTTAGGGCAGACCTTATCATCATGTTTCAGTATTTAAAAGGTGGCTACAAAAAGGGTAGAGACTTCTTTTTACAAGGAGTCCAGTGACAAAATGGGGGTAATGGGTACAAATTACTACTGTAGAGATTCTGATTAGACATGAAAGAAAAATTTTTCACAATCAGCAATTGGAATAATCTCCTCAGGAAAGTGATGTTGGACTCCCCAGTGTTGCGTAATTTTAAGATTCTGCAGGTCAGGGTGCTGGACCATCTTGTCTAGACTGTGCTTTTGCCAGGAAAATTTGGACCACATGATCCTTGAGGTCCTGTCCAACCTGGCTGCTGGTACTTGGACAACAGCTGGGGTTAAACCATAAAAGTGAGAAAACACATTTTGTGAAATGATTGTATTTTGGGAAGTGAAAACACTTCAACTTCTTTGACTGGTAATGTCAGAAAAAAAAAAAAACTACAAAGGTGATCAAAGTCTTGATCCTAGTACTGAGGTATTCTTAGCAAATGAAAACCCAAATAATCACATTGGAGTCTTTTGTTAATTAAAAGCTGGTTTGGGAGAACAAGTGCTTTATTTCAGTTTCCTTTACAAACAATGAAGGGGTGACACCCTACCTAAATCAAATCAATGGCAAAACTCACAGAAATCACAAGTTGATAATTTAGAAGAGTAAAGGATCCTTTGATGTTTGCCTTTTAAGTGCCTACAAAAGAGCAGCATTTCCAAAGACAACCATTGGACCATTTCTGGTTTTTGCTTCTCACGTTTTGCATGTTAGAAGTATTCCCAAGGTCACAAAATAGATTTGTGAGAAACACTGAAACCAGACTCTCTGGTGAGAGACCAGTTGTCTCTGTTGGTCTCATTTATGTGATTCTATTGTAATATATGATTACACATCTGCTGGCAGATGGAAATGTTTTACTAAATGGGAAAATATAGCTGATAAGGATCATTTGAAATTTATTAGAAAGTTATCTAGTGCTTTTTTCCCCATCAAATAAACCCCCATAAAGTCCTGCAAAATTATTCACCTAGAGGCCTTTTCCGCTGAGGGAGTCTAATTTCTAACTCCCATCTTCCTTCCTTCAACTTGTCTTCCTCTTTCCTGTCACCCAGTCTCAGTCTCCTTGCCTGCTCAGATCCTTTTCCTGTTGCTCATGCTCAGCATCCATGCCCCGAGATTAGTATCTGCTTCTACATCTGTATTTATTCTGAAACTTTTCCTTTGGTTCTCAGACTGCTCGGACCTCCATGGATGCTCAGCTATATTCGGTAAGCCCCTGCCATCTCACAGACCCCTGTTCTGCTCAGGACTCTGCCCTCCCTGGTCTCTTGTCCTCGTGGTTCTACCCTGCAAGGCTTGAGTTTCCCAGTTATTTACCCAACACAGTAATTCCCATTTGTATATTCTCATCCCACTACGCTGACTTATCCTTGGCCCTTCTTCTGCTGTTTCTTCTTCCCATCACCTTATCTTTCCACCAGCTCTGCTCCTTTTTCATTCCTGGCATTATCCTTCCCAGTATCTAGGTTGTTACTTTGCCCTCTCATTGGAGGCTCTCATCTGGTCGCACTTCCAGAAAGGCTTCCAGCTCACCCATCTCTCATCTCTGTGCCCTTTTTCATTGTGATGTTTTGATCGCTCTGCTTTACTAGTTATCCATTCCCATTTCTTCCCAGCACCTCCTCCAGTCACCAGGAGCATATTTTATCCATTGCTGGTCTACATAATTCCTTGTATTTGTCATACTCCTCTCTCTGTTTCTAGTTTACAGTGCTTGTTTCATTTCAATTTTCAGCTGAACTTCTCTGAGCTAAAAAGTGTGTTCTTAATGGAGGGGAACTGTGGACACAGGAGAGAAAAACTCTGCTTTTAGATCTGGAATAAGACCCTGCTTTAGGTCATCAGGTAGAAGTCATTACAAAGATATTGCAGTGGAATTTGAGTAGCCCTGACCTGTGCCTTTGTAGCACACATCCCATCTGGTCAGCTGGGAGTCTGAAGCTCAGTTAGGTCTTGACAGTCTTCAGAATTTTTAGCTGTGAAACTGTGGTGAACAGTTTTTCCAGGTCTTGTCTGAATTTGAAAGGACTGCCAGCTAAGGGCAAAAAGGCATATGCCTGGCCCAAAAACCATCTCCTGCTAAATTTAAGTTCAACTTTCAAAGCACTGACGCAACAGAGCAAGACTTTTTATCATTGATGGCAGCGTATTTTCTGTAACTTGTTTTGTGAAATAGCTGGTGGTTTTATCTGACGTTTCTGTAAAAATGAAAATTAAATAAAATCAGGTCAAGGAAATACTGCAACTGGAAAATTTCATCTGATGTAACTGAAGTTTAACATAGCAGTATGTGAAATAAAGATTGGATAATGGGAAACCTCAAATATGCATAATCATAGATGAAACTACAATCCCTGCTGCTATGAGTAACAGCTTTAAAAAGTCTGAAGCATATACTATAATAAATTATATATATATATATATATATATATATATAATGTAATAAATAGTTAAGGATGAGCTATGAACTGAGCTACATCTCTCAAAATCATCTTATTCTTAACACTCAGCTAATGGCTGGATTTAGCCCTTTGTGTATAGCAAAACTAGTTTTAAAAACTTCCTGCAGGCAGACATTATAAATTCTCTGCTTTCTAAAGCCAGGTATGACCACAGTAATTGCAGAATCTGACCTCATGTGACTGCAACATTTTGCATACTAATTCTTTCATTTCACCTATAACTCACAGAGGAACAAGGCAATAGCTCTTAGTGTAGTAAATCCAGTTATCCATATGCATGGATTCGGGATGGCTCTTCCTGTTTCTCTTCAAGAGAAGAGGTCAAACCTAATGGCTGTAACGACAAGACTGTATCTTAACGGGAACACACCACCAGCAAAACATTCCAATTAACAGGGGATGTACTGAGCTGAAATAAATGGTTTCAAGTGATGATCAGCCTGGTGTGAAATTATAAACTCCATTGTTATTATCAAAATGACTAATTACAGCTCTGATGCATAATAGCACACAATTCTTTTCGATTTGGGGGACTAAACTGAAAATGCATTTAGTCTTATGTGAGACCTCTAGGGATAAATGAATACAGTGCAATTTTTAGCTTGCATTTTTATTTAATTGAGGCATTATTTCAGTACAAAATATGATGTAGTATTTCTTT
The DNA here is from genome assembly GCA_025920805.1 of Petroica traversi. Taxonomy (NCBI): domain Eukaryota; kingdom Metazoa; phylum Chordata; class Aves; order Passeriformes; family Petroicidae; genus Petroica; species Petroica traversi. Next base: position 7,338,725 of record JAHLSL010000057.1, on the reverse strand, counting down.
CCTCTTTCTCCAGTCTCTTTTAAAATTGTGTTTCTTCAGGATGTCCTAATTAGGAGACTCATGCTGTATACATTCAAAAGATTTAAGGATTTCACTTCAGCTAAGTAACATTTTTGAAGGTGAAAAAACCAAACCAAACCGAAAAATACCACAATTTAATGGGGCAGAGAAAACCAGGGCAGCCAGGCTATTCAGGGAAAACCAAGAAGTAGGCATAAGTTTTATATAAGCATTGTAATTCACGTAGGTGGTTCTGTCTTAGTTACTGTTTTCTAACAGGACTCAGTTCTGCTAATTTCTTTTGTACTTCTGTGTAAAGTAATCCACACACATTTCAAGGCTTTATCTTTCTTTTGCCCTACAGCTTTAATATCAAGCAAGTAAATGTTAAAAGCAGTTAAAAGCAGCTCTGAATCTGTCCTCTCCATTAATGGGTTTTTAATTTAACACTCTTTGAAACTTTCATCCCCATTAGCTCAGCCCAGGAGCACTGAACCAGAATTCTCTGATGCCGTGTGCTGGCAGACTAAGTCCTGAAAAAAGAGTGGCAGTTCTTCCACCCATGGTTACAGTCCTCAGCCAATGCTGAATAAAGGAAAATAAATCAGACTTCTCTGTTTAGTAGAGTACATGAAGTAGGTAAGGCTGAATATGCCTTGCAATTCCTGTTCTGGTTTTTTTTTAATCTCTCACAGGTGCACTGAAAACTGAAAACATCCCTTAATAAATTACACTCCTGCTCTTCGTCAAAGATTCCTGGTGAAGCAGAAAAAGCGTGATGTTTCTGTAACCGTACACTACCCAAAAATAACTTTATTTACTAGAGTTTAATACCATGCAGAAAATAAAAACTCAAAGAATAGATTAAATGAAGGTAACAGAAAAAGCTATGTATACATGGTTTACAACATACTTTGAATAATGCAATCAAATGTACAAAACATTGTCACTTCTATACTATAATTATGATCATATATTAGTCATATATGATAATCTTAGCTTTTAAAAATATATTTCATTAAGTTCCTTACATAAAAAAATTTATGGCTCAACTAATTATCTGTAGATTTTCAGAATTTCAGTAATATTTATGATTTATAAAAATAAGTATCTTATTTACAGAATTAGGGAATAATATAGTTTGGAAGAGACCTCTGGAAGTTATCTAGTCAGCAGCCCCTTTCACAATGAGGATAGGTTGCCTAGAGGATGTTTTGGCTGTCTTCAAAGATAGAACCTCACAGCCCCTCTGTGCAACCTCTTCATCTTTTAATCACCTTTAAGGTAACAACTGCCACCTTTGCTGTGGCCAGCTCCTTGTCCACAGGATCTGTGGGGCTTTTTCTGCAGTTGTCAGGCTTAACAGCTGTTTTTCCAAAATCCTGAGTTTGCTTAAAGAAAATCACCAAGTTGTGAAATCCACTGCTTTTACTGTGATTCCCTTTTCTTTCATTTCCCTTTTCTTTCACCCTTTCATTCACATTTGATTTTCATGCTACTTGTTTGACCCTAAGTCTCAAAAGCATTTTTGATGTACAAATTTCATTTGTACCTAAGACATTTCTGAGGTTACCTTTAGGGAACTCTGCAAGATGAAACAAAGCAGACTTCTGTTTACTTTGAAAAGCACCCAGCAGCTAGTGTCATACAGTGAAGACATACCACAGCACATATTTAATAATGAGAATGGACAACCTTAAAGGTCTGGACAAACCCATCAAGAGCTACTGAAATATTTTTTCAGACACACAGTTTCAAAATTACATTTAGCAGCAAGGCAATTGTTTTGGTTTTGGATTTTTCTGTTTGTTTGTTTGGTGTTGGTTTTGGGGTTGGTATTTTTGTGGGAATTTTTGTACAAACTTTTGGTTTGTTTGTTTGTAACATTTTTTTTGTAACATGCTTTTAACGAGCGAGTTTTAGAAGTCCAAACTGAGAACCTTTAAGTTTTCCTGTTGATCATATATCAATGGACTGTGGCAAGGGCAACATACCTCTGTTATGTCAAACCTAGGCATCTTTGCTTCTGCTGTCTTCAGTAACCATCCATATGTTGTCTGAGAAATAGCTGATACCACTCTAACAAACAAATAATAATCATTATCTTGAATAAAAATTTTGCCAGCATATAGTATCCAGAATTGGAGGGACCTTCTTAACTTTACTGACTTCTGATGACTCTCATTTAAAGCCCATTGACTCAGCAGGAAAACTAGTATACCCTTTAGTACATATCTGATTAAGGGCATTTTATCTTCAGGAAAATTAATAATCTATGAAATAAGGATCAGGAGGTTTTCTCTTTTAAAAGCAATTTAAATTCATATAGGGAAAGCACAAAGTAGTCATTATTACTCTTTTATCTCTATGAAGAAAATTTGTTTTATCAGATTTTTTTTAATTAGTCAAATGAGTAATTTAAAGCATTTTAAGGCGTCGTGTATTTGGCATGTGATTTGATTCTTTCTGTTGACGTAAAGTGGTTACTATGGAAACAAAGACTTTGGAAGATTTGCACCACTGTTAACTTCAGGAAAAAATTCATTATTATGAAAACAAGGAAAATAGAGATATTAATTATACAGTAAAAAAAGTTCCTTATTAATTACAAAAACAATTGGTAAAAGCTAGTTTTATATGTTCAATAGGAGCAACTCTGGCTGAAAAAAATGGAAGTTAATGGAACTGTCATTTCAATATTCAGTGATATTGTCTGGAATATGTAATTTCCAAAATGTTTGTCTCATCTCCTGCATGAACAGTTACAACAAAGTGAACGGCTTACCAATGGCAATTTGTTTTTCCTATCAGAGTTTAACAGCAATTTAGAGAGTAGAGCCTCTCTTGACATACTTATATAGGCAATATAGGTCCTGGTTCTCCTGGCCCCTCCTCAGCTATTTGCACGATTATTTCTTGGCCATCTCACAGACTTGTGTGTTTATGCACAGGGTGAAGCAGCTCATGTACACAACTAAGGAGTCAAAGGCTCCCACTCTGGGAGAGCCTGACATCCTGAGGGTTTGCAAGTCTTGCCTAGGCTTTGTGTTCCAAGTATCTGGAGATACAGGAAAGAGTGGACCAGGCCAGTAGGAATTAGAGATACATCAGTTCTCCTCTCCTAAACATAACTCACATTTGACTGTTAACAACACAGTAGTGTTCAAAATCTGTTGCATAATTGAAATAATTTGAAACTGGGAAAATCAGCTCCAAATACAGTCATGAAGCTCAGCGAGCTAGAATGAGAGGCCAAGCTAACCTGTAGGTTGAGTTCACTGGAGTATTTGCTAAAACACATCCATATGTACACGCGTGCACACACACATGAGAACAGAGCCATACTTAAAAGAATGAATCAGTTATAGGTACCGGGCTCTTTAAGTGATGAGAGTGGTTAATAAATCATCAATTGTAGAACATCATGCTTTGGAAGGGACCTTGCAAGATGATCTGTTTCAACCTTTGATGTGAAATGGAGCCCAGATGACTATGTAGACTATTTGCCCAGTTGTATCTTCAAGACCTCCAGTGATGAGGACTGTCCCTTGTCCCTGGGGAGGCTGTTTCAGTAAATGATTGCTTCCATTGTAAAACATGGCTTTTTTACATTAAGGTGAAATGTCTCACCCAGTGCAACTCGGACCCGTTGCTCCTTGTCTTGTCCATGTGGCTGCTTCTGAAGAGATGGTCTGTTTCTAGGTGCCCTTTAAATATAGGGATACCGTTTTCTCCTTGATGAGGGTCATTGAGCCATCACTTATCCAGGGAGAAGAGATCTTGCTACAGCCAATGAAAATAGAAGGAAATTAAAAAGTTGTTGTATACAAAATCAGGCTCAGCACTCAATCAGTATTGTGTGACCTCAAAATGCTATTGCTGACCATGCATGGAAACACCAGAGAATACTCTGTTCTCTCTCTACACCGCTTGCACATTGCATTACTCATTGTTTTCACGTTTACAGAGCATGTATGAGCACCTGTATAAATGCATGCTTGTTTGTGTACATTTTGTATCACTAAAGAGAAGGTATTTCTCACTGTGTCTAGGCTTATCTCTCAGAAACAAAGGATGTAGAAAATGCAGACCTGAAATGGTGTACTAGGTAAATCAAGTCCGTATCTTTTCTCAAAAGAAAACTTTGTCTGAGATCAAAATCAAACTGAATTATTTGAAGGCCTCAAGTTGAGACTTCCATGGGCTTTACAATTCTTGTATCTTCCCAAAGTGTTGTGAAAAGCATACTTATATAATCAGTATTGACTCATGCTTTCAGCAGAAAACGTTTGGTAGCCTTGATAGTAGGCAAAACTACAAAGGCTGTCATAAATTGAATGAATAATTTGTCTGGAGGAAGTCTGTATAAATTGGTCACATTATGTAAATGTGTCAAATGAAATGTTAAGATCTCTCTTTCTCTAGGAATAATTGGATTTGCACTGCTCTCTAAATTTCTAGTCTTTTCACCAAAGTGTAAGGTCATTTATTTTTAATTACCTGAATGCCTGTCATATTATAGTCACAAAAAAGTAGGCAAAGCTCTATGGGAAGGTTCAGGCAGGCTGGCTTTACATTTTAATACTGTTGTCCCACCTGATGTAAAGATGATCAGCAGGCCATGTAAGACCAGCTCAGTTTTGCATACTTAGTTGCTGGAATGAATAAGATGAAACGTTCTAAGATTCTTTGTAAATCATTCAAAGGTCATAAAACCTTAGAATATGCTGAGTTGGAAGGACCCAAAATGATCATTGAGTCCAGCTCTGGCCCTGCACAAGACACCCCAAGAATCACACCATGTGCCTGAGAGCATTGTACAAACACTTGTTGATCTCTGTCAAACTTGGAGCTGTGACCACTTCCCTGGGGCGCCTGTTCCATGGCCCAACCAAGTATAATATGTAATTATACTAAGATCATTTAATGTTTTTGTCTGGTTTCATCCATAGCAGTTTATAAAGTTAAAGATTTAAATATAGTAACATCTCTGTACCTGAAAATTTGAGCCAAATATGGTTATTTTAGTAACTCCTAAATGTGAGATCTGGTGCTTGGTCAAAATCTTTGTATAGAAAAATACTGATACATTATATTATCAGTTCAGGTTGACAAGTATTTTAGATGAATGTTTAAGCCTTCTATTATAAAAAGTTAAACTTATATCTAAACTTGAAAACTGTGGGGAATTCAAATTCCCCACACCAAACCTCTTTTAGGGCATTTACTCAATCTAGTAGATGCCTTTTGTTTGCTGAATAGGAAATAGAGAAAATGAAGAGAAGAAGACAGACACAGAGAGATTTACACTTGTGTCTAGAGCAAGCTCTAACCATGGGCATTAAGGCCGTGAACATGTGACAGGATGAGCACCAAACTGGACAGATGCCAACTCTTTTATGGTGGGTAGGCTGCAAGGTGTGGTATATGGTATATTCACTGCAAGGAAAAGGCAGAGCCATCAATGACTTCAGTGACGAAAAAGCAGAGTTCTCCAGTGTCATAATTAGCTCAGGCTCTACTTCTTGGCAAAATTTCAGAGGGTTCATAAACACAAAACACAAAGCCCCATAAAACAAAGTGGTGCTTTGTTTAATGCTTTGTTTAGCATAATTCACCCTATGTCAGAAGTGGGGTTTCTTCTCAGCTGTTTTTGTGACACTTGCCTAGTGCACCATGACATTGGACAGTGGGATTGGCATTTTCCAGAAGGTTGCTGTTCTCTGGCTTCCTTTGGGTTTACCAGTGGAGCATCTATGACTCCTAATATGCCACTAGGACAACAGCTGGGAATGCGCTGTGTTCACAGAGGCAGCTTTTTCTCCCTGTAGTGGAACTGCTCATAAAATCCCTTCCATTTCTTGATCAGGAGCTGCTCATGTTCTGTGTTAGCCCTACTGCACTGTGCTGCCTAGTGTCAGACAAAGTCAATGTGAGTCCTGAGTGTGCCAGACCTTCTGCCCATGCCAGGAGATGGACTCACAGCTTCATTCTCTGGATGGACAATGAATATCCTCAGGAGGGCAATCAATAGATATCTTTCAACCTGTTGTTTGCTATACTGAGAAACATAAATGCAGATGGATGCAGTTGCCTCAAGTGTCAGCTTTATTACAGGCCAGCAGGAAGAGCTGACTGAGGCTTGTGACAGCTTCACCACTGCTACCTAATGCAGACCAAATCACCACATCGACCTTCTCCATTCCTTACCTATCTAGCTGTCCTTTCTAACCTGCCAGCTTTGCATAATTCTGGATTTTTTTTTAAACATAACTGCTTAGATAAGATGCAATTTTTTGACCACTAAATGCAGTAATATGTATTGACTGATTAAACCCAGATTTTTTTTTCCACAATAAAACCTCTTAAATAAATACAACTTTCTGTAGAAACCAGGGCTTTAATAACACTGCATAATTTTTGGTTCTTTAGGTAATATTTTTGCTTTGTTTTTGTATAAATGCCTGTCATTAGTTATGTGGAAAACCTAGAATTGCAGGTTTTGGAATGAATACTTCCCAGATCTAGCTTGAGCAGGATTACATTATGCATCTCTTGGGCAGGAGCTTATGTTGAACTCCTGATTTTAAGTACATTCCATATCCTGGGAGGTTGGAAGTCCATTTAGCAAGGGTGCTTCAGGACAGCTGTGCAATAGTTCAAGTTGTCTTTAACCCCCTTCATTGCTCTGGATTAGCCTATAGGGAAAAGTATGAGCTTATAAACCCTCTAGCTTTCCACAAAAAGTCCTTAATGACATGCTTTAAATTCAGGGTGTCTGGTATTTGTTGTGCTCTTTTAACACTTCAGCTTCCAGTTTGACTCCTTCATTGAGGCAGGAAAAAAAATCAAATATATTGTGGCCTCAAATATATTTTTACACTTTTGCAAACCTTTATTAACTCGCATATCAGTCCAAACTGCATTTTAATTTTTAATTTGGTCAGATGTTAAATCCTTCTTGATCCTTGATTCCTGATTATTATTCTGGTTCTTCTTTGATTAATGACTCATAAAAAATAGGACTGAAATCTCCCCCCTTCCCCCCAGTCCCAACCAAGTTAACATTTGGATATCTTCTAATAGCCTAATTAAAAAAAAAACAAAACAACAAACCTTGTCCTACATAGACAGTTTTGTCACTGTCTAAACTGAAACAAAGTTCTTATAACAAGCTTGAATGCCTCTGTTTAAGAGAAAAGGTTCTTTTGACTTCATTTTTGTATATCTTTCCCTTGCAATAACAAAGTAACTATAAATAACAATAAAAAATACTAAAATAAGTGTGCAGTGGAAGTTTCATTGACCTTTGTTCTCAGTAAACATGGTTCCTGTTATGGTACTCCTTTTCTTTTTACTCAGAGGCCCCAGGTATGAAATTTCTCTTTCTCCAAGAGAGAAGCAGTGAAGGAAGACTGAAGAGCAACTCACAAGACAGATTAGCATAGTTAAATAAAAGGGCAGAACTGCACTTACAAATGGCAAAACCTGCTGGGGCATGGCTTTGCAGAGAAACAAGAGTGTAATTGGAGGTTCTCCCTGGAATATTGCTTTCTCAGTTAAGAAAGATTTTATGTGGTCAAGAATTTGAAGTGCTTGGATTTTCTTTAGTTTCTAAATGTCCCGCGTTAAATAGAGATTAATAAGAAATTGTGATATTCTTATGAAATATGGAAATATTCAATACTCAACTTAGTTAACATCAATGGCGTCATAATGATTTCCCATGCAGATATTTTCATTGCACTTTTAATAAAAATAGTCCTGGACTATTAATTAAAATTAATTAAAAGTGCAGTATCTCATGGGTCTTTCCTTGTGATAAACTTTAATCACTTGAGGTAAAAATCTTAATCCCCAGGCGCCTTACAACATCATAGCTGTTATTTCTTCACACATAGGAAAGTGGAGTGCAGTTGTCAGGCTCTGCACTTTTGAGATCTGAAGTCAATCATTCCCATTAAAATGTTACCATTCCCTGGCTGGAGAAATGCAGAGATGATCACATGAAGAGTAGTCATCTGTTTCAGGACAAATGCATGGAATAAAAATTAGCTTAAGTTTTTCCATGTGCACCTGGCATGTCCATTTAAATAAAGAACCAAAGGAAACATTAAGCTCACATATACCCCAAACCCGGCTTAAAACCACGCTTGATATTCTGGCAGTTATTCTGGATTTGATTGGCAACTTTTTTAATAGGTTAGACACAAATCCTGGAGGCAACAGGGCTAGTTCAGGGTATGTTACTATGACGAGGTGAAAATATAACTGGAGCACATGCAGTATAATATCTTTGAATTAGGAAGAAAGCATTTCAGTGAAGATGTGTTTGCATGGGCTGTGTTAGTGACAGGGAGTATATTTATGATCTCTAGCCAGCCTGCAAGTACTAAAGATTGATCTGCCATGTCATCACCACTCTGGTTTCTCTGCTGGCTTAAGTTAGAATGTGCTCACACTTCTGCTTTGTGATGTTTTATTCCTCATCTACAGCAGTGTAACTGTGTGACTTTAAGTTTTGCAATGTAATCAACCCAATCGGAAAATGTATAAACCGTTTCGTTTTGACTTTGTAGAGAGGTGATGGGAGGGTGGCAGTGGTTCTCAAGAAATCTATATAATTACTAAACTTGATTTCTGCTATGCAAAGTTGTTTTCTTTAAACCAGGAGATGGTCTCAAAATATGGTTTGCTCTGCTCAGTTCTACGCCAGGGTAAGGGAAATGCAAACTGAGCCAATGCTTGCTGGTGAAAGGCTTTGGTCATGGTGGATTTGATATAAATGCTGATCAGGACTGTTGTTAGACATACTTTCACATAGAGCATCTTAACATGTGCAGCAGTTTCAGAGGACCAGGTCTTAAAGCTTTCCACTAAGCAGTGAGTTGAAAATTCAAATGAGTACCTATATTTACCAATGGGAGGAAAAGTAATATTTTTAATAAGAAAAACACAGTTGCTTTACTTCAAAAGAAATTCAAAATCTCACTTTACCTGATAACTACCTGTTTTATTTTGTGGTTTTTTGAACAGACATTTTTTTATGGAAAATGTCTCTGAAAAGATGGTCTTGGGGGTGCTATTGTTCTGTCTGCTATGATGTAAGGCAGGAACACGCAACTCAGCATTTCTCTTCTTTAGAAGCTTACAGTAATTTATTTTGACAGTATTTCCTATCCATATAGTAGCTTAGTACTATCTGTTTGTGCTACCTTCTTATTTTAGACAAGCAATGCTTTGCGTGAGACTGTTAATTTGGCAAAGGGCATGGGTTCACATTTGGTTTTCATAGACTGATAGATTTAAAGGCTAGAAGAGACCATTATGATCATCTAGTCTGACCTCCCACTTCAATCAGGGCACAAGCCTCACGCAATCGTTGCTGCAACATGATCATGACTTCAGCAGCAACATGATCATGAGCTAGACAGCAGCTTAAAAAACGTGTTCAGTCCTGAGTCGCCTTACTCTAGTTTTTAGCATTAATTTTTCCAACTTAGACTCCAGTCCCTGGATCATATCATTTTATAGGCATGCAGAGTCAAAATGTAACATCATCCTTAACTGTCCTTTTCAATTACATGTCTGAGATTTCATCTGCTTGGATTTATCCCAAGATTATAGGAAAATTTATGTTGTAAAATTGTCAGACCATGCTAAATGTACAGTAAGCATTCTTTTCACTGAATGCTGGATGTTGTAAAAACATATTCAAAGCATGCATGGAATGTCAAGATCTTGGGCTGGATCTACATTGGTAAGTCAGGAAGCATTCAGCCTTTCTTTGCTTTTTGAGAGCAATTTGCATCTATTGAGTTAAAATACATGAAGCCTGTCCACAGAGCAAATGGTCTGCAACTATTGTTCTTCTTTAAAACAGTGAACTCCAGAGCTCCTAAGATCAATTTTTAATAGACAGACAACAATGAAAATCAGCAACTGACAAAAAAAAAGATAAGAAAAGGCAGGTGCGAATGTTTAAGACATTATGGCTTACCTAAAACATTACCAAAATACACTTATAATTTGTTTTGCCCAATAGAACAGCAGCAGAAGATCAGGAGGGGAAAAAGGAAGATACTTGGTATCAGGTTACTCTGCTCCTCGTTTTCACATGGACTCATCATAATGTGAAAGTACACTTTCTTCAGACTTCAAACCTGGCTACAACTCACTTTCCCAGGAATTCTGGTTTGCAACAACTGGATTAATTTTCCAAGTTGGCCAGACCTCCAAATCTGGCACTGGTACTATCATGTGATAGCTGAAGTGGCACCATAGTCTGTCTAAGAAAATAATAGGGGAAAGTAATAGAGGAAGATAATGCCAAGATAAAAATTTGAGTAAACTTACTACAGGAATTGATCAAGTTTTATGACCTTTAAAACTTTCGTATCAGGACACTTTTAAGAGCTGCCATTCAGTATTGCCCTAATGAAACTGGAAAGTTTGACATTAATTTCAGAAAGCAGCCACCAGGTTCTTGTCATCTGGTAAAGCATTAAGAGAAACTGATGTTCTTCAACAAAAATTTAACAAAATTTTGATTATTCTTGACTTAAAAAACCCCAATCTCTTGCATACCAAACTGCATGGGAACAAAATTCCAGGCTTTCCATACTGAAAATTACAAGGTTCTAGGAGCTAGAGCATGGGAATGGATTAACTCAAGTTTGTCTAAGGCAACTCACTTGTTTCATAGTTTTCTTCTATTTCCGTGGTCAGGAAATGCAGAAGATATCAAGAGACTTATGTGAATCCATATTAATATATATGGTTTTATATTTATAGTTACTGGATAGGAAACTTATTCTAAGATTTTGTTCTTCATCATATATGTGTGTGTGTGTGTGTATATATATATATATACAGGAATGTAGATTATAATATCTGGATTTTTGAAATATCCTGAAAACAATAAACTATATATAATCTATGGGTCAGTACATTTCTGTTTCAGAGAAAAATGCAGACTTTTCATGTATTAATGGCTTTAGTTGAAGAGAAATAACTTCCAGTTATGTAAAATCATTGCAGTGTTCCACAACCATTTTGAATACATTTTTTCTTCACAGTATGTATAGGTACCAAGTGTTAGTGTTTTATATGTCCACTAATACGTTTTAAATTAGATGACCTCAATCAAGAAGACACATTTTTCATCAAAACATTTTAGTGTAAAATACTACAACATATAAAAAATTAATATGTAAGGTTAAGAAGTTATATAAATAAAATTTCAAGAGTATTTGCACATTTAAATCATCGTAAGGAATTGTTTTTTGAAGACAAAAGTTATTTGATATAGTAACTATATATGATATTTTGACTTTGCATGTGAGTGTCAGCCCTGCACAGGGACATCTGACAGCACAGTAAACATGCCTTTGCAATTAAGATTGTTTACAGTATGACTTATGGAAATGTAGGAACCAACACAAACAGTTCAGTAAAAATGCCCATTCTTGTTACTCTTTGTTTTAATGGGCTATAAAATACATGTAGTGTAGAAGGTATTTTCACAGCCAGAACTTGTCATACACAATATGCATGGCTCTGCTAGGAAGAAAATGCCAAAATTATGTACTTCAAACACCCATCACACTTCTTGGAAAGGTCATACACAGAAAGCCATCAAAATGTTGTGCTTTCCTTACTGGAATAGAACTGACAGCCTCTCCAGTGCTTACAGCATGAGCCCTGGTACATCCCAATGTGTATCATTCAGCAATGAAATACTGCCATCTTCATTTATTTGTATGCAAAAATTGGAAGGGAACTGCATGGCTGCAGGAAGGGACGGCAAAGAACAAAGTGTTTTAAACAGCATGAAATAGGCAGAGAATAACAACATCAGAAAAGACACGCACACTCGAAATGTGTGTGTGGAGGTGGGGGTGAGGGGAGGATTATACGAGTCAGGTGAGTTAATGGTAGCTGCAGGGACTGAAATGATAGAATAGATACACCAGAGGGAAAGTAGTAGTGTGAAGAAAGTAAGGTCATGAATAAAAGATGAGGAGGGTTGAAGCTGGAGAAAGTTGTGCAGAGACACTTGCAGCCCTTGTCAGGAGAAAAGCACAGGAACCTCTTCTGGTATTCTTGTTCAGTAACTCCAGGGAATGGGTCAGAGCTGTCCCAGACCTGCTCCTCATGTGCTTGGGTTTCCTTCCTGTGGATGCAGGGAGGAGAAGAGAGGCTGAAACATTTGTTGCTAGATCTCAATCTCCCATTAAATTACAGGGAGCCGGATGCAGCCTCAGATCTGTGGGCTGGAAAGGACTCTGCTCTACCACAGTTGCAGATATTTATGGCAGCCATAATCAATGGAAAAACACAGAAACATGCCAGAAGTTCTCTCTTAAGAACAGTTAGTGAGGGCAGTTTGTGAATAGATATTTCATTCTTATGCATAGAAAGGATATTTTTCTTTAGAACTATTTATTTAAAAATATAACTCGGCTGAACTAGGGAATTAAATCAAATAGATCACCCCACAACCCAGCACTTCAAATCCTAAGAAGAAAGTGCTGACCAGTTCAGAGACCTCAGTTAGCAGCAGGCTTTTAAATTCAGGTGTTGGACTAAAAGAAGGAAATAAGGAATCAAAAATGTTCTCAGTTAAAATAAATATTTCTTTTGGGGAAATGTTCTTACTTTTTCTGGTCTCCTTACCCATTTTTTTTTTCCTCTTGAATAAAACTAATTGCTTAATCTAATTATTATTAGGTCCTTAGAAAACCTATTTTCCAGAATTCATTCTTGAACTTTTTTACTCTCTTGTCTTGCATAGACAAAGCATTTAATCTAATCTAATCAAACATGTAATGGAACATATCTATATGAAGGTCTCATGTTTGTACATGTATAATTATATTTTTCAAATATTCACCTAAATATTAAATTCTTTGAAATGTTAATTTTTTTCCTTCCATTTTAACAGCAAAATTTGGAGAGTAACCTCACCAACCTTATTAAGAGGAACACTGAACTGGAAACGCTTCTGGCAAAACTCATTCAGACCTGTCAACATGTAGAAGTGAGTACTGACCTCCATTTGAAATACTTATAAACTTAATTGCATTCACTTCTAGCATCTAAGTGAAAACATCTAAACAAACAAAAAAAAACCCCAAAGAAGCAAAGAAAAACCCAACAAAACAAACAGAAACAAACAAAAACAAACAGGTGAAGAAATTAATTTAAATAATGGTAAACTGACTTAAACCTTTTTCACTGATAAGTGGTATTCTCAATACAGATAACATTTACAGTTTGCATTCCTATCTGTCCTGTTTTAAATATGGTGTGCTAATATGGCCTGCACCACCACTCTATTTGAACACATCCCTTACCATCTGTAACATTTGTCTTTCCAGGTCCTTTGTGAGATAGAGAAATATTTACAGATGGAAAATTAAGGCAAAGAAATAGCAGCAGCCAGACCCCCAACCTCATTTAGATTTCTGTTTACCACTGCTTTTGGTTTTGTTTTAGTTTTGTTTTTTTTTTTTTTAAATCAGAATTAACTGATTAATTGCATATCTGTACTCAAATCTCATAAATGAAATATATTTAATTTCCAAAGAAGAAAGGTTCTCACAGGCCTTTTAGTTGCTTCACTTCCATATTCTACTCTGAGTATCACAAAACGTTTTTAGCAGGGTGAGATCTGAACCTATACATGGGGGCCGCGGCCCCCCCCCCCCACCAGGGGAAAAAAAGTTCACCCAAAAAAGGCAAAGCAAACAAAACCAAAACCGAAACCAAAACCAAAACCAAACCAAACAAAACCAAAACAAAACAAAACAAAAAAAAGAAACCCAAACAAACCAACCAACCAAAGCCAAACAACCCCCTATTCCTCCAAAGAGATAATCTTATCTATATTTGTATCTGCTCCACTTCTCCAGAGCCTCACTAACTTCACGGAGCACAATAAAACCATAAAAGTCTATCCATAGTATCTGACATGAGGATAACATGTCTGTTATAACACCAGGCAGAACAGCTGGAATGACATTTGTAGGTAATGAGAGACAGACACAAGGCACATTTCCTTCCTCTGTGTCTAAAACCCAGAGCAAACCCCATGAAGCAGATGGGCTCAGGACAGCATAAGGGCTCTTCTTCACTGGTGGCCTATGTCCAAGATACGCTAGATCTCAAAAATTTAAAATTGCTCCTCCATCTTCTCTGCAGTTCTGCAATATATTACCAGCTCTAAGTTTAGTATTACAAAGAATCCAACTTGCTCTACTGGTAACAGATGCGCTACTGTCCCTGGAGTCCTGTTTTAGAAAATTTCTCTGTAGACATAAAGCAATCGTAACATAGTTGTTAATGAATTCCTACCATGTTTTATTCATCAAATTAGTCTAATTAGCATTTAAATTAGCTAAATATTAAGAAATGAGCTTCAGTCAAAACCTTGGACCTTGGCTGTGCTGGAAATTGGGCAAGTGGGGATGTGGAAGTAAACTTTAAAGTTATCTCTGTTTCTCAGAGCCCTGTGAAAACTTCAGATATGATGTGCATATCTCCAGCACTGGAGAGGCTGTGGCTTAGATAGATTTGTGAAAAGTCAGTGCACTCTTCTTGCTTGTTCAGGAGAGAAATTCATCCCAAGCCAGGAAACTGAATTAAAAAAAACCAACAATATAGTGGCTAAAACATTAACAGCACAAATTTAAAATTGCAAAATATTAGGAAAAGTTTCCAATGCCTGTATTAGTTTTGACATATGAAATCACTCAAATGTTAAAACTGAGCAGGAAGTCAGTTATACAGCAAATGCTTTCTTTTTCATTTTTAGGTGTATTATATTACAGATAACAATGTAAAATACATTGTACATCTTTTGCAAACATACAAAAGCATAGGTAGTAAATTTAAAGACTTCTTTTTACCTGCTTTGATTTTTCTTACCTAATTTGAAATCATTTTAATTTTGATATAGATTTTTGAGGCTTCAAAACCAATTTTAAAAATAAAAGGAAATTAGCTTTTGGTTTTACAAATAGCTTGAACTTTGAAAAACAAGGAAGGAAATAAAACTGTTATTATTCCTTGTATTAAAGACTTTATTCTGAGATATAGAAACTTTTAAAAGTCATGCTAATTAACATTTATTTGTAGCTATAAACAGTAACATTTTTTATGCCTTTATCATGTCATAAGCCAAAAAAATCAATGTTACAAGAAAAATGAAAAAGGAATGTCTTTTCTGGTTTTGATATGGAGCAGAAACTGATGCTTCCAAAAATGAACAACAAACAGGCTCTGTGTGTTTTGAATGAATGAATCCTCGCCAGCCAAACCAAATGTTGTCACAAAGCCACTGTTTCTCATCAACCAAATGAGCTGTCAATGGCTTCCCAGGAACCAGCTTCCTGGCAGATTAGTGATCCACCCTTGCATCCTTCCCAGCTATAACTTCATCTATAGCAAAGGCCAAATCCCAAACTCTCTATAGTTTAAAACTAATGCTTATTCCTTTCTGAAATTATTTTCACTTTTTTCTCCCACGAGCATGCAAGGAATGACCAGTGATGTTGATTATCTGGGAGCTGGAGGCCTTCCAGCCACTGGGGAAGGGGTATCTGGTTTGGCCTCTCATCACAGCAATGGAGATATAAATCCTGCCTATTTTTAGATGGAGTTTATAAATTTATGACAGGATTTATCCTGATGTAGAACCTGATCTTGGGAGACTCAAGAAGATCACTTCCAGTCTTGCATTCCTGTGGGTGGTTCTGGTCATAACAGCAGGAAAATTTTTGTGAATAAATCAAGCCAAACCTGTATTCCTAACTGCTTTAAGTAAGATATAATATTAAGCATTTTGTAATAATAATGATTTTAGTATCCGAATGTCTACTTTCATGCCTACCATGGATGTATAATCTGTGCTAATAGCTTATGGCAATAGTTTCAAAGTTCCATTTTCTCAAGGCAAACCACACCCTGAAATTTGATTGCTTGAGACTGTAACACTCTTTTCTGTCCCAAATCTTTCTGTTTGTTTGGGAGCATGATGACACACTTGCTCTACTCGTCTTTCAGACACATCTCTAACATGTTTTTCATTTTACACTAATTCTTCTGTCTTTCCACTCTCCCTTCCTCTGTAATCCTGTCTGTCATTACTTGATTTTACAGAAACCCTGAAGGCTGGAAATCAGAAAAGCTTTGTTTTCCTTCCTTAGAGACCGTGGCAGGTCTACAAGCTCATACTTTTGGGCCAGCTGCGTTCTGCAGAGCACCCCCTCACCCAGGGCCGCTCGCTGGGTTGGCCCTGGAGAGGCAGCTCTGCTCCTCACTCTGTGCAGGGAAGAAAGCTGTGGCTGCCTCCCCTGGGATGGCAGGGTTGGCTACATAAAAAGATAAACTGTTTCATAGGATAAAACAGAGCTTTCTCCACAAACTGAGAGAATGGAATAGAAATAGCTACTACTTGGATGAATATTTCTTTGTAGTCCTAGTTTGCAGCATTCACACATCTGATCATATCTGTAGAAAACCTTTTTAAGAGCATTAAAAACTGTCTTGGATAATTTTATCTTTAAATTTTTTGCAGGGGTCTCATATGAGTCTTCCAAAAACATTGTTGTAAAATTGGGATTGACAGTCCCAGGATTTGGCACTGAGAGTGATTCCCTGGGTGACAACACCCTCATGACCACACCCAGCCACTGCCAGGCTTCCCTCCATCCCACTGTGTGCTGCAGGGACCCCAGAGTGGCCTTTAGCCCCCCTGCCCTGCCTGTGACACTGCAGCACTGCCACCCTCCTCTGCACAGCTGCCACATGCCAGGTGATGAGGGTGCATCCCGCTCTGCTGGCTGTGCCCCTTCCAGCTGTGTGCAGGGATTTAGACAACTCTGAATCAGGGGAGGATATAATGCTGTCACTGTTTAGGTTCTCCCCTTGGTTTCAGTGTTGCAGGTTTCTCTGGTTGACAAAATGCTGTGTCACAGAAAAGTTGCTTCTTTGTCATAATTTCCATTCTATGACTGTGTGAGGTTTCTGGAGAAGTCTTTTAGACCATGGTGTTCATTGACATAAGGCACAAATTTCAGCATGAACCTCTTATGCCAGTTACTTTGTTACTACGTAATTTGAGTTTTATTTTTGGATTTTTTTTTTCTCATCTCTTCTAGGAAATGCATGATTAAATGCCTGTTATATAGTCAATACCCTGAAGCTTCTCATCTGTTAGACAGAAACATAATCTGAACTCAGCTGGAGGATAAATTGGAGCAATTATCTAAGGGGGAGGAGAAAGAAAATAGGTTTTCCTTGCAGACAGCTTTATAGCATCTGTATCTCAGTCTTCTGTTTGGTTTGTTTTGAATTCACCAAACGTCATAGGAAGCAGATTCTGGACAACACTGTAAAATAATTTTTGGTTGTATAAAGAAGAGGAGGCGTTTTCCTCTAATTGTGTAACCCTCAAACTGCTGCATCCTTTGCTCTTTGTTTATAATAAAAATGCTCAGTTTCTAGCTCACTTCTAAAGATCTGCTGCAGGCAAAATCTCAGTGTAAAGTTCTTAGTCAAAAATTGGTTTTGTGTGTGTCAAATGGTGTTTTTTATAGTCATGTTATATAATCACCTGCATAAAAAGTAGTATATTGAAAGAACCTTTATTTCACTGGCACACATACTCAACAATCAACGCTCACAACACTCACATATCAGATACATTTTAAATCAGTGTAAAAGAGTGGTGCAAAACCAATGAAGAGAAGATGGTAGCACCTAAAAACCCCTGCTGTTGCTGATATAAAAGAAATGGGCCAAACAGGAAAATTATATAATAATGGAATTTTGAGTTTCTGGTAAGACTTCATCTACAAGATAGCTCCTTCAAATTTGTAACAAAATGTCTTCATCCATTTTTGTATGGCATTTCTGTTACTTGAGAGACAGCAAAATCAAAACTCAGCTATCAATGCAATTCCCAAAGGACATTTGAACAATAAAGAGGCTTTGTCTGTGACAATAGTCACAGTGAGCACTCTGTTTTCACAAATCTTCACGGTACACACTGCTTGAGGTTTGGGATTACTTTTGTCAAAACCCAAGTAAACTGAGAAATTCTCAACAGGAAAATTTAGTTGGAAAGCCTGTATGTAAATCACAATGTCTGAACTGCAGCAAGTGGCCCTCAGAGTCATAAAAATCTTTGCAACAAGGAATCTACTTTCTTTGGTATTTTTTCTTTTCTAGGAAAGGAGAAATGGGTTAGATAAGTGCTTACCATAACTGTGGAATATGTGTGATTACTTGGCAGATAACTTGGAAATAAACTTCACAGAAATCGTTTTCCTCTGCCCCACTGTCTTCTATTTTTGTGAAGATGCTTTTTCAGCAGCAACATTTATTTGCTATAATTAAGAGTTCAAAGTAATTTTTTTATATATTTTTTGATTTCTGAAATAGACAGAAAAATATGAGTTGAAGGAAATTAGGAGTTCTCGCTCTCAGTAAAATACTAATTAGCCAACCTGATGACATGCATAAAACCCTATGATGGAGTTTGCAGCATTTGTTTTTTCTAAGACACTTTCTAATGAGGTAAGGTACAAGAGACTCTATAAACATTATTTTGATGAAATATGTAGCATGATCTCTTTTGATTTCTAATTATTTTCATTCTATTTTTAATTCATAAAAGTTGATTTCATTTAATGGAAATCTCAGGTAAGCTTTAGTTAGGCTTAACTTTATATAGCATTTGAAAAGAGAAACTTCAGAAATAAAAACTGACAAAACATGCTGCATAGCATATGGGGATACAGAATGTTCATTCAAGGATGTCCAAAATTGCATGCCTAGTAAGCTGCAGCCTAGTAGTCAAATATTATTTCCCTTTAGAATTATTAAATTCAAGTTCAGGTTTCAAAAAATCCTGATTAGATGTATAATTGGTCCTATACAAATATGGAACTGCAGCACTTATTCTTTTTATGTGCAGATTAGGCACATGCTGGAACATGTTATTGCACCTACAACTGTTTTGTACCTTCTGTACATTGGAGTCGTAGTTATGGTGAAAGGTCACATAGATTGTGTATAAACTAACAGCAGAGCTTGTCACTGCCTGCTAAGGTGGCCAGTTCTGATTTGCTCCACCTCTCCCTTTCTCTCATATCCAGATGTTCAGATTTTTGTTAGATTGATATCCTTGCAGGACTTTGTCCTCAGACTAGTAACCACTATTAAACACTGGTTAACTAATGGAGCAGGTAATATTTTGTGCCTGCTATCAGAGACATTAACTTGTCAGTCAAAACATTGTCAATTTATGGAACCTTCTATCTATGAGACATTTATCATTATGGGAAAAAATACTCCTGAATTCCTCCTTTTCCTGCCTAATGTAAACAGTTAAAGAGCAACGAGAGCAGCAGAGACCAAAGGCTCTGGTCCTCTTGTGAGCATGTTAAATTCTAGGCTAAAGACCTTGGATCCTGGAGGACAGTTTTAAGAATTGAACTATTGTTTACAAGTGCACTGCTTTCAACATCATGAAAGGATGGGCAGTCCTTTGAACTTCAGTGATTATTTGATAGTTTTTGTTTTTCTACCCTAAGTGAAACACATGAAGTTGAATTTTTTTGCTCAATATGGAACAAAGGCTTAATGTCAGCAGGAAAAACAAAGTAAAAATATTAGATATTATTTAATTTAAAAGTATTTTCATTATTTAAGTTTAAAGCAAGAACAAACATAAAGTATAAAAAAGAAGAATGCAAATAATGGGATTCCTATAAATTTATTTTTTCCCCATTAAATTCTGGGGGGGGGAGGTTGCTTTAGTATTAGATTGTAAATGTCAGTAGAGGATTTCTAGATATCTTGCTGGTTAGTTTCTTAACAATGTGCTTCAAAGCACAGTGGGACAAAAAACTTTAAACAATATTTTAGTCAGTAAAATGAGTACTTCAATCCTCTAAAAAAAAGTTTACTTTTAGTCAGGATTGGGGCAGATAGTCTTATCTGCCTGACCCAAAGTGGTTTAGCTATCCTGGCCTAATTGATCCTTCATTCACAGAATTCCTATGTAGCCACAGTAAGCTGGCATATTTTTGCACTGACCTTTGTTTAACCTGCTCTGAGACTGCCTCTAAACACAGGTCTCCTGGTTAGAGATAGATGTGGAATGCAAACAAAAACAAAGCCTCTGGCACACTTGAAATGGAAGATGACCACCTTATTTTTTTTTTTCACCATTTCAAAGTAAAGAATTTGGAGAAGATCCATTCAGATGGCAAGCTGATTAATATCACATATTTCCAAAGGCACAGTTTGTCATCATAGATAAAATCAGATTTACACTTAGACTAGGGAAAACCTGAAAAAGTTATTTTCCAACAGTTCTGGATTTGCTCTGCAGAAGACTAAATTGAACAATCCATAATAACAAACAGGGATATGAAACAAATGAAGTTTGAATCCATGACTCTCATGGTCACGAAAAGAAAGGGAAGACATTTTTTAATAAATCTTTATTAATGATTATCCTTTGTATTTCCATTAAATAAATAAATTACACATGGGTGATGTTAAAATATTACTTCATGTTCTGCTGCGTTATGAAGAAAAGTTACTCACTTTACAAAATGGATTGAAATAAACAGGCTTTCTCTTTAGAGTAGTATAATCCTTTAATTCATCTGGGGACACCAATCCAAGAAAATGTGTTCTTCATCTACATGACAGTGAAGAAAGTGTTCCTAGAACAAATAGGTATCGGCCATTATATGTAGAAAATATAGATTTTTTTAATCTCAGTTTCCGATTTTGGTGTAAAAAGACATTCAGGCTCAAATCTAGAGTGAAGTATGTGACAATGATGTATCAGATTTTGACTGGAATAATTTAATTTACTTTTCTGATATTTTTGTCTTCTTGTGAGTATACAATAACTTTTCTTGTGAGTGTATAGTCATTCTATAACCATCAACTCAAACACATAAAGAAAAATTCATCCCTCTTCTTTGCCTGTGCAGCCACAGATGCAAAGAATTTATTTTTTAAGGAATTGGGACAATTTTTAAATAATGAAGCTGAAATTCAAATTCATACATCCAATTCTAAAGATCAGACTCTTTCTACAATCTACTTTCTTCCATTTTGTATAATCAACAGATGACTAGTAAATAAATATGGCCCTGGTTTTGATGAATTTATGTGTAGCCTTAAAAAAAAAAGCAGAACCCTTGATATTTAGGATGTCTTAGTTTGCTTGTCATTTAGAGATTATTTGCCAAAAAGACATAGGGATTCCCACTTCTGGAGAGAATTTTTGCCTCACCTGTAAGCAATCTCAGAGGGAGAGTTTTTCTCATTCAAGGAGAATTCTACTGAGGCACTAAAAAAATCCTTTGCTTTAGTACTTTAGTTAAGGAAGTTTTTGTGGGTATGAATCCAGCCCTCTGATTCTGTTTACCTTTGAATTAACACAGCAGTTCCACTGTAAGCTCAAATCTCTATCCATTCTGTAGTTTTGTGATTTCCCAAACATCTGCTGGGGACTTTGAAACCACCACATACATTTTCCCGTGAGCTAAGCTGCAATTTCACTCAAGTCTCTGAAGAC
This sequence comes from Petroica traversi, assembly GCA_025920805.1. Taxonomy (NCBI): domain Eukaryota; kingdom Metazoa; phylum Chordata; class Aves; order Passeriformes; family Petroicidae; genus Petroica; species Petroica traversi. The sequence goes on along the minus strand of JAHLSL010000057.1, from coordinate 7,317,112 downwards.
GAAAGCCTAGGAAGCCTCTACAGAGAGCAGAACAAATTCCAAATCAATTCTCAGCTTGTGGAACTGGGAACTGGTGGCCTGTTCTCCCCTTTGGGTTGGGAGGGCTTGTTGTTTCCAGCTCCCTGACAGACATCTGAGGAACCCCCACTTTTTTTTTTTTTTTTTTTAAGTATACCTTCTTCCTGTGGCAAAGGGCAACAGTCCCTATCCATATATCTGGAAAACCTGGAAAGAAACTTGAAATTTGTAAGATTGTAGGGTTTTTTTCAGTAAACCATTTGAGGTCTGTATGTGTTACAGAAACGGGAATAAAATCCCCACAGAAACAGGAGATGTAGAATCTGTCCTTTTCCTTCTTTGTAGATGTCATAGTTCTTGCTAAGTCATAAAGCCTCCTAGTCAGTTTTAAAACTGGCATGGAAGTTTATAAAAATGACACCAATAAAACACAAAGCTTTAGGTCCAAATTATTTCTGGCCATGGATGATTAAGGAACAGGTTGATGTCACAACTAAATGAATGTCAGTGAATTTTTCTATAGAAAGATGTACTCAAGCCTAGCTTAAACTGTTAGACAATAAATACCTCAAGTTAAGGAATCAACCTTCATCTTGGGTGAAGGAAGCCCAGACTTCAGTCTCTCTATGATTTGGAGTCTTTCACAGTGTGACACAGCCACCAGACTTCATAAGGCAGCTCTCATTCTGTTTTAACAAACTCCTTGGAAAGAGGGCTTGTTTTTTAATGTGGAAAAAATGTAGAATGTAAAACCTCAAATATTTTCACCAGACAGAACCCACATTCCTTGGCCAACCCAGCTGGAAATTATTGTCAAGGTTGCTGTTCATCAAAGGATTCAAGCAGAAGGAAAAGCCTTATTCTGGTATTTTTGTAGCACCTGTATGGAGGAGCCCTGATCCATGCCTGTGGCTCTTTGGTTTGACATATGACACCTCAGGAACATACAAGTAAATAATATTCAAAGGCAATCTCACAATTAATCCCTTTAGGGCCACAGCTAATGTAGTGCACTTAAAATTAGGCATGTGCTCAATTAGAAAGTTATTGAATCAGAGGCTTTGGGGCCTGAAAATATGATTAAGGAGTATTTCAGCTTGAGAAGAGCCCCAGATTAAATGTTCAAAGTTTTTTCTTACAAAGCTCAGACATATAGTTTTAGAATATTATTTTCATTTTTAATAAGCTTTTCCAAGTTATAAAGTTGGAAATGTCTTCAAATGGAGTCTATAAAAGAGTATACTTTTCTGATTTCCAAGAAAAAGAGAAGTCTGCAGTCAGTGCATTAAAAAATCCAGATTTTTTTTTTCCAAGCATTTTGTTTTTCTTAGTCGAAAGCTTTTTAGGTTCAAAATCCAATTAATACATTATTATTCAAATCAACCAGAGCATTAAATGAAACAATGTTGACTTAACCTTCCTATAACTCTGAATTTCATGACAGTTATCCCAAAAATTAATTAGGTCTGCTCAACAAAGCAAGTTGGTGATGTAAGTGGTGCTAGAAGTAACACTTTGAGTGGAAGCTACTAAAAAATACCGTAAAGTATTTTGCCACTTACCATAATTAAGTGCCAAAAGTGTTACTGTAATTAAGTGCTGAAGTTGGCTGTGGCGTGAGCCGACCTTGCTATTGACACAGGAGCTGTGCCCAATGGGTGTGATCCCTGCCTCGGGCTGAGCCTGTGTGGGATTCCCTGCTCCTTGGGGGAATTTCAGTCCAGTAGTGAAACTGAAGTCAGGGCTGGGACACGGGCACAGTGCAGCTTGTTGGAAGCAGCTCTGCAGAGTTTCACGCCAAAGTAAGATGCATGATGAAGCTGAGGTGGTGGGACCACAGGAAGAGAGGGAATAGGAGGGGCAGCATGGACTGACTCACTTTTCTAGGTTACCTGAGCTACCAGTGGAGAGACCAAAGCTGGAGCTTTGGGTGGGCTGCTTCATGCTCTGTCTCTCCTCCTGGACCGTGGTGAGAAGCCAGGCAGAGCAATCAGCAAATGTAAGGAGAACTATGGAAATCTAAAACAGCATCATAGGAATACCTTTTACATCTTCACCAGCGCTTGCAGTTATGTCTGACCCCTTCCAGAAATATATTCTATCTTTATCATCTTGATGTCTTAATTAATAATTAAGCCTCTAAAACAAAAAGTTTGTGCAAACAAGCTTTAATTTTATGAAGGTTTGAGAAAGATAATCCAAAACCTTGATGAAAGCAGGTCTTTATAAACAAGTCCCCACTTTGCCTGGAGGACTCTGAGAATTTCACATAAGCAAGTTATTTGTAAAATTGGTTCTGGTCCAAATTTCGATATATAAGCATTTGCTTAAGCTTAATGAGCTCCATAATGTGCTTACAGGTAAATTCATGTTTAAACACATTTTTGAAAGGAAAGAAAAGAATATTGATGCAGATCCTTGGGCTCATTGGACTGAAAAAACTACCAAGGGGTGTAATGTAGTTATTTGTCCCCTGAAACTATTCCATATTGTTGTTCACCACTAACTCTTACTATCCCAGTGGAAAAGGAGACATGGCTGGGGGGACAGTGAGCCAGGGCTGAAAACTGCTTTATCTCCTTACCCTCTTTTAACAAAGTGCAAATCGAAACATAACTCTGAAATAAGTCCTTTCTTTTTTCTTTTTATTTATTCTAGACATGATTAGAACTTTTTCTCTGACTCTTTACTAATATATGTAAGCTAAATATGCAGCTCCTGGAGGGGAAGTACTTTTTTCTGGTTATACAGAATGTTGACTTTTCACTGAAAAAATCAGTCTCCTTCAGAAACAAAACATACCCATCTGAGAACCCAAAATTTTCTATTATAGGTTTTCTTCTTTAAAAAAAAAATCAGCATTTTCTATAGAAAGCTAATATTTGTGAGGTTTTTGGGCTAAAAAAAAAAGTTTTATTTCTTCATATATTTATACTCTAGAAAAATACATGAGCACATTTTTTATCTGATTCATTGCTAAAGCAAAGCAGGAATAATTAAGACAGTCAACACTCATTTCAGTGTTGTCACTTGGATCTTTGGTAATTTGAATCTTTCAGGAACCAAAGAGTGAACTGAAAATAACACAAATGATACACAGAAAGGAGCACCAAAAAAAAAAAAAAAAGCAAAACCAAACTGCAATTTTTAAATTAGAAAATGGAAAAGGAAAATGCAAAAAAAGGGGTTTTTTTATTTTGTAGGTAAATGCATCCCGCCAAGAAACCAAGCTGATGGAGGAATGTGACCAACTCATTGAAATAATCCAGCAAAGAAGACAAATAATTGGAACGAAAATCAAAGAAGGAAAGGTAAAAGCTTTTCTTCTTTAGATCTCAAATAGGTCAACATCATTTCCTTTTGGTTGCAGCTTTTTGACTACAGATATTTGTTGTAAAAGTCCTTATGTACTCCTTGTTTACTGCTACTTTCATGTAAAGGAGAATGAAATCCATGAAGATTAGTATGGCAGACCTCATCTGTTTATTTGGCATTTCTCTTACTGTAGGTAATTATGAATTTTAAGGATAAAACCAGAAATTTTGTCATGATCAGTAAATGACACATTATGTCCACTTAATGTTTCCTTCATTCTGTTATGTGCCTGAATATTTCCCCCAAAGTTTTAACTTTCTCAAAATGTCTCAGCATATAGAATCATGTCTCACAATTGTCTTCTATTTTTTTTTCTAGGTACTTAAATTGTTTATTCAAATACTATCACATAAAAATTGTGATCTAGTCATTGTCATTCATGAGATAATGGAGTTTTAATTTTTTACAAAAAATACATATTCTTGCAGTGTGCAAGAAATTAAATTAGCTGTACATTTCTAATTCCCAAAGTTCTATGACTATTAGTAGCAAACACATTGAGCAGGAAAAATCTCTGATACTCAAATTTCAACATATTTTGCTAGCTAACTGTTAACTCCGAAATGCATTAGAGTTGAATTAATGTTTTTATTTTCTAGGTACAAACTGTTTACTGTTTAACTCCTAAACTAACTAAGTCAGATATTCATTCTTCTTGCGTGGGAAAAGCTCAAGAAAGGAATAAAGTCAAGAGCAGGTTAAATGGTTCATGTGGCTGTCATGATACTCCAATTAACTTGAAATGAAAAGCCTGTAGGCAAGGGCTAACTTAAACATGTTTGAAACCACAGGTCCTGTACACTGTGTGACAAAACCTGAAATTCCTCATGCTGTTAACAAAATAGAATTCCCTTCAAATTAAATAGATGACCTTAATTTTTTGTTTCAACTCTGTTTCTCTATGCAGAAAGACCAGGTGGACTACCAAACAAGTAGAAAACTTGTCATTCATTTGGATTTGTGATTGGTTTTAAAAATTCTGTTGCTTGCAAAGATGTAATCTAATTTTCATTAGCATGGAAAATTTGTGACAAAAAAATTGACTCCAAAAGTGTTTTAATAGAGCTGTTATCAGAATCTGTCCCCATTCTTTGTTCTGTTTTGTTGAGCTGAAAGTTATATCAGTGGCGATTCAGTCAAGATCTGGAATGTTTTGAGTCAAATGTGGTATATGTTGAAAGATTTCAGGGTCTCAAGAGACCCATATGCAAAGCCACAGGAAATTCTGCCCAATGTATGTTCCTTTAAGAAGGCCTATGGCTAAGAGTCTTTCTGGAAGGCAGAACATGACAAATTTCTCTATGGGACTGTAGGTGTGGCTGCAGAGCTGGGAACACTCAGTTCTCAGTTCTCACTGTGCCTGCAAGGCTGCAGATTCGGTTACAAGCCTGAACAACCTGCACAGCTCCAAATTTAATCTCACCTATCACCCAAACCCTATAAAATCCCACAGAACATGTAACAGGAAAGTAAATATCAACTAGGTAAGATAATCCTAGGGCAGATGTTATTCCTACCATTGCAGAAGTGGGAGGGAAGTGAGTGAGATGAGACTCTTTGTTTTTCAATTTATCATCTTCATCTTCTAGAAGATATAAAAAAGAATAAATGAAGTGAAAAATATAGCTCATATATGGATGCCACAAATCATGGCATGCCTTCTACTGCAAAATGGCACAAGTTAACATTTATTTTGGTTCACTGTTTTCATGTCAATTAATTAGTAAATAAAGAGAAGAACTTCTTAACACTGCAGTGAACCTTTCCCTAGGCTGGTATAGACTGAATCATAATCTCTGCAAATGCACAGTTACAGGATACGTGATGGCATTAGTTCATTCTAGAAGCTGATCAAATCATTAGCAGTACCAAAATCTGTGCATACTCAGAATTTTCTTCTCTTTGTTATTTCTATCTTTAAAGAGATACAGACGTTACCTGACACAAATCGTTTGTCCAGTATATTTTTCGGAAAGTTTTTCAAAAATGTTTGTTTTTCTACTTGTTTCTGTTGTTAGATAGCCACACTAAGATACCCTCATCACTGCCTAAGATGCAAATTGTAGTTCCTGAAAGTTTTGTTAGCCAACATTGTCTTTAAATGGAAGACTGTGCCCTTCCCTAACCTTTCAGCTAATGATTACAGTCACATCTACTGTGTTTATCTCCAGCACATATGTTTGCAGTAATAATAATCAGCTCTGCAGCACTACTGTGCTTTTGTCCAGTTAAAAATATCCAACAAGAAAACACCCTGTTTTACTTAAAGCACATAGTGAGGTCAGGCATGTATTGCTAATGAACAGTCTTTTTCTGTTAAGTTTTATTTTGAGGATTTTTTTTTTTATTAAACTCACCTAAGTAATAGGAAAAAAGTAGTTAATCTATAAGTAGCCTTTAACACAGATCTCATAATTCCAGGGAAATGGTTATCTAAATAGACCTTAGTTATCATGTAAGCAGAAATTACCAGGAAATGACGTCCCTTCTGCTGGAAAATAGGCCAGCTGTGCTTGTTTTGGCTCTCCCCTGTTGTTTTCCATGTGGAAAATATTCAGGCAGAAAGGCTGTGCCTGTCCTTTATTAAAAATGTTGCATGGCTAGATGGAGTTCACCACAAGGCTTGTGTGAAAGAAGCTCTTGTCACCAAAGCCATTCATCTTAACCCCTCCTTTGCCTCTGAATTGCAAACCCTATCGTGATTTGTGACCTTAGAGACATGACTGCTTTCCTGTTTCCACTCAAGGTGGTGAGGCTGAGAAAACTGGCTCAGCAGATTGCGAACTGCAAGCAGTGCATTGAGCGCTCCACGTCCCTCATCTCCCAGGCTGAGCAGTCGCTGAAGGAGAATGACCACGCTCGCTTCCTGCAAACAGCTAAAAATATCACTGAAAGGTAAAGGAGTCTTTCAATCAAAAGAAAAACCTCACTTTATGGCAGCTGAGTTGTCATAGTTGCTATATTGTCTTGTCACACCAGAGGTGTGGTCAAAAGCAGGGGGTAGTTGACATATTCCCCCAAAATGCTACTTCATGCTGAACCAGAGTGGGAAGAGCCTTACTGTCCTGCTAAATCAAAACATCCTTTGAGAAGAGGAGTAGTCAAAAAAGGGTGCAAATTAAGAGTTACAGCAATAACAGCATGCACAAATGAAAGAGGTAGAATGGTTTCCAAGCAGATGTCTGATGTTAAACACACTTTAAAAAATGGGTATACGGCTGAAATTCCCACTTCATGAAAAATTCTGAGATTGAGAAAGAAATCAGGCAGTAAGTGCATTCTTTAAAGGAAACTGGGAATGATCTTAATGGGTTCATTATTCACAAAATAGGAGGCTATAAGATAATGAAATGTGTAAGTTTGTGAACCTGCACCATGCAGCTTGAAGAGATGGAGATTCAACTGTCCGGGGGGTTTGGAAGTTACAGCAGTTGCTGTGTTGGGTCCCTGGGTGCAGGGAATTTCTACTCCTTTCAGGATCCTGGTTCCTCTTCAGCATGCCAGATACATCAAGGTTCCCAAAGACAAGGACCATGCTATCAGAAAATTTGGTCTGGTTTTCAGTGCAGAGCTGTGAATGCTGAAACATGCCCATTGAGTTTCAACAGGATTTTCTGATGAAAAATTACTCTGCTGGAATATCAGCTGTTCAGCAATCAATCAGATTTTTTTTTTAAAAATTCAAAAGTTTTAAGAAAGAATATGGACAACAAGGGAAGACATCAAAAGTATGCTCTTTTTTTTTTTAATAGTTATTTTTTTAATAATTTTTTTTTTCTGGGTTCACATTATATCTTCAAGCTTTCCCAGCCAATTTCCTCCAGTCCAAAATGTGAAATTCCCTGCTTCTATTATGTACTTTTTAAGTCTATCATTTACTCTGGTGTGTTGTATCAGTCTTCATCAAAGCTAATTATCAATTTATAAGTAAGTCAGAAACACTGGGCTGCCTGTTACAGATTAAGAGAACTGAAAATCAGTTGAAAAAGGCATGGCCAGGCAAGGCAGTGGGTTATATGTTGTATCTCAGACTGTGGTTTATATTCTGTCACCAAGCAACATTGTGGCATCCCAGCTGAAGCCCAGTTGAAACTACAATGAGAATCAAAAGCTGAAGCTCTTTTTATCAGTGTTCAGCAGAACCAGCAGTAGAGGAGATACTTGTGGAGACACAGAGCTTTATTGTTGACTACCACAGAATATTCAGAGAAGTTCGATTTTGTACTTGTAAGTATGAACAGTTGCATCAGAAATACAATCACAGGAGAGACACTGGGAGAGCAGAAATTAGACAAGCTGACAATGTGCCCAATAAAACTTAATTCTTGGCTATCACAGATTGCTGTCTGTAATGAGATTAACACCCTGAAAATCAGAGAACTATTCCAAGAGTGAATAAAACAGAGGGTAAAAAAACCGCAGAGTGCTTGCAGATGAATTGCAAATGGAAAGAGAGGCTAAATAGAATTAATAAATTATTCCTTACAAGTAACTCTCTTAGTTCTCATTTGGTGAGCAACATTTTGTTTGCTTTCAGACTTCTCATGTAACAGTCTCACCAGGGCTCTGAGCTCCAGCAGCTAAAGCAGACTCCTGAAATCACACTCATTGAATTTCTTCATCCACACATTTCAAAGTAATTGCAGTAAAATATTTTCTGTTGCAAGCACAACAGGTAACTGCACAAGCAAAGGCATTACATACACTGTGATGATTTAGGTCATGCATTATTTACAGTGGGTGAAAGGTAAACCATTTAACCAATGTAAATGTAAACCAAAGGGAAAAACCCTTTCCAGTCAAGTACAATGTCAGTCTTCACAGTGTCAACAGTAGGCAGAATTACAGGACAAAATTCAGTCCTCTGAACATAATAGGGTGACATGGTGTCTGAAATTTCGAATTTTTGATCTCACTAAAAACTGGCTGTAATACAAGTAAGTACAGAGTACCCTTTACATAACCCCAAATAACAATATAAAAAGGCCTGGTGATATATATATTAAAAAAACAACTATCCTAGGATCTACTTTAAACTAAGTTCTACATCTACAGCTGCAAGAGAAAAAAATGTTGAAAACTGTATAACAGGAATATTTACTAGGAAACCTCCTCAGCCCAGCTTTTGAAAACTATGCTGAAGACTATGAGATGTACAGCTCAGTTTTTGGATTTTCTTATTGTATTTACAAAAAATGTATGAAAAAATAGTCCTTAGTAAACATTTGTCCTGAAGCCGTTTCAGTCCCGTCTACAGGAAAATAATAATTTGGGAAAATTTTTAATTGAAGCAATCAAATATTTTGATCAGACATGTCGTGAGTGACAGATAACAGACATAGATTACATGCATGGTTGTCTGTTTTTCTCCCAACTGAAGCATTTACCCGTTTCTTATGTAGAGCATAAGGTTTAGTGATCTTTCTCCTTAAACCAGTTGTACTTTCTTTAAACATATCCAGTATCCAGCTTTCCAGAAATATGCATTTTGAGATACCAGGCTGAAGGGTCTGAAAAAGTCTTCCTGATGTCATTTTTCTTGTGAAAGTTCATCTCTTTATATTAACACATCTGGACAGAGAAAATGTGAATGTAACTTCTGAAATGAGGTAGACAAGGAAATTTTTCAGTTTTGGAGGAAATAAAAGTATGCACACATGCTTTGCAGGGAAAAGCCTTTTAAAATAAACCATGCTGACATCTATTTGTTTTATCCTGTGCCTTTTGAAGTTAACAGCAGTGTTCTGTGCTGAGCAGCTGAGGAGGTGTGGGGACTGCACCAAGCCCTTGGGACAGCAGTGCCAAGGCATGCCTGCAGCAAGAAACTGCTTGGGAAAACAAGGGTTGGGAGATGCAGCACCTGTCAGAATTGCTTAAAACACAGCTGATTATAGTGCTCGTTCTTCTTTGATTCAATGCATGTCCAAAAAGAGGAATTCAAGGTATATTGTTGCTTGACCAATATTGTGTTAAAATCTTATCTGATACTGCATATTAGGCCTAAGCTCAGTATAAAAAAAAAAATCATTTGAGATGTGCTGTCAAAAACAAAAGTGGCAGGAGAAGTTCCTAACTAAACCATATAAATAAAATACGTATATAAGCTTTTATCAAGCTTTTTGGAAATGTATAACAACCATATTGATCAGGTCCACCTTGATATGAAGGTCACTGTGTCTTGAGGGCTAAAAGATATTTTTCTTTTCATTACAGGGTTTCCATGGCAACTGCATCCTCACAGGTTCTAATTCCTGAAATTAATCTCAACGATACATTTGATACTTTCGCACTTGATTTTACCAGGGAGAAGAAGTTGTTGGAATGCCTTGATTACCTTACAGGTACTTTTCTTTTTCTTGAGGTGCTACTATCATACATTCCTCATAAAATAGTAGTGATAGGATCTTCTTCAGGCCTCCCTGTGGTTGCAACTTTGGCTGATTGCCAGGTACTCACCAAGCCCCTCTCACTCCATCTCCTCAGTAAGGGGAGAAAATAGGATGAGATAAGGCCAAGGAGATCACTCAAGAATTAGTGCTACAGGCAAAACAGACTCAACTTGGGAAAGATTAATGTAATTTATTGCAAATTAATTGTAAAAGTAGGGCACTGAGAAATAAAAATAATCTAAAAGAAAACTTTCCCCCACTCCATCCTTCTTGGGCTCAACTTCACTTCCAGCTGTTCTATCTGCTCCCCACCAAGTGGCTCATGGGGATGAGGAGTGGAGGTTGTGGTCAGTTAATCACACATCATCTCTGCCACTCCTTCCCCTAATCCGGCATGGACTTTCTCCCACGGAATGCAGTTCTTCATTAAATTCTCCAACAAACAGGCTGCTTTTCTCCAACAGCTTCTCCAGAATGGGTCCTTTCTGCCAGATGTAGTCCTTCAGGAGTGGACTGCTCCAGTGTGTGCTCCAGTGCCCCATGGACCACAATTCCTGTGAGAAACCTTTCTCCTGTGTGTTTCTCTCTCTGCAGGCTGCAGTTTCCTCCAGGGCATATCAATCTGCTCTGGTGTGGGTCCTTCATGGCTGCAGGTGGATATTTTCTTCATTGTGGTCTTCTGTGGGCTGCAGGGAAACAGCCTGCATCACCACAGTCTTCACCACAGGCTGCAGGGGATTTCTGCTCTGGCACCTGGGGCACCTCTTCCCCCGCCTTCTTCACCAATCTTGACATCTGCAGGGCTATTTCTGTCCCATTTTCTCACTTCTCTCTTGCCCTGCTGCTGCACAGCCTTTCTTACCCTTTCTTTAAAATGCTATCACAGAGGCACTATCAGCACCAGTGATGGGCTCAGCCTTGGGCAGTGGCAGGTGTGTCTGAGAGCTGTGTCTGATACTGAGTCAGCTCCTGATCTTCTCCTCACAGAGATTGCCCTCACACCCCAGATACCACCAAAACCTTGCTACATAAACCAAATACACTCTCCCTCTTAATCCTGAATATATTACCTCCAGCAGCCCCAGAATGTCCCAGGAAGCATTAGGTGCTTCAAACAACTGGGATGCATTTTCTACCTCCTCTCCTTGCATTCACCACCAGAGTGCCAGTAAGTGGGATTGAGAAATGGTTAAAAGCCACTGCAGCAGAGTGAAGTAAGAGAACAGCTGGAGCTCAGCCTGGAGCAGGCTGAGGAGGGAGAACAGGGACCAAAGCCTATTTCCCAGGAGATGCTTGCTCCAGGTGTTACCCTCCCCCCTTGGGGCTGCCTCCTTGCTGCAGCAGATTGCTGCCTGGCAGAGTTCCCATGAGCTACCAGAAGCTGTTCAAGCAATCAACATCACAGGCTCAGCAGTGAAAGATGTTTTCTCATGTTGGTGACACTGTGTATTTCCCCCATCACAGAACTGGAGAACCTGGCTGTGTCTGGAACCAGAGACAGTGTGTTCTGAGCCAGGCTGTGGGGTGGAGCCCCACCTCACTTAACTGGGATCTTTGGCCTGACGAAGCCCACAGGATTAGACCCTTACTGAAAGCCTGAGTAATGTGCAGTCTCAGAGTGTACAATGACTCACAAAGAGAAACAAATTACTGTAATTTAGGGTGTTTTGATTTCAGTGCCAGAATTAGAACAATTCATTCCAGCTTAATTGAAAACAGAAGAGATGTGGTAGGCTTTTATTTTTCAGGGTCTTTAAGCATCTGCTGTTAGCAGCAAGAATTTGCAATGAAAGGCACAAAGCACTCTTAGAAAAGCATTGGGACAGCACTTCCTGGATCCATTCACTTGTCCCAGTTTGCAGAGGCTATACTTGTGCTAGTTCAGGAGAATGTGATGGTGCAGTCTCCTCATTGCCAACCACTATCTTTTCCAAGCAGAGAGCTGTTCTGACTTTTCTTCAGAGAAAAGGCTGAGAAAATTAGGGTTGTTCAGCCTGCAGAAGAGAGGGCTCCAAGGAGACCTTATTGTGGTCCTTCAACACTTAAAACGTTTTAGTAGGGTCTGTTGAGACAGGAAAAGGGGTTCTAAACAAAATGAGGGTAAGTTCAGGCTACATACAATGAAAAAAATCATTAAAATGATCATGGTGAGACATTGGAACAGGTTGTCAAAGAGAAAGTATGGGTCCCATCCCTGGAAACATTCAAGATCAAGTTGGACAGAACTCTGAGCAGCCTGGCCCTTTACACTGTCTGGGATTGGGCCAGATGACCTTTAAAGGCCCCTCCCAATACAAACTTTTCTCTGATTCTATGAATAGTGAAGAGATTAATCCTGGGTAACACAACACTGGGTGCATGCACAGGGCAGCAGCACTCTTGCCTGATTAGCTGTGGGGTTCTTGCCATATCTAAAAGAGAAATTTTGTCTGCAAGGAGTTTCTTTATCACTGTGTGACAGATGAATACAATTAGTGTCTAACACATACTCAAGTAAATAAAACACAATAATATTGTGAAAAGAGTAATTTCAACTTCTTATACAGTACCAGTGAAATGTTGTTGTGTCTGCCAATCTCCAAATCTGCAGGAATTTTGCCATCATGTTGAGCATTCACTCCAAAATAATAAAAATCCAAGGAAATGAAAGGAAGTATTAAAAAACAGACTCATTTGCCCTAACCTACCAATCTACCTCTAAAATAATCAGTCTCATCTTCCGTTATAGTCGAAGAAGAGAAATACCATCTCATTTTGAGGCACATATAGTGAGGCAGTTGACTCTCTTCTGGAGCCACCTATTTCTCCCAGTTGCCTCCAAACAGAAGATATATGTACTCATTCAAATGCATATAACTGTGGTTTAGATCTATAAAGTTACATGAGGTGAATTCTGTCTAGCAGTCTGTTTCTGCATCCCTCAGGTCTTCTCCCCTTTTTACATCATATGTCAATATTACCAACCTAATTCCTGTACACTGCAGAAAACAGAGGTTATATCTGTACCAAAATGAAGGGTTGTCTTGCTGAAAAGATATTTTGTGTGATCCATCATGATGACTATACCAATTACATAACTCCTTCTCTGTCTTTTTCCTGATTCATCCACAGTCTTAGGAAATTGCTCACAATGCAATCTAAGAAAGCTTGCATATATATCAAGCATTTTAGCTGGTTTTCCCCTAACAAACCATTTTTATCCTTGCCCTTGATGCCCAGTGAAAAACAGTTCTAGCTGGTTTTTCTTCACATTAATAAATAGCATATGGCTGCAGTGGCAAAATGAAAAGCACATGTCCAAATTATCTAAGCAAAAAATGCAATCTATGCAGACAGTTAAAATACATTTATGTAAATATATGTATATAGGTATACATGAGATATAGGTTTGTGTGTATATATATATATATATATATATATATATATATAATCTCAAGAGTTAAATGCATTTGCTTATTCTCTACTATTGTCTAGAAACTCCAAAGAAAGATTTATATTACTCCTTTTAAACTGGTGCATGGAATTTTCATAGATCATAACTTGAACGCTTTGCAACAGAGTGAATTAGGCTTTACTTTTATCATGTTTCACAGTTAAGTAAAATGAAGACCATTTGTACATCGTAGTCATAGATCTATGCTGTGAGTTAAGTGAAGAAGCCTACCTTATAATCATCTGTACAGCCTCTGAACAGAATGTCAAAACCTAAATTCCAGCTTCATTATCTCTACTGTCAGTTGCTTTTGAAACAATTGACCTTGGATGTCTCCCGGAGATTTTTTTCTTGTTTGGTTCTTCCCAGTATAATATTTCTCAAATCATCTTCTATCTCCCCAACACTGTATTTCATCCTAGGCTATTTCTTTAGTGAAGAAATAAATTTAACTAGTTTGTGCTTATCAATTACATAGATGTCTTTCCAAAGCTTCTGCTATCCAAATAAAATCTCTGGTATCTTTCTGAAAGTTGCCAGACAGACATTGAGATATCAAGCTCAGTATATTAAAACAATGCTTTTAATCTTCATCTGACTGTTCTATTCTCTTTATATATAGCCTTGATGTCTTTTGAAAGCATTCTTATCTTAACAGTTGCTCAAGCTCTTCATCTGGAAATCATCTTTGTCTAAGCATGTATCTAGCTAGATCCAGGCAATACATATGACTTGCAAACTCTCTGCACAATATTACTGTCATAAGGACTCTTTTGGTCCATTGTGAATCACAAATGTTTGGTTTGTGTCTTAATACTTTGAAATCAATTGCAGGAACATCTATTATTTGACCTTGTAATTTGCCCTACTTCAGAAATCCCATCTGAAACAATGATAAGTTTCCTTCACCCATTACTTCAGTTATGACTGCACAAAGAAATATGTATTGCCTAGCATATGCCAGCAATTTTTTCACACAGAAATAACTTTGTTCTGGAAACTCTTCACAATCTGCCCTACTGCATAACTCTTTCAGCACTGAAAGATCAAAGACTAGCCCCAGACAACACTCATTCTCATGGTTTGGGTGTAATCTCATTCTGTTGGTTTTGAGCAGTCCTGGTCTACTCAAAGACTAGGTTGAAATGGTTTGTATGTAAGACTGAGCCCTTGTCATACATGCCAAGTTAATAATACACAAAATTTGTAACCACATCTGCTGTACCTGTCCCTTTCAAATTTCTGCATGTTGGTTCAGTCCAGTGTCATGATACAGGATGGAGTCAGGGATGAATATCTAATAGAGACATTCAGAGCAGCTTCGGCAACTCCCTCATAGTCATACCAGCAATATGGATATTTCTAGCACCATTAATTCAAGCAGATTGCTTAGGTTTTCTTTTGTTACTCAGTATCAAAATCCATAATGAATCTTTACAAAGTCAATCACTGCATGGCAGCAGGGAGAGAGAAACTGAGCTAACAAAATTAATTTGAGGTTTTAGTCAATCTCTGTGACCTTGTGCAGATTCAGACAGAAACTCAATAGTCACCCAGGAGGCACTTCATTCGTGCTGGGATTCACCAGGGAGAGGCAGCAGTGTCCCTAAACTGTCTCAGGTGTGTAGACCTTGTGAGTTATTTGTTCTGCTTCAGAGCAGATGACACAGAAAGGAAGGTGCATTAAACTAATGTGGTTGAATGGGAGTAGTTATGCTCAGGAGATCAGTTACTCCTGAGTGCATTTCTAATATTAGTGCCTTTCAGGCATTTCAGGTATGGTTACTGACTTTTTAAGTGTGTTTACTCAGTTTTGAGTCAAATGAAGTAAAACAGGCTTCAGCAATGATTTTTCTGTCTTGTGAGAGAGTGTCAATTCACAAAAGCTGGTGGATGAATGTCTGATTGTCTGAAGCAGTTACCACTCCCAGATATTTGCTCTGATCCTCTGCTGAGAAGTGTATTATGTCTTCCACTGGGCTTCCCCTCCAAAGCAGTGGTGAAGCACAACTGAGAAAGGAAGAGGAAGTTGCTGGTGCAGCCTTGAGATCACTGGAGCCTTTGAGGAGGGTTCCCTGTGGCACAGAGCTCTGTAACGGCACTGGTGAATTCAATAACCAAATCACACACTACCAAATGCAATACTGAAGCTGACGGGTTGAGGTCAATCTCTTTAATAGCATTACAAATTTACACTCGCTAAAGGAGTATGTACTGTGCAATGATGAAGTTGGCAGTAGGACTACTGCCTTACAAAGCTTCTGATTGTAGAGTTCTCTGCCTTTCTGTAGGGGAAGCAAGTGTATTTGTTTTATTCTCAGTGGTTCATGAAATGAGTGTTGCCAAAGAGCTGAATTAATGCAGTATAGTCTCAGGTGAGTGTGGGTTAATCACAAGAGCCAGATAAAATATGTCCTTCTTAGGTCAAATCTCTTTCAGTCATTTTCATGACATTAAATTTCCAACTATAAGGCCAGGTGTGCATATGAAGAGCAAACTTAGGCTGCCATTTTCAGAGAAGTTGAAGATGCTTAGGTGCTATTGAAATGTAGTTTACAGTTAATTAAACCTTCAGTAATTTTTGCTTTCCAAAAATTAATATTTATTTTCTGTGTTGAAGTAATAACAAGTGCATTTCTCAAGTAAAATATTTTGTTGTTAGATGCAGGAGATGACAGAAGAAAACCTTAGCTGAACACCATCAGACAAATAAAAATGGATCTACTTATATATTTGTAATTAACATTTGTTCCAGTTTTGGTTGGCCTTTGAAGGCCAGGAAAAATATTGAAATGAAGCCACAGTTAAGAATAAAAAAAATTTAAAACCTCCAGTGATTATTCTACCGGATACATTTTCGGAACATAGCTGATGTTACCATTAATCGTATCAGAAAAGTGTGGACTGTTTTTTTCCCCACATTTTGATTATATTCTTCTCCTGGATAGCTGTTCTTATTTGAGTTTATTTTTTATTTCTTTTTATTAATATTAATCTGTCTCAAGGGTTTCTCTGACAAGTTAAAAAAAAGGCATTGGTAGGTTTTGTGATTCAGTATTTAGAGCATCACAAATTATAGCTGTATCATGAAACTATTTGAACTCTTCCTTATGCCCCTCGGTTAAAAGAAGCTGCTTGGAAGCCTGTCTGCACTTTTGTCCTTGGGACCATACATCAGTAAGCCAGAGATATGATCTATAAAAGTTTTCGATGGAAATAAAAGAATAGATGTTTCATAAAAATAAGATATTGCAAAAGTAAAGATGGAATTCCTTCAGAGGGACTTTTTTTCAGGCTATTTTTTGTGACTATCAGAGAATAAAGAGCTGACAGAGAAAAACCCCCAAAACTAAACCACAAACATTCACAGTTGCCTTCTTTTTCCCTTAATGCAGAAATTGTTTCGTTGTTTCAGCTTGAGTGCCCTCCATCTTCACTCTGTGACAGCTGGGAGAAACACTATTAAGCACAAGGATTTGTGATTTTTCTTTTCATGATGTGGCTTGTAGGGAAGATGATTTGGAATGAAGCTCCCACTGATACAAGCATAAAGGAAGATACATCAGTTTTTCAAAGACAGACTCACTTCTTTGTTATTTACATGTTTGGCTTTTTAAATATTGCAAACAAGAAAATTTAGACCCCAGTAATTTGCTTCAAGCCTCGCTTCTTTAAATAGGAATTTAAAAAAAACCCTGTATGTTAATATGGGAAAGGACTGTACATCTTGCTACATAGTCATCTTGCCTGTTGATTAGAAAAAAAAAGAGAGACAGAGGGTGACTATTTGCTTGTAATATTCATAAAGTCATTATGTTATGATAAGAACTCTTTATTTAATGCTGAAAAGTGTTGATTTTATAGCCAGGAGAAATTATATGTATCTATATTAGAAAGGGTAGCTAGGAGATCAATAAAAATAGAGAGAGGAGAAAACTGAGCATGAATGTATGAGTTGGGAGCTTCCCCAAAATTATATTTTTTAAATGCCTGTTGCTAGTGAATGATAGATTGTAGTGTGGCCTAGATCAGGGCCAGGAAAGATACACCACCACTAAATGACTTAATGAAATCTCTGGTAAGATAAGCCAGACACTGCTTTCAAACCAACAATGAAGAGTGCTGACCCTCCTCCATCAATTAAATTTTGATAAGTTTGGTGAAATGATCAGAACTTGTCATTGTATCCATTAATGTGACTACCAGTACATCACTTGTTCTATGGCATCTGAAACCTAACCTACTTTAATACAAAGTATTTCCAAAATCTGGAGTTCCTAGGTGGTTATGTTGATATTAAGAATTACTTCCTAATGGTTGATGATAATCAGAGTTAGGTTTAGAATTAGAAAGAAGTTTTTGAAAAGTCTGTTGGATTATATTGCTACAAACTTGTACATCAACTACATCCCCTAATGTCGGGGGAGAGAGGAAATATTTCACTGATTGTGCCTCCTGTGTTGTATCTCACAGCTCCCAACCCACCCACCATTCGAGAAGAGCTCTGTACAGCTTCTTATGATACCATTACTGTGCACTGGACATCTGATGATGAGTTCAGTGTGGTCTCTTATGAGCTGCAGTACACCATCTTCACTGGACAAGCCAACGTTGTTAGTGAGTATAAACCTTCTCTTTTCTTGTTGTTTCCCTGTGGTTTCTATGGAAACCAAGTGTCTTTAAATGTAAATATACTCCTATGTCAAGAACAAAAGGAAAAAAATATTTTCTAGACAGACTTAAAGCCAAAAATTTCAATGTAAACCAATAATGATTTTAAAAGCATTTAAAATTCAGAATTACTTCAATTAGGATTTCTTGTTTCTTTTCTGGGAGTGGCATGTACTGGGATCTTTCAAAACCCATCACAAGTACTGTGTGTTGCATCCCAAATTGCATCCCAAATCCCTCTTTGCAGATGTAGCAAGTTCAAAGACCTCCATTCCATTCTCTGTACTAGTCAGGGAGTGTGCACGTGGGAGCCTGCGTTGAACTGGTCATTAGTTAGAACTACAGCCCCATTGTCATTTATGTAAACTTGACATCTGGACCTTTGTCTGAAATACAGATAAAATCTTTCCCTCTGATTTTTATTATCTTTAAGGCTACAAAGTATAGGTCTCAGTGAACTACAGGTTAAGTCAGAAAACCTCAGTGGAACAAAAATTTATATGGTAACATTGTTTTACTTAATATGGGATTAATAAACATACTATATTTCATATTATAGCACATTTTTATGAGTACACTCTATGTTTTGTATCTGTGTTTTTCTTTACTGACTAAATTTACTTATTAGAGTTTTGGATTGCTTTATTGTTAAATAATTAATCCTCACAGAAAAAAAATCAAAACTTTTCTAATCTTTAGTAAGGAAGTCAATGCTTCTGAACAGTGTTCTGCAATTGTTGGGATCATTGGCTATGTATTTGGAGAAGTCATTCAACTTCTTCCTGGTCCCTGTGTATTTGATGGGAATACCACTAGCTGACACATACTTGTTTTATTGAAACAAGGTTTCTGAAATGAGCCAAATCAGTCAAAATGTGGAGTTTGTTTTAGTCAACATATATTTAGATAGGGAACTCATTGCCACAGAGAGTTGGTGTGTTTTTGAGTTTGAGATGTCTGGACAGATCATGCAAGAAAAATACACTGAGAGCAATGAAGTGCAGTGAAGTGGCTCTGGAAGTCCCAGAGCTCTAAACTGTTGAAGACAGGGAGAGCAAGGTGAGAATGCACAGTGTGTGCTTTCCCCGTTCCTTGAAACCTCCCTACACCCTCATCTTTATCCCCCATCAAATACCCTGACGATGCACTGAGCTGGATAGGCTTAGCTGCGAGACAGGGCAGAAATGTTTTTCTTCTTGCAAAATTTGTTTGTAAGAAGAAAATTTGTTGAAATACTTCGATGAAAGTCAGTGCTGTGGGCATGTTTACATGCTTTATGTCAGTGGAAAAATCGTGTGGTCTATGCCAAGTGTGAGTACTGAGCCAAACTCTCCCACTGACTACTCTGTTACTGTGTGAACCTCATCTTCTCCATCGCTAGGCAGGAGTTTATTTTCCAAGCCATCTGAAAGGATATCTGAGGTTTCACGTGCTGCCATCGTAATAACTTTTTAAACTAGCATACTGTGAATGTATTATAGTATTCAGGACTGAAAAAGAAGATATATTATTGAAAATTTGTTGAGTGTTTTGTCAAAACCTCCATTTAGTATTTCCCTTAACAGCCTGATTTTGAAGAACACACTGAAAAATTTAAGGCTGTTGGAAAGGACAAAGAAACTTCAATATATGCTTCTACATCTGAGCAAGCTGGATAATAAAAAAGTCTAATGGTAATTTTGCAAAAATTAAAGCAAGGTAAATAAGGAAGGAAAATCTTCCCTAGATTAATAACTACTAAGCAGAGAGGACTTAATGATAAGACAATGTGTTGCTTGTTTTCTAGTCAATTTATATCTATGGCTTTATGCTGCGCAAGTCAATTACTGGCATTATGTGTGAACATGGCAGCAGCAAAAAGTATGCCATTTCCACAGCCTAGGGATGTGGGATTTTACTCCTTGCTTACTAGTGAATAAATAACAGGGTATTGCTATTTTAGGCTGAAATGTAGGTTTCCCATGTGGAGGTGAAAGCTTTGATCTGCAAAGCATGTATCAATAAGTCTGCTTTCAGGGATGCAATCTAATTTTCAAGCATAGCATGAAGTGCTCAGTATGCAGTCTTGACTTTTCATATTGTCACTTTGCAAAAATAAGTAATTAAAACTTTGAAGAGCAAACAAAATAACACTGTTAGAAATTTTGTTTACAAAATGTTCTGAAGATCTTAAAGAAAAGTATAAAGAAATGAAACAATGGCTGGGGGAGGTGGGGGAGGGTTTGGTTTTTATTTTGTTTTGTTGTTTGTCTTGGTTTTTTTTTGTTTGTTTGTTTGTTTTTTTAACTGAGGTAGTTCTTTTGCAAGTTTGCTGGTTTAATTAAAAGCTATAACGTTAACCCAAAATAAATACATGCATGTATAAGTATATGTGAAAGGCCTTTCTAAATATTATAAAGAGCTTTTTTTGAATCTCATTCTTTAATATAGACGTGAACACCTCCAATGGAGATCTTCCTGCCAACATGCTACAAATCTGCCTGAGTTTCTAAAATATGAGACTCTCCCAGTTCATTCCAAATTACACTAGGATTGAAGATTCTCCCACTAACATCAAAGAATCATAGGATCACTTAGGCTGTAAAAGACCTCCAAGATCATTGAGTCCATCTGTTGACTTAACACTGCCAAGCCCATCCCTAAAATATGGCCCTAAATGTCACATCCACATGACTTTAGAATACCTCCAAGAATGGTGATGCCACCACTTCCCCAAACAGTCTATTCCAGCTTTTCCATTAAGAAATTTTTCCTGATATCCAATCTAAACTTCCCCTGGTACAACTTGAGACCATTTCTTCTTGCCCTGTCAAATGCATCCTCATTTTACTCATAACACTACTTGGATGTTTATTCACTTTGTAACATTATATTCTTGATACTGCACAAGGATTTAACATCCCACCTGTTACAAATGGCTTTCCAAGGCTGCTCTTAGAATATCAGAATGTACCTTTTTAGTGCAGTTGAACACACAGAATGTACCTTTTTAGTGCAGTTGAACACAGCTACTGTCACTGAAAGTGGCTTTAGCAGGTGCTGCACTGCAGCCTTCATGATTTGATGAACTGAAGATAGGTTTGTGCTTTGTTTCTTAAATCCTGTTTTAATGAAATAGACTTTGGTTTAGCACAAAATTCTTCCTATTTATGGCACATGCATGCCGTTGGACTTAACTGTATTTTTATTTCTCTGTCACATCCCCAAAATTTCCATTGGTGTTTTGTGTTGCATGTAGAAGATAATGTAAACAGGCTCATAGATTGACTTCAGTTCTGTGTTTTTTTAGCTATGAATTAGTCACCAGGGAGTAGCTCGAGTACTGCATTAAACCAACAAGCTTTTTTCCCCTGAGACAATAGGAATCACTTTGCATACATACCCACCTACCGTGCTAATGGAGGCTTTTATTTCAGAATCTGTTTCTTAAACCACCTTGCCAGTCTGACTGCACTTTCCACACACAGTACATTTCCCCCTCCAGAGGCATATATCATCCCGAGATTGCTAAGAATTCAGTAACAAAAACAAGCAACACTGTGTTTTTTTTAGTATATTTTCTATCCAACATAATCAACTATATTCTTTTTTATTAACTGAAAAATTGGAAAGTTAACATTTGATGGCCAAGGTCCAAGTAGAGTATTTCATTTGAATCCTATTTCATACAGGAAAGATTATTTCCAAATGTGGCCAAACTTCTTGGCTATAGAATGCTTGGCAGACCTGCTCTGTGCATCAGAGCAATACGGAACTTTAGATTAAGCAGGCTTTTACTAAAGCAGTTCTTCTAGAGTTATATCATTTCTACATTTGCATTTCTGAGAGGCAGCTAATCACCTGCAATCTGAATAGGGTAAAAGCTTTTAAAATTACTTTGTCACTAGCTAACTAACATGCATTATAATTTCATTATCCCATTTCAATAGATTTTCAAGTATTCATTGAGTATGCCCTTTTTTAACATCATGGATTTGTTATAGTGTGTTTCAGGATGGTTCAAATTTTTCTCTAGCTCTGATACAAGATTCTTCAGGAAAAATACATCTCTCCCGTCTTGACAAAAAGCAATAAATGCTTCTCTATTACCTGGTAAAAGAAGTCATGGTTATACAGTCTAATTTCTAAAAAATCCCTCTGTCAAGGATACAGTGTACTACTGTCAGAACCTTTTCACTGTTACAGGACTTCTTTTCCTTTGAGATAGGATCTATGACAATTAGGAGCCCCAGCTTTCATGAAAAACAGTGAATTTATGACTTACCAATTCATTTTTTTAATAGTCTAGCCTATTTCTCTTTCTGGAAATTTTATTTTAAAAGAAAAGCGAGATTCCTTACAGTCTTCAGATTTTTACTGAAGATTTTAGTGAGAATTTTTAATGGCAAAAAAGCAAATTTAGGATCAAACCAGGGAAACCTCTGCATATTCAAGAGTTTAAAAAAGAGTGTATTAAAAAAAAAAAAAGCCAATATGTTTTTCAGAAATCCTGCATATTTTTGGGGGGGATGGGAATGACGAGTGGGGGTGGAGAGCTGTCGGTTACTTTCACCTACCTTGTTTGCTCTACCAATTTGAATTGGTAATAATTTATTTAAATAAAGCATTTTACAATAATTAAAATACTCATGAGATTAAATAACCTTGCCATGACTTTTGTGCTCCCTTTCCAGTTTTCAAAAAAATATATTTTATTAAAATCTATCAGTGTAAATTTCAGGAAGATTTACACGTTGGGATTTTTCCCATCTGTTTTTTAAAGTGCATCAACAGCCAACACCAGGGAAATAGCTTTACAAATTATTGCCTCTAGACTGTGAGAAACTTGTTTTGAAAACTCACACATCCTGTACGGACATCACTGTGCTCACTGCACCATTCAGGATGTAATTTAAATTCTCTACATTTTTGTAGGCTACAGTTTTAAAATACGTTGGTTTACCATCTGCATAACCCTGTAAAAAGCCCTGGGTTTTTGAAACAAGAAACCTGAATGTAGCCTGGATTAGAAGTGGGTACAATAGGAGAGCCTTGGCTCCTGCTGTTGCACCAGTAAGGAGATGTGTGCTTTTCCACTTCACCTGCTGCCACCGGCAGGGAACTGAGAGGGCAAACACTGCCCCCGGATGCCAGTGTGACCAGGCTGCTTGTTCATTTCCCTGAACTTCCTTAATCATATTCTTTTGTATTCAGAGAAGAAAGGTTGTCCTGATAGGGCATAACTGGAGACAAATTCCTTTGATGCAGTGACAAATTATTCTTTCAT
Organism: Petroica traversi; assembly: GCA_025920805.1. Lineage (NCBI taxonomy): Eukaryota > Metazoa > Chordata > Aves > Passeriformes > Petroicidae > Petroica > Petroica traversi. The sequence continues at coordinate 7,293,960 of JAHLSL010000057.1, read as the reverse complement.
ACGTAAAAGCTTAACTTGGCTGCCACCAATAACTATTCTCCCTTTTGAAGGAGTTTGGACTTGAAGTTTGGCATCATCAATACTTCATTCCCAGGATTTTTGAATCCAAGTACAATTTAAAGCCTGTTATCAAAGAGCTTATAGTCAGAAAGCACAAGAACATGTCATTGAGCCCCTTGGTGCATAGGCGAGAGTTGAGCTTGTTAAGACAACAAGGTTTGTCAAGCAAAGCAACCAAGACAGTCACTGCACATCCAACATTTATTGCACATCTATAATCTATATCTATATCTATCTATAATCTGGGATGCCTAAGAGTAGAAGGACAAAGAAAAGAAACCTAAGATGTCATCAAATAGGATAGAGCTTTCCTCTAGAACATGAATCAGGTCAAAGAGGAGGTTTCTGACTCTCTCTATTGACTTTGCAGAGAATTTAGAGTAGGTAAGGCCTTGGTGATTATTGGGAATATATAAATCCACATACCCAGGAGGAGGGGATGAACTCAGGAGACTCATGGCAATGCAACAATATCAGTATATACTTATCTGGATCAAAGTTTTATACTTTGTTAAGGAGCAATCAGCCTCTGGAAGGTATAGTAAAAACTGTAATTCAAGTCTTAAAATGTGCCCAGCTGAGAATTTTAGTGCATAATACAAAACTAGTTTCTAGATGAGTTAGCGAAATTCTTGGCATTTCTGTGTCTCCATAATAGTCAGTTTATATATGGCTTATACACACCACAGATCTTTGCTTTCCAGGTGTGGTTGTGGTTGAAGACACTTCTAGGACCACTGTCTGTATCCATCCCATTTATTGTCATATGTTATTTGGTATCCTATCAGAGGAATCTTAGTTAAGGGTTCTTTGATCATATTGGACTCCCTTTAAACCCAGTGTTTCATTTTGTTTTATTTTAACATATTTTAACTTATTTTCAATAATACCTATCAGTCCAGTAAGGGAGGTCTCAATGCAAAATCTTTGTGGTAGTTCAGGCACAGAAGTGTGTGTTTATTGTCTATGGCAATTTGGGAGAAGATGAGATTTCATCTGAGTAGTCAGTAAAATATTTTATGTCAGGAAGTTGCTTCCTTTATTTTCTTTCTTCCTCATAGAAAACCCATTCACACCTAGCCTTAAAAAAATAAATATAATTTGGTGTGCATGGCTGAGAGAGAGAAGACATGAACGAATGTTGCTTTAAGCAGTTCAGTACAAGTGCTGGGCCCAGCTGGGGTTACCATGGGGTATAATGTGGGGTTGTTTTTCTTTAGGAGAAAGGCAGATAACTGTTCTATATGATTGTGTATATATATATACATATATCCTCTATAGACGGGCGACTCATCTCATGTCATTTTAGATACCTGAAATTAGAGATCTCATCTATGCCGGTCACCTAGGCTCCCTCTGTGGACAAGAAAGGAGAGGTATTTGTAGTTGCTAGAATGTTCACAGCTGGGGTAGTGAAAGAAACTACTCACTGATTTCTGCCTCTCCTCAGAGTTCAAAAAAATAGGTTAGGCATTGTAACTCTTCAATGGGTGGCAAGATGGTGTGAATCCAACCTGAAAGTGTGCCACTGTTACTCATGTGCACAGCAGAATGAATCTCTATTCTGCTTGCCTCTCAAAAATGCTTTGTAATCCAAGAGAATTTTGAGACACAAACTTCATAATATTTAGATTGAAATCTGGAATTTAAACTCTGTTTCTAATGATCTTTTGTTACAAAAAGCACAAATCAAATTAGGAAGGCATCTCTTGGCATGGCCATGAATAGTCTATGAGTATGCAAACCTGTACCACAGATCCATTTCTTTCAGGTTTTGTAACCAATAGCCTTTAAATTTTATTTTACATAAAATTTTCATAGTGTCTGATAAGCAGAGATTAATTACTATTGAGTTCTAAAAGATTCTCTTCATGAGTTGTTTGCTGGTAGAACATTAGTTAAAAGCTGGAAGCTGTCTGAAATAGCAACAGCTTTCATAATGTGTTCTATGCCCAGCAAACACCGAGGCCAATAAGTCTGTCAGGTTCCTAAACTTTCTCTGTTAAGTTTTCCAGCCTTACATATGTACACACATGCATAGACTTGCATCTATCTGTTTCTGGCATTTTAACCATATAAAATGTTGTGAATATATATACTCTTCATAAATGTTAAATTTTTTATTTATGTAAACTTCTACAATAAGAGGCTGGGGAATCCATTAGACCAGGAGCTGTTCCAAATATATAGTGATGGAACTGTATGTATGGGTGATTGATTACCATTGCAGTTATATCTCAGAAGGAAAAACTTATGTAGATTAATAAGTTCATTTTAATGGAATATTTTCCTGTTTTGTTTATAATATTGGTACTCCCTTATTTTACTTACTTCCTGCATATTATACATCTGTGGTAGGCATCAAATGTAAACCAAGTATAAACTAAGAAGGTTTGTAAATGGAAAATTTTCCAACTCTTTCCCAGCTGGCATCTCAGCATGAGGACATAAATCAAAAAGTTGCATCCATTAAATTTACTGGCTTAGATTACTTTCTGGCAAAGTCTGAAGTGCAAGAGCCAAAGGTTTCCCTGAAGCCTGTGCTCTACCCTGAATGGCCTCCCATGATTTGCTTCAGGTTCTTAAGAATGCATACCTGGGGACTGTCAGCAAAGGTGCCTCCCCAGCCCTCCTGGCTTTACTGCTTATGTTCATTTTCTGAGGTTTAAACCGAGTTCATTAATCCAAACAGTAGATTGATGGGATCTCCATAATCCTCCAGTTCTTAAGCAATAAAGAATGCCTTGTGCTGGGATATGAAAAATCTCAGACTGCTAGTGTCTCCACTGAGCCACTACTTAAAGCCACTAATTCATTTTATCAACCCACAGCCATGGTTTTAAATTCTTGCTCTGTGAAGTGAACCATAAAAATGGGCATTTAAGAAATGGCTCAGTGAATGTAACAACACTTTAAAAGGTACAGAAGCAAAGTGTATATTGGTCCTTGGGTGCCTGGGAATGCTGTAAATATCCCTCTGTTACAAAGTGTTTAGTGTGTTATGACTGATGTGCTCTGTTCAAAATTGCAGGTTTGTGCAACTCAGCCGACAGCTGGATGATTGTTCCTAATATCAAACAAAACCACTACACAGTGCACGGGTTGCAGAGTGGCACCAAGTACATCTTCATTGTCAAGGCCATTAATCAGGCTGGCAGCCGGAGCAGCGAACCTGGCAAGCTCAAGACAAACAGTGAGTAACTCGAGATCAGGATGCACAGAGTCTTTTCCCTTCTGGCCTTGCTTTCTAGGTCTGATCTTTGGAAGATACAAGAGCCTATGCTCTTGTAAGCCTAAGAAGCTTAACTTATTTAAAGTGCTTTCCAAAAGGAGAGCCACTTATTTAACAAAATTCAAGATTGCCTGAGTCTTTAGTAGTGCAGAAAATATGTTGAGGTTTTTTTTGAGAGATACATCTGCAGTTTGGTCACTGGAAACATCACATAGGAACAAAACTATCACATGTAGATGGCTGAAAATACTCTTTTGTGGTTTTGTTTTAATATCTTCTCCATTATTTTTCCTCTACAAAGCAAAAACTTTTCTTAAGTTTGCAATAAAAGATTTTATTTTTGTGTAGTGTTCATGAGATAATTGCTAGTCTAATTTTATCCTCCAAAATTATCTCTTTTTTAGGACATTGAAAAACTCCTTAGCTTCAGCCCCCTCATTTTTTTATGGAGTTCAGCAAGGTGATAGAGTAGTCAGAGGTCCCACTTCAAAAAAAACAATGGTTACTCAAATTATTAGCAGATGTAGAATAGCAATTTTAAGACAAGTTTTCAGCTGTTTTTTCCTCTTGTCCCAGCTAATACTTCAGTCATGTAGTCATCATGGGCAGCTCCGAGGGCTGGAAAGGAAACACTGGGCTTTGTGCATCCTCTGAAACCTGCTTATTGTAAAGGGAGGGTACTTAAAGAGGGGCAATACTGAATGGTGCAAGAAGGAGCCTGAAGAGAATGGCATGTACACCTTTCTGATTTCCTCCTGTGTGCTATTAACCCTTGTGATGTGACCAGACACAATTTAGTACAGAGAGACATCCTTCAGATACTGCTCCAGCACACAAAGACCACTAAGCAGTTGGAGAGGCAGGCAGGAGATTATGTTACTGCTGTCAGGCAGTAAGAAATAGTCCCCCAAATACTTTCCAATGGGTTTATTCCACCTTTGGTCATAATACATAACTAAATGCACATTGCAAAAGTAGATATCCCTGAAAAGTCTACATCTTATTTTTAAGTATGCGTGTCAGTGCCTCACACAGATTTCATGAGAGATGTAGTTTGCATTTTCTGTATATGTCATCAAATCTTCTGATTATATGCTTTCCCCCTTGATATGAAAGTCAGTAAGATGAGAAAAATTTTTTGCTGCACCACTTGTGGAGTTGTACTTTTCTAGTTGTCTCTTGGTGGAAGTAAATGATTGTTCTGCTTTCTGACACAATGAGCAAGCCTGTCAGAATTGTGGTGGGCTTTATATATCTACAAGGTTTGGTTTACCAAAAAGCTTCCTGTTATTGTCTACAAACGTTGTGCTACAGCCGAAGATACTTGCCAAGAGCAACAGCCTGAGTAATGTTATTGCACCATATTATTTGGACCAAGTTACAGTTCACTTCCTTCCTTTTAATGCACAGTATCCAGCACCACATGGGCATCCTTCCAAAGCAATCCTGAATTGTTGACTGTGCTTGATACAAATAAAGCTGTCAGTGAACAAAGAGACAAGCCTAGTGCTTCTTATTTTCAAAATCATTTTGTGGGATTTGAAATCATACTTTTTGTAGGAATGATGAAGATGTTATTATGGAGCTTTATCCCTAGAGAATTAATGGAACACAATTTATTCTAAATCTAATATGCTGTGAAAAAAGCAACCCTCAGACCTTTATTAGCATGTATATTGGTCTCAATTACATGCAAGAATCAGAGTATTCTGGTTACCTCTAGGTCAGGGATAATGGACGTGATGATTATGCAGGGCTCTTTTCAGGGATTATCGACACGGGGAAGTTAGTGCACAATGGAGTTGACAGTAAGCTGACAATGAAATGCAAACTAGATATTGCAGGGAGCAGAATAGGTTAGTCTATCTCAAGAATGCTTGAGACAAGGAAATTAATATGGTTATGTAATCTTGCGGGCTCCTTGGAGGCTTGCAAATCCACTCTCCTTTTCAAAATCAAAGCCAAACCATTCTTCTGTCATCTTTGTCTCTTCATCTCTAGGTCAGCCATTTAAACTGGACCCCAAATCCGCTCATAGAAAATTGAAAGTATCTCATGATAACCTGACCGTGGAACGGGATGAAACATCATCCAAGAAGAGTCACACACCAGAGCGATTCACGAGCCAAGGGAGCTACGGAGTAGCTGGCAATGTGTTCATCGACAGCGGGCGGCACTACTGGGAAGTGGTTATAAGTGGGAGCACGTGGTATGTACATCAAAATATCTGTGAAAAGAATCACTGGGTCATGCCACACAGGTGCTAGCACAGATTCTCTGATAGAGACCAGTAGCAGAGGCATGAGGAACAGTAAGTATAAGAGCAGGCCAAGCATGTATTTTCCAACAATTTGTCAGATGGGTTTCTCGATCTCCAGCACTTTTGGACTCTGGAAATAAATCTGTCAGATTATGCATCTTTGTATTTAGCAGCCTTCATGGGACTTTTACTCCACAGCTGGGGTTGGTTGTTTTTTTGAACCCACATACAGTATATTTTAATTTTTTTTTTTCATTGGAGTGATCAAAAAGTTTCATCTTGTTTATACAGAGAGATAGCTTTGTAAATGTGATCCTTTCTCTACTAAATGTGAAAGATTTTCTGTCCTTCACTATGAAAAAATAAATAAAACTGAGGACAACTTGATGATCCAGTCTAACAGGGGCAGAGGTCAGATTTGCTTTTAGGGAGGGGACATGAAGCAGCAGAGCTGTAGGTCTGTGCCCCAGGGTATGAAGCAAGGAACAGGAAACAGAAGACTGCTTTCCTCCACTTCTGAATGATCCTCTCTGTCATACAGGGGTGTATTTCAGAGGGCCTTTAGTCAGTGGAAGAGATGTTATCCTTTGGAATTCAAAGACATCTTTATGAATGTTAATGGAGTGGAAAAATCAGTAGGGTCTTCAGGTATTTCCCACTGTCTCAAAGAAGTAAAATGCTGTTTGTCAGTGCTAGAGCTAAGGAATGGGAAAAAAAACCTTATGGCACATTAATCTCTGTTGATTGAAAGCCCAAAAAATACTGCAGTGTCTCTAGAACGTGAGGAACTTTTACATTTATGCTGCATATGACAAATCGGGTATTTTTTGCACAGTATCCATTAATGAGAATATTTTCACAATCCTTCTGCACTGCACATCTTGCCATAAATTATGGTTTGCAGAGCAAATGTCTTCACCTACAGTTGCTTCACTTGGCCTGAAACTCAGTCTCAAAAATGCTCATTTGAATCTGAAAACCACACCAACATCTGGCAAAACATATTTGAAAATGGCAAAATGGGGTGGGGGGGGCAGGATTAATGTATCCTTTGATGTTTATTCTTGCATTCCTTCTTCAGGGCCATATATTAAAGAAGCAAGGAGAGACCAGATTAGCTGACAGATAGCAATGTGTTTTAAAATCAATGAATTCCTCTGTATTCATCTGTTGAAAATGGAATTTTGAGGTCCAGTGATTTAAACTCTGAGTTGCTGAGTAGTCAGCAATCTTCCTTTTCAATACCAGAGGCAATCCCTCAAAAAAGTTAGAAACTAGAAATAGTACTGTGAGTTTCCCTGACCTCTCAGACCCAAAAGAGGGACTGGGAAAAGCATTAATTAGGCCAGTGCAGATGTTGTGGTGAAACATCATTTAATTAGAGCTTAGCTCACGGCAGTCAGAGGCTGGGGCATTCCAGCCAGACCTCTGGGCTCACGTTTGACTTCACCGAGAGACAAAACGCAGGAAACGTTTGTTTCCTTGAGATGTTCTTTTGTTTTGCAGGTATGCCATTGGTATTTCCTACAAGTCAGCACCGAAGCATGAGTGGATTGGGAAGAACTCTGCCTCCTGGGTGCTCTGCCGCTGCAACAACACGTGGGTGGTGCGGCACAACAGCAAAGAAATCCCCATCGAGCCCGCGCCTCACCTCCGGCGCGTCGGGATTTTGCTGGACTACGACAACGGTTCCCTTGCCTTTTATGATGCTTTGAACTCCCTACACCTTTACACTTTTGACATTACATTTGGCCAGCCGGTGTGCCCCACGTTCACAGTGTGGAATAAATGTTTGACCATTATAACCGGCTTGCCTATCCCTGACCACCTAGACTCCTCCGAGCAGCTCGCATGACTGCTAAAAGCCAAAAGGTAGGATGGCACATCTTCCCAGGGCGGCCAGGCGGTGCCAGCAGGAGCTTACGTGGAGCTGGTGGATCCATGTGGCATCCCAGGCAATGCTGCTGAATCTGGGAAAAACTGACGAGGAGAGATTCTCTCTTCCTGTGTGTTTTGTACTGAAGGACAAGAAGTGGCTTTAATGATATCTTAGAACTTTTTTTTTTTTTAATTTGTTTTGTTTGGTTTCTTTTGTATTTCATCTCTTACAGGAAGATTTATAAATTATTTGTAAAAATAGAAAAAAAAAAGAGAAGTGAAAGCCTAGTATGGACACCTGGGAAATGACTTCTTGTTGTTTTGGGGGGGTTTTATTTGCACATTGGTGGTCCTGTTAATTAGTTTCATCAGCCTTTTGCATAATTTTATTTTATAGTGGATAATGGCAGGAATTTGGAAGGATGAAAACTGCATAGTGGACAAGTCAATATACTGCAGGTTTTACTTGTGCCAACATCAGTGGTCTCATTACCAGCCTTCTTGAGTGCAAGATCTCCCAATTTCTACCTTTGCACATGGGAATGTGCAGACCAAAAGAACAAAAATAAGCAAGAGTGGAAGTGGAGCTCGCCAGGACAGCAAAAGAATAAAGTTTAATTTACTTCTGTTCACAGGGCAGTGCTCTCTCAGATCATAAAAAAAACATGTGGAATATCTCCTAGAAATGTGAGTGGATAAATCATCTGGTGATTTATTTTAATGATGGCAATATTCCCATCTACCAGTGCTTCACTTTCATCTTTGGGAAACACTGCAGAATCACTGAGGATGTGGAAGACAGATACCATCACTGAGAATCAGCAACACTGGAGAAGAACAGCCAATCCAAGGTCTGACTGTAGACTAATTTGATAAAACACGGCGTCATTTAAGGACTGGTTGTAATAGGAGATGTCACAGTTCTGATGGTAGACATGTGAATGCTACTTGCTGAATTTACAAGGTTCAATACAGCAATCCCAGCAAACAACTCGGAAGTGAGACATGCGCCACTTTACCATTGGTTTTAAATTAAATACAAATGTTTCATTGTCATACACTCCATAGTGTCTACAACAAAGCAAGGAAATCTGTTTTACATGTGCTGTATGGAGAAGCACTGCAGCTGGAGTTTGCTCACAGTTACCATTGTCCCAGGTTGTTTGGAAAAGCACAGTTCACTTTGTGAATGAAAAGTAAAGAGTAAGCTCTCAGCAGCAGTAGAAATCTGCATGGGGAGACCCTACATTCATCCTGGTGTTGGTAGAAGAGCTTCAGTGATGGCAACAGATGTTGTATGTACTTTATGTCAGAGCTGAATCAGGTGCATTTTTTTCTCTTTCCCTTTACAGATAGAAGCTTTTTGTAATTACTGCAATGCTTATGTATAAATGATCATTTTGGGAGATGCTGGAGGCATATGACAACTTTAAAAGAATGATTTTCCTACAGTGTTTTGTTGTTACTATGCAAGAGGTAAAAATCTGCCTGTGTAGAGAAAAGATAAATTGAATATCAGTTCTAAAGATTTGCTCAGTAATTTATAATCATGCTTTAGGTGTCTTTTGAAAAAGATGCCTTAATGCACTTTGTTCACTAATGGGTCCAAAATAAAATGGTCCCAAGCTCAGCTTCAGATTTTTTAAATACTGATTCTCCAGGTACAAAGTTCTACTGCAGTTCGCCTTATGATTATATCAAAAAATTACGAAAAAGATGAGGAGAATATGTACATGTCCTTTTGTTTGGTTGGGTTTTCTTAGTAGAAAATACATGCCTTTCTGTGTTTCTTTGATTTCCCTTTACATGCCCTGCTAACTGCTGTATTAAATGAAGAAAAATCTGGCAGTACATTGCTGATACCATGACTTTCAGCTGGGCAGCATCCCATAGTTAATAGATAGGAGTCACTGATCTTTCCCAAGTAGACATAAAAAGGCAAAATGTGTACATATAGTGAACCTCAGGGTTTATCATAGTATCATTAAAAATCAGGAAACCTATGCCCTCAAAAATGAAGAAGTAAATTAGTCCTCAAGCATTAAATGTTAAAACTGAGTACAATGTTACTGATACAATCTGATATACTGTGCCCAGATGATCAGGCCTAGGATGTTTGGGAGGTAGCTGAGATGGTATGAAAATTTTGAAAATGAGTTGACAGAAGATGTCTGATGCAAAGCAGTGATAAAAGGATGCATAAAGGAAGGACTTTAATCTAGTGTTATTGCCAAGTTTCTGCCTAAAAGGAAAGAGCGAATTACCAAAGTTTTCGTAGCAAGGCTGTGTATCTTCTCTTTTGCCAGAAATTTTAAATCTAGAGGCTGATTTCAGTAGTGGATAAACTGAAAACACTGTTCAGGGTTTGGTTATACAATGTTGGCAGATATTGAGCTGGATGGAACTAATACCATGAATTTGGAGAGGTCCCAAATGATTTCACATATTTTCATTGTAAAGATAGAGCATGAGTCTAAAGACAGATTGTGGTTTTGGCCAATGGAAAAAGGGTGGTCTGTTATCTACAGACCTTGCTGTATCATCTTTATTTTAACACAGAATACTTCATTTGGAGCTCAGCCACATTTTCCAATGTCCTATTAACTCAGTCTGTGCTCTTTATGCATATATGTTTGTGAATATATGTACACATATGTGCAGGTATATACACACCAGCGTATGATCAAATACAGTGTGTAATTTATGTATACCCACACATATGTATATACACATACAAAGTGACAGCAATTAGTCAGGTGTTCCTTTTGTGCTTGTTTCTTGAACAATTTCATATTCTGTATGACAATGAGGAAACAAGTTTGCTATGAACAGTATTCTTCTGGACATTTTTTAACAAACAAAATCTGTTTATTTTACAATACTTGATTCAATGCCTGATTAATTAATAAAAGCTTCCATTTGAAAATGTAGTTTCTGTGGTCTGTGGCATTTTGCATGGTCCATAGTAATGAATTGAAATCTGGGGCAACAAGTAATCCTTGTATAAAAATAAAACATGGTACTTTAATGTAGCATATGGTCTTAGATGAGGATTTTTCCCTTTTCTTGGAAGTTTTGTGACTAGGAATGAGGTAACATCTATAATGCTGTGTTTAACAAATGTGGATTTTTTGAGGAATAATCTGCTGAGATGCAAGCAAGGAATGGGGTGGATAAAGCCTGTGTTGGTATAATGATTGTTTCAAAAGTGTACTTGAAACTCAAATTGGGGTTCAGCAGAATTACAGCAATCAGTAACACAATCTCTTTAGAAGATAGTAGCAGCTCAGAGTCATGTTAAGCTTGAGGTAGTGGAAGGGTGGGGAGCTATTTTTCTCTGAGACCAGACAAGATTTTGGATGTGTTTGACTTTCATGTGTTAATGCACATCTAATAGAGGAAAAAACCATTGTGGAATGGGCTATATGTCATAAATTATGTAGTAGACTGTCTCTAGTCTACTGTATTTTCCCATTGTTTGCTTTCAGAAGGTAATAAAGTTCCTGCTTTTTCTGCCTTAGTTTATTCTTTGTCAGGTTTAGGTATCCCATTTTTCAATTGCTCAGTAAAGACACTCCCAATGAGCAGAAGGTCCCAGAGGTAGGAAGCATAAAAGTCTCTCAGGTCTGGGTATACTGTGAAAAGTGGTAAATTTGCAAGTACAGGTAAAAACACACGTTCTTCATTATTCTTTTAATTGTAGGTCACTAAACAGCAGTGTGCATCATCTGTTTTAGTCATGTATCTTAATTGTAAACACGATATTCTTTGCATGTTAGAACACGCAATAGGACACTATTGAGAGCACAAATTAAAATGTCAGCTCATTAACTAGTTCATTTTGAGATGGCTGGCATTTATAGCACCATGAAGGACTATGGGAGATTCCATTAAAAAATTACTTAACACAGTAAATATTTCTTTTTAAATTATTCTCATAAAGCAAATGCCTAGTAGTTATCAGATTCTGGTTTTAGTTGCAGCAGCACAATTTCAGAAAAACCCATGAACCAAAACACATTAAGGATTGCTAGTGGCTCTCATCTGTGTCACCAAAACTGAGGGTATCCATTTTAGTTGGAAACACTGTTTTAATTTGTGGTGTAGGAGTGAAGTGCTGGACCCACACAGGAAGTACACACCAGTAAAATACCTGGCCAGGGTACACGTGGTCTGAAAACCTTACATGGGCAGCTTTGGGAAGCTGGTGATAAACAAAAACATGCACAAGTTGCTTATGGAGTGATGAGCTGGGAGCTTTATTGTAATACATTTCTGATGTATTTTCACATGCTGATCTTTCTAACAGTGGAAGTGTGTCTTGAGATAGAGGGATGTAAAATGAAGTATTTTCCTGTGTTACTGAATTGGTTGCCCACAAAGAAATTAGCACAATATTTTTGTCTTCTCCACACTGAGGAAATTCCTGCTCACTTCCAAGTGCTGATGGTGTCTGTTCTAGATTAAGCTGAGCTATTTGTATTTAATGTGCTTTTTGATATGAAGAAACCCTCTTTACATTTTAACATTTGATTTAGTACTTGATTTTCATAGAAAAAATTAAGTGACTTAAGAGCAATGATGATAACAATGCTTTCAATGTGGACAAGACTCTTGGTTTGAACTGTGAGATTTAGGCATCTGTGTACATAAATCAAATCTCTGTACCAGAACAGACTGATTTGTCATTCATGTGGAAGTTGAACAGTGCAGGTGCAAGTGGTTTTTTGTGATGTAGGCTTTTACATTAACTCCGCTCTTTGAGTGGAATATTCTGTTTCTTTAATTTTTTTAATTGGTTTTCTGATTCAAGTGCAGACCCAGTTAATGAGACTGTTAATAATACAATCATTCATCATGTTACTTATTTTAACAAGCCCTGCCATATCATGTGCCTCTGGCAGGTTGCTGAAAACATCAACTGCAATCATAACCTTTGCAACATCACCTCCTAGGTGAGGACTGATGCTACACCATTGACCAAGCATGTAACATTCCCAGGTGGGATTCATCCTGCTTTGAGTAAGGAACTCTAGCACAAATCATGGTACCAGTTAAAGGTGAGAGACACATATATCGCACAAGGGTGATATAGGAAAGAAATGGGCTAGAAAACCATCAGTGTTCAGGCAGTTCTGGTTTAGAAGCACCAAAGTATATTAGGAAGTCATGAAGTCTTCTATCGACAGTGGCATTGTTACTGCTGCCTGAGAGAGGAATGGAGTAGCAAACGAGGGAGTTCTGGAGCAGTGCTGAGAGGGATCACTCAGAGTGACAGGGCAGATGAAAATCTGCCACCACTACCTGCCTTGGCACCATGCTGCAGCCCTACAAAGCAAGCCTGCACCTATTCATGCTTTTGTTCCAGCTCAGCCTCTATCCACATTCCCAAGTGACAGGAAAAATAATATTGCAATTGCATATTTGAAATCCTAACCTGAATAAAAGCAGCAGGGCAGGGATGACAGCCCCGGGCCTTGATCCTCCTTTATTCACCCAGATTTTTACATCTGCTGACTTCAAAGGAGATAGTACTGATTTACACAGACATAGGTACAAGCCCATGAATCTTCACTTTCCAAAGAGTCAAACCCAAGTGAAGCAGGAGCCCCTGTGAGAACAGCTCAGACTTCCCATTAAATCATGTCTTTGTGGAAAGCACTTTAGCTGCTAGCAAAACTGCAGTTTCTCATGAACTGTTTCCTTAGGCCAGCACAGGTGTGTTTTAAAATGACTGGTTCTTTTAAAATGTATGGCTCAATAACATTCTTCTTGGGTATACTGTTCAAGCAATGCTTTGCTGTGTCCTCCAAGCAGTGTGGGAACAATTCTCTTAGCAGGTGCTGTGTTACTTTTATAAAAATCTTGAGAGTGGCAGATACACAAGTTAGGATATAATGCTCTAGCATAAGACTATTGTTCTTGGACTTCCATTTAAAAATGGATAATAGCTAAAAAGTTTAGAAGTCTGCTTCCTTTAACTGTCCTAATTTATGTAGTTATTTGAATTCATGGAGATGTTTTCTCTTAAGGAATATCACCTCATTTCTTATTAATACACATGGACAGATAGTAATTAGGAGTATTTCTGAAAATTATGAACACTTAGAATAGCTTACAATCAAGCCTTAAAAGGCAGCAAATGGAGGCTTTGTGTTTTGCACAGTCACTGAACATGAAAAAACCAGCCATAGCTATTTAGATCACTGAAACACGTAACAAATGACAGCTAACTGCTAGATGACACGATGGGAAAAGTTTTCATTAGTAATTTTTTACTTCACCCTCATTTTTATTTTACTTGGAAACAGACAATTCCACTTGAAAATGTTTCTCTGCCGTCCTTCAAGTCTTTCACCTTTCTTTCTCTTTTCAGCCTCATTTTTAGTTTTTAAATATTAGAGTTGCAAGAATACTGTGTTTCAAAAAGTTGGTTTTATTTTTTTTCTTTTCCTTAAAATTACTGTTTTCAGGATGTGTACAAGAAATTAAATGAGAAATCAAAATAGTAAGGCAATATGGAAGCTTGAATGTTGAGAATATTTTTGAAGTAGAAATTAAAGAAGGAATGCAGATAAACCTGTCACTCTTCTACAATTACTGAATTATTTGGTTTCATTATTCTGAGCCTAATAGCATTGCTCTCTAATTAAAACAGCACTAGGAGACCTGATTAAGGAGCACAAGCAGAGTGATCGTAGATTATTTTAGGATAACCCTGGAACCAAATCCCTTTAATAGCAGTAATATATATATTCAACCTCATTAATATCAGCTTGGGGGTTTGGGCATTCTTTTTATTTTTTTATTTTTTTTATTAATATTCTGTGTCCTCACTAACAGGAGTTCCCAGCCTAGAAGTATGTGTCTCTCTAGATCCTAATTCCTTGGAATAGCAAAAAAGTCCTCACTGTGGCAGGTGAGAATTAGAAATTAGCAAATGGGGATTTGTTCCTTTATACAATCAGTAACATATCCTTTTAATTTCTACTGGTGACTGTGGTTTCTCTCTCAAATTTTCCATCAGTTTACAGCCTCATGCTCCTTGAACATTTGTTATAATTGAAGTTGAAAATGTTGGGGCTTTTTTTGCCTATTAGGTTTTAGTCAAACAAACATTTTTTTAAAACAAACATTACCAGTACAATGTCAGCAGTTTATGGCAGAGTGTAGAGATGAGGAACAATGTAGGACCTAGAACAGGTGCATTTTGATTTCAGAACAGAATAATACTGTTTCCTTTCTAACAGTGTAGTCATATAATTACTATATTGCATATATTTAGACAAACAGGGTTTACTACTAAGAAAATGCCCTGAGTTGTGCTGTAAAGTCTAAAATATTCAAGAAAATCTGATGAAATTATATACACAAAAAGAAAAAGAGAAGAAAAAGTTATTTCTTCACTATCAATAATTCTTATTTTCCTGCTTCTTTCCATGGAGACGATGAAACAGGAATGATTTGTCTTTCCATTTTCTATGAAGTAACTGCTCCATATTAGTGTTACTTGGAGGCCTCTCAAGATGAAGAAATTTCATAGCAACAAGTACAGCACTCTCAACAGTCCTGAAGTCTGCATAAGCCATTAGCCAGTTTAGAGGCTGAATTCCCATCAAGTTATGAATGCTTTCATGTGCATTCAGCTGTGCCACTACAAACATGTAGCATTAAAAAAAAAAAAAAAGTGATTAATCAACTACAAAGCTGCTACTCAGTGTAGGGAAAGGAAAATATTTTTATGAACCTGTACTCGTGCTGGTTCTCATGCACAGAGAAGGCCTAAATCCTGACAACCTTTTATCTATTTTTGAAATTCAAAAGCTCTTCAAATTATGCTGAGGGGCTGGTTGGTGTATGTGGGTACAGCTCACCACAGTGTCCTCCACTCTCCTGCCTCCCCACAAGCAGAAGGAGAAGCAAGGCAGCTCCCAAAGATCTTCAGCTCTAATCCTTCCCTGAGATTTCTCATGGCAGGAACAGTAAAGGCACAGGATGGCCACATCTTGTGTGGCAACAGAATTATGCTATGAGGTTTTGAGAAGGCTTCTCTGGGATAGAACCTGACCCCACAGAAAGAGAGGTGGAACTGGCTCCAGTCGCAAGGTCCAGACATTTCTCAAGCAGCTTCTTCAGCTTCTGCCATACTCAGGAAAGGGAAGGGAAATTTGGTGTAGGACAGGCTGTGAGGATGGTACATTTTCTAAAGGCATGTCCAGAAGGATCAAAGGAAAAACTTTAGGTGTCATTCATCCTCATTGGAAGGTCTGTATAAGAAGGATGGATATATTTTTCCATGTTTCCATGGAAGCATGAAAAGCTGCCTCCTGATGTGTCAAATTTGGCAGTTCTTGTGGGCAGACAGCCCCTCATTTAATTTGAAGAGCGAAAAATCATTTTCCCTTAATTTTTCTTCCCATTCTAGTAGAAGTTTGAGAAATGGGAAGGAAAAAATTGTTGAATTTCGTTGTATGAAGGCTCATGCTATTCATCTTCATTGTCAAAGTGAAGAAAATGCAAAAACTAACTAAGAAAATTATAAAAAACCAAACAGAGAAAATGCAGAAAAACTTCTGTGTGCAAAACTTTTACTTGTTACAACTGACGTATCTCACGTATTTTTAATCTGCTACTGTTACAACAGTAGCAGATCAATAGTGTTATTATGATAGTAGTAGAAACAAAATGGAGGATTTATCATGATTGGAACTCCAATAATGAAATAGAAAAATAGAAGTTGAAGGCAAAAAGGACATCCATGGGAAATACATCTAGGAAGGTAAAACCAGAAAGCATTGCTACTACTCTGCAGTGTAGAAGCTCATCTGGAAGACTGCAAAATTCTGGTCTAAAAGAAAGGTGATAATCAAGAACCCAGGATCAGATAAAGGTTAGTTCTAAGGGAAAGCCAAGGAAAAGCCTAGGAAATAAGGGAAGATGTAATGGCAGTGTAGCCATTACTGTCTGAATGGAGGTAACAAATTAGGTTGTGCTTGTAGATATATGATTAGGAATAGCCTCAGGAAAGGAGAGTAGCAGTTCAGAATAGAAATCAGAATTGGTACAAGAATAAATGCAGTCAGCTTGTTTATGAACAGTTAGGTCTACAGAAATCAAGAAGATTACTTTGTAGGATGGCAAGAGGAATAAAGAAACCTTGCTGTTTCAAGATGAAGTTTTGTGTGTGAAATTAATCACACTTCAGTCTAAATGAGCAAATATTAGTCAGCTAGGCATAAGCATATTTTCTAGGCATATTCCATATGAAATTGGAAACAAATAGCACCTGCAAATGTTCATTCCAGACATTCCAGGTATTCTAACCACCTAACTCAGAGCAGGGAGAATCTCAGTCCATGCCTGAACTTTCACCTTTTGTCATATGAGGAGTCACAGACAGCTAGAGTGTATTTGGTATCTGTATTTTCCATAGCTAAAACCAGATCAAGTGACTGCCACTCTATATATTTAGCAAATGGTATATTGACATTTTTATATTCATGATTACAGAATAAATCCATTTGTTTGTATATAATGCAGGAATTTATAGACAGCTGCTGAATAAAAATCCTTACTGTGCTGAAGTACTAAGGCAGTTTTTCACTGGCCTCAGTGTAGTCTAGATTTTACCCCTTAAATATGAATAAGATGAAATATTGTAGTTCAAAATCATATTAAATGTAGACAAGGAGTGTCTACAAATGCTACAAATTCATAGCATTGCCCGAGCCAAATGCTCAGTTGATTATGGAATTGATCATGGAATCAAGAGATCTGCAGCAAAACTGTCTTCTAACAGAGAAGCAGCCAACAGTTAGAAGTTAAAAGAAATGCATGTGAGATAGCTGAGAAGTGCTGGTTCTTTAATATATAAATTGGATGCTGAGGTCAAAAATACTTGTTTTTCTATGTTATTTGTTTACATCTTCTGAAAGGGAAATAGGGCTGGTTCTTTGCAGGATAACTGAAAATCCTTTTGGTATTCATGCTAGATTGTTTTGGATTGTTACCATCCAGAAAATCTTAATGATAAGAGACAAAGATTCTGTGGATGGATGTAAATATCCCTTTTTCTGGGGTTTTAACTTAGACTCACCTCTCTATTGTACAGGTCACTTTCAGAGACTTCATTTTATCTATTTCTAAACAGCATGAGTATTTATCTAATGATGCTGTAGTGAGGTATGATTCATTCTTCAGGTTAATAGAGTGCACAGTTGGAAAAAACCTTCACATGCAAAGTATTGTTAACTGCTTGTTCATAAAAGGGAAGGAAATTACTCAGGCTGGAGAAATTTCGAAGTTAAGATTGTCATGTTTTTCAAGCTAATAGGAAAAGAATTCTCAAATAAAAGGTGAGAGTTTCTGCAGGAAACACTTTCTGTTGGGGAAAAAATTAATGATCCAGGAAGGTCAAATAAGGAAAACTGTCAGAAAAAACACTCAAACTAGGGAAATACTTTGTAAAAGGCATGACACAGAGGGAGTTAGTGGGATTAAAGCCATGGTGAAATGTGACTGAGATAGCCTGGTGTGCTTTAGAGGGACCAGTCTGAGGATTTTTTTACAGAGAACATGGAAGTAGGTTGTGAAACTGCACTGGCCCATCCTGCTTAGGGGTCTTGGAGCTGGATGCAGCAACAAAAAATAATGGAACTGAAAGACGAGTCAAGAAAGAAGGGACAGGGAACCAGAAGTAGTGCAACATTAAAAACTTCTGTAAAATGAGTCTGGATTGCTGTATTAGTAATATTGATGAGTATTGAAATGGAGACAGCTTTTAAACTGTAACTTATTTTCACAGGTTGTGGCAACATGATTCATTATTTTTGTTAATTTTAATTATTTGAACAGAAATGTTCCTTCATTTCTGGCCTAAATCTCTATCTGCCTACAATCTTGATTTATGTGAAAGCAAGGCCTTACATCCTTAAATATTTCCCAATCCATAGAAGCATGGAATTAATCCTATCTCCTCATAAATTCTGGGCTCTTCCAACAGCACTGTAAGGAATGTGGAGACACTTTTTTCTGTCTCTAATTGTAACTGCCAAGGTTTTTTGGTAATTGATGTAACTTGATGGGTCTCGGTTTGGGAGCTTGGTGGGTCAATGTGGCAGAAGTAGGGATGATTTGTCTTTTAAATGGAAGCAGGCACTGATTAAGTGGTTTAAATTTACAGCAGATGGTTTTGTGCAGAATTGCTGGAATGGAATGTGTCTGAAGGTTGGTGAAGATGTTTGATGCTGGATGATGAGGAAGTTTTGCCAAAGTAATGGTGAGGTGTCACTGTCAAGGATGTTAATGAGATGTAACCACAGTCACTGTATTCCAAAAGGAACTTGACAAAATCTTTGTAAAGTTATTGTGCTCTGAATGGTGTTAAAATATGGAATTTATGTAAATGCAAATGAACTGATGTTTAGTTATTGGAATAAGCAATTGCAGATGCATTGTGGGATATATATATAAATGAATGTGTAATCTAGATTCTTTGGGTTATAAAAGATGGTGCTTTGACCATCTGTCAGTAATTTGCTTTTACCAGACTAAGGAAAATGTGGTTTTGGATTGTATGAATGTGTCTTGACTTTTTGTAATAAAGAATGTTAAATCTACCTATTAATTTCTACTAAAGAAAACCTGTGAGTTTCAGTAGCAATTCTATTTTGGGCAGAATAGATCTTAACAAAACCAGGAGTGGTAATTAAACCTTATCTAATCTCAGTTTCAGATAATGGTCAGGAGACAAATAACTGAATCATAGTCTTTCTAAGGAATTCCCGCTGAAGGGGGATCACAGGGCATATTCAACTGGAGGCAGTTTTCCAGATATTTATGCCAGAGGTAGCCTTGAGGAAAACAATGAAGGCTATAGTGAAGAAAAACAACAAACCAACAATGGGTGGATTTCCCTGACTTATTACAAGCAAGGATAACAGCCTTCCTGGCAAAGGGAAAGGCTACCAGCTTCACACCTCCACATTAGATCAAGGTCTCTCGCTGAAACAAAGCCACTCACCCCTTCTCAAACAAGCTTTGTCCTCCATGTATTTTCAAAGGAACTGAAACAGTTCTGAAGCAAAATGATTTTGTGGTGTAGAATTATTGAAGTCAGGCTTAATAACAGCAAAGCTAAATTTGGAAAGGTGCACAGGTAAGGAGAGAACAAAGAGGGATTTTACTGGGATTAATGTGCTGTGGGAAAGATGAGTGAAATGAAGTTCATAGGATTTTTTTTCTCTCTTACTGAATCAACATAGTTTTGGGATTATCTCTGAGTCATAAATTCCAATTAACAGTATAAAAAATAACTTTTAACTGAAAGACAGCTTTCCATCACATTGCCAAAGCCTTGCCTCAGAGATACCCATCTAAACTTGCTCAGAACTATGCTTCAAATTGGCTCTAGAAGAATCACACCATTTATTCACCTTTTATTATTGAAAAAAGAAAACAATATAAAATAAAAGAGCCAGATATGATAAAAGATTTATAAACTGTACACTTCTCTCCTGGCAGGGGCATGACATGATACATAGTTAATTGTTACTTGAATTAGCATGCTTTATAATCAGTTTAGTCAAGGCAAACTCTCAGCCTACAATTATTGCATTCCTGTTCTGATGTCCCATCAGCTGTCCCAAGAGGGCTAGGCCAGGCCCCAAGTGCTGGAAATGCTGAGTATGGCATCCTTGCTCTCATCAGGGTAGGTGTTGAACCTCCAGCACCCAAATGTGGTAGTCAGAACCCATCTTTCTTGCTATTCTTGAATGCCAATACCATCCCCCCATTTTTTTTTCTCTCTTGTAGGTTTAAAGTCCCTAAATTTTCTTCAGTCTTTTCCTAAAAATCATATTTTTTGAGATGTTTCGTCATTTGTGTTGCTTCCCTATGGATTCCTTTCAATTCATCCTACATTGCTTTTACTACAAGTGCAATGTCCAAAAGTGAAAACAAAATTCAGTGCAAGACTTTATCAGCAGTATGGAGCAAAAGGAAAAAAAAACAGCCTACAAACCCAAATATAGTGCTTGCCTTTCCCATGATACCATGTCAAAGTCAAATAACATACCCTTCACAGCCACTGCAACCCCTCTGGACTCAGGAGAGCTACCTCCACTCTGTCTTCACCTTGTCAGGAACATGTGTTCATTTAATCCCACCTCATTAGGATCGTGTTTGTTTTCAATCCTGTGCTGCAGCAAATTTACCATCTAGCTCTGTGTTAGTCACAAATATAATAAGCAAATCCTCTGTTCCACATTTTGGAGTGCCTGGGAGTTGATGGAAAAATGTAAAGCCTGAGACAGACCCTCTCTTCCTCTGACAAATACCCATCAGTGCCACTGTTGTGACAATGTGCTTGGTGACATCTACTTTCTGAGCAGAGTTTTCCCAGCAGCTCCTATACCTGTTTGTGGTAGTTTCAGTGGTAACATTTCCCTTGTTTGTTTGGAAGATTGCCATAGGTCACAGAAGCCTCACTGAGAACCAGCTATGTGACAAGTACTGCCTCTTGTCTCTTCCTGGTTCTGGTTACCCTGCTGTAGAAGGAAACACGATTTGTCAGATATATTTGTTCTTGATAAATGCATATTAAATTGCGCTCATTTTGAAGCTATTTTCTACGTGCTTGCCAATTTATTTTACATGAAAAGGCACATAAGGGGCTGACACTGATGACTGTTATTCTAAAAAAATGATGTTATTAATTTTCCAATAGCTGCTAAACGCTTTCTTCAGCTTTAGATGCAATATAAACCACCAAAAAATCACTCCATAATTTCAGAGAGACAAAAGAGGAAACATATTCTATGAGATGTTCAGTTCAAAACTAAGACACCTAAGTGCCCACATATGAGTGACTAGTGCTGAAGCATTGGCATCTATTGCCATTTGGGAAACCCCAGGGTTTAGGAGGTACCTACAGGGACTGGCAGATGTGCCACAGCATCTCTAGGAGACATGGCTTCTTCAGAGCAGCAGGCAAGACACTCTAGACATGGGAAGTGGCCCATAGTTAACAACTGGGTCATTCCTTGGTTGACCTAAATTAATTGACCTTAATTTTGTCATTTTAATCTCTAATGGAATTTCAGCTCATTCAGTTTTATGCTACAGCTGAACTTTGGTCCTCTGTTTTTGGTAGGCCCTCTTGGGTATAACATCTTGAAGCTCAGACTAAAAGAAAAAAAAAAACTCTTTTTTTTTTCTTTTGTGTTTTCCTGCCCTTTTAGAGTATAGTTATTTTTACATATAGGAGGAGGGAGGAGGAATATCTTTTCCCTTTTCTATATACTCCTTGGAGCAGACTTATCAGTATTTCTATTTAACTGCCTTTGCTCCAGTAATTACAGCGAGTCAGAAACCATTCCCAGCACTGTTACTTGCATTTGAATTACTGATGCTCCCTCAGATTTTTAAAAGTCAGGGAGCAAAGAAAAGGGATTCACATACTGGTCTGAGTTTAGAGAAGGCCTTTACTGGATACAATAAATCACTATCTTAATCTAGAAAGAAAAAAGAACATGTGAAAATAATCTCATACCATTGGGAATTAGGATAGCACTGTGATGCAAATGGGGACTCTTAGAATCAGAAAAGAATATGCATAAGGAGAAAGAAAGAAAAAGCTGAAGTTATTTTTACTACACAGAGGAAGCTAACAGCCAGTTTTTATCATACTTGGACAAGTATAAAGCAGAAGGCACAGATTCCTCCACCTCTGTCATGTGATTTATTCATTTCAGTCCAGCTCTCTCTTTCTGCAGTGGGTGGAGGTGCACAGAGTATTGCTGCTGCTCTGCTCTACACATTGCAGGGGGGTAGATGGATTTACATTCCCTGGGGACCAGGCACTCTGCATGAGACATATAAAGTGTCCTTTCTGCATCCCACACATGAGCTCAGGATGCAGCCAGACCCCTGGCTGCCTGTCCCATCTGCTCACAGCCTGGAGACCCCTTGTCTCTGCAGCAGCACCATGGCCAGGGGGTCAGCCCCAGCCCCAGGCTCCTGCTCTGGCAGCTCCCACAGTTCTGGGCTTGTCTCCCACGTGCCAGACACGTGTGAGATGAACACGAGTTATGCCAGCATGTTGCCTTCAGCATTAATTAGTAGGGAGCATCTGTGTGGCAAGGACCCTTAACACACACACCATTGTGTTCTCTTTTAAGTATGTCCACTTTGGCCAAAGCCCAGTTTTTAGGTTGGCCATATCTGAGCCAGTTGAGGTCTGGAATCTGTAGAGCTGTGTTAACATCAGACTTTCCCAAGCTCACGTATAGTTTTAGGCGGCAAAGTAGAATCAGTGAGTTGCTTCTGCTTTTTTTGCAATGCAACTCCCATGCTAACAGACACATATACTTTCCAGCTGAGTCAGGCTTAGAGAAGAAATTCCCAGAGTGTGGGTCTTCTTTATCCATATGTTCATTCATTCTTCAACCAATTAACATCTCATCCATCAGTGCAAGTCAAACATAAGCTAAGTCTTCATAAAACAGATTTAAAAAAAAAACCCACACTTTAAAAAAGTGTCCTGGCAACAAGACTTCATGATCTGTTTTGGAGATTTTTGTTGTTGTTGTTGTTGTTGTTGTTGTTCTTAGAAAAAAAAGGGAAATGCTAGAGAAAAATTCATTCAAAATATAAACAAATTACTCAAGGTTTGTTTGAGAGTAACTTAAAAACTGGAAAGCCACATGATTGCCATGATTCTTGATCATTGAACAGTTAGAACCTTACAACTGTTCTTGAAAGTGTTCCAGTTATTATGAATCTCAGAATTTTCATTGTGAAGTTGTTTAAATTAAAGAAGAATAATATATTATTTTTTTTTCGGTGACTCCAGGCCAGTTGGAGGTGGTTTTAAAGATTTCGGTAAGAGAGTCTTTATACTGAAATTTTTCCAGCGATTAATGTAACAGAATAATGGTTTTGGAAAATTAGTCTTACCTTAATTCCATTTTTAATTAATCTAGTTTCAGTTGCATGTGAAAACACAAAATTCAAGATTTAAACAAGTTAAAAATTGGGTTTTTAGGAGAGACAGGTATACCTGAAAAAAATGGAAGGGGAAAAATCTTTGGAAGAATAATGTTTTTGGAAATTGGCATTATACATATGATTTCTTGGGAAAATAAAAGTACCTTGGGGGGGGGGGGATTATCTTTTTCCCTTCCTGTTTAAACCACCAGATAATTCAATAAACAGAGGAGCACCTTGCTCTGCTTGTCATATTCTCAGGCTTAATCTCAGCTATAAAAAGCTAGTCCATTGTTAAGACTGAAAACCTCTACTGTGAAAGGGAAATATAATAACCTTTGCTGCATAGACACCAGGTGTTTTTCCCTAACAAGCACTGTTGATAGAGTGATGCTTAATCTTTGATCTCAATACCTTAGATGTATTGAATTGCAATAAAACCACTTTCCAGACACAGTATATTCCAGGATTATAAAATCTATGGACAAACCTTATGATTCTGTACAATGGCATTAAATGATACCTTGTAGTGCCAGGGAAATTTGGTGTCGTCATAATTTTTATCTCTTACATGGGAAAAATCCAGAATGTTTGATGGCTTTATTAAGTGGCAAGATTTTGCTCCTGCATATCAGGTCAGCAGTAAATTCGTACCTTATTACTGTTATAAAACCTAGTAATAGAAACCTGAAGCTGTGTTATATGACTCTTCCCCAGGAAGGGTCAGTGATTCACTTCTTTTGCTGCTGCACAATGACAGTAGGAAGCACCAGATTTGCAGAAGAAAATTAGGAAGGATTGTGATCCAAACTCAGTACTACACAACTGCAATTTAATATACTACTATTGAAAAATGCATTTAATCATCACGATCAGGGTGGATTCTCACTGGAAGAAGAATTTGGGAGGGAATTCAGAATTGTTGAAATACACTGAGAATTGTGTATGAGCTAAAAATGAAAGGGAAGAGTGGAAGGAAGAACAGGCTCTAAGAAGAAAGTGGAGTGATAAGCAATCATTTTCATAGTACAATCTTGATTAGTCATCTGACTGGTCCATAATTTTAAAAGTCCTGTCTCAATCTAGGATATTTTTTAATCCTAATGTTGTGAGATAAATCATGGCTTTAAATGTCTGTGGTTCAGTCTCATACTCTGAAAAAAACAGGAAAATCATCACCCGTCTCCACATGAAGCCCCTGAGTAAGAGAATCCCAGGGGAAAAAAAAAGAAAAAGGCTCATGTCCCTTAGAGCCTTTTTCTTGGCTATCTTTGTATTTTTGTGAGACCCAGCTCATGTCACCACTGAAAAGTAAAATCCAGGTTTCAAACCAAACATGGCTGTAACCTGGAATCCAGGAGAAAGTTGGGATAAAGGGTTAATGTGGCTCCAGCAACTTAACACTAGGCAGAAATCTGTCTCCAGGTTCCATAGCTTGAAAGACACTTCATTTCCACCTCTAGGCAATAGTAAAGTATGCTGCAGAATTCGTGGGACAGGATTAAGCCTGTTGTAGCCAGGGAATTTTTAAAATTAACTGGTATTAATCTTGCCTACCAATTAAATGCTAATCATTTACCAAAACTAGCACTTAGTTTCCTGCTATAGCCAAGGGAAAAGGACAGACGCCTCTAAAGAGTGATTACCCCAACTGCTACTGAACATCAGGGTGGAATGAATCACCTTTCATAAATGTCTATAAATCTCCACAGAATACAGGAGTCTGTATGATTAGCTAAACTCACAATTTTATTTTGAATCATCTCATAGAAGATGAGATTAATTTCATTCCTGGTGATTAATATAAGGTATTTTGCTTGCTGACATCAATGGTCCAGACAAATGTCAAATGCATCTGCTTCTATCCAGCCTAATAACTTGAATTGTCTGGTATTTAGCTAATTATTGCTTTTTTTCCAGATAACATTATTGAAGTTTGGAATGGATAATTTGATTCAGTGACTTTTCCTAAATCTCTAGATTTAAATCTCTAGATTTTTCTAAATCTCTAGATTTCTTTGGAAAAAAAAATAAAATTTAGGATGGTGCTGGCTATGTCAAATCATCATCAGCCTTCTGTGGGCCTGCCATCATTTAACGCCTCACTGCAATCCCAAATTATATCTTTCTATTTTGGAGAGATGTAAAAAAAGAGCATTTGGGATAGAAAGACTACTGACTGTCACGAATCACTGTTTTTTGTTGAGAAGTTAAAATTGAAACCACACTAATGCAAATTACTCCAGGCATGGTGACTCTGTAACTCATGCTCTGCTGTTCTAGAGCTGCAGAAAGCCAAGCAATAGGAATTTTAGGATGTCATGGTCCTCAATAATATCATAGTACCTTGAGGACCAAGTCATCCCTGTTATAAAGTATGATGGCAGATGTCACTTGCTTTGCATTCTCTGTTTCTCATCAATTTTCCCAGACTTGAGACAGAGAAATGGGTGCTCTGGCTTTTCTAACTTCCTTACTCTTTTTGAAATGAGGGCTGCTTTCAGGGAGCCTGACAAACAAGTTTCTTTGAAGGAGACGCTGTTAATTTCCATTAGCAGCAGACAGTAGCTTTTCCACTGGCTTTCACCAGTCAGGGAGAGTACAAATCTGCTTTGTAGAAGGCAGCTCACATAATCCTAGGGGCTTCTAGAGTTTCATTGTGTTTAATGGAGTTTCATTATGCTGGGGTAGTGAGGTGGTTAATACCTACCAGACCAACTGAAACTTTTCTACCCCTGTGAGTTCCTGTCACATTTCGTTTACTTCTTCTGGAAAATAAATTGAGAGTTCTTTGCAGGTTGGTCTCAGGCTTAATTCAAGGATACTCAGTCTTTGAATGTCTGCTGTAACTGGCCTTTACATGTTGTTGATCACATTATACTTAAAGAGAAATGAAAAAACAGACCATAGATACAGTCAAATAAAGATAGATACCTAGATACGTAGATACCTAGACAGACAGACACAATCTCAGGGACAAAGACAGCTTTTACACAGATGTGTCATGCATAGAGCTCCCTACAATTTCTCTTTTCTATGTTGTGTATCCCTACTCATCACACTGCCAAAAATCAGGAGGGGAAAAAGCATTTAGCTGTGCTCTTAACAGCCATCCAAGGAAGGTGCAGAGAAAGGCATTGGTGTTCCCAGCAAAAGCTGTGTTCACCTTCAGGAAAGAGAACAAACCCAAGGAACTGAGGTCTTCCCATTTTGTGGTGGGTTAGGTAGCAAGGTAATACCTAGACAGGCAAAACTTCTGAGTCCCTGCTTGGGGACATGCAGTGAGTTTTGGAGGTTAAAGAGCTGCAGAGGGGCTGAAGAATTGGGCTGGGAATCAGTGTTTCCTGGGACCCTGCTGGGGTGAGGCACTGCTGGGAGAGAGGAAAATCTTTCTGTCAGAGTAAACCCTGGGCCTGTTTATGTGGGCAGCTTGGATCAGGAGTATTAACCCCAGAACACTGCTGTTCTCCACCCAGATTCCTTGGACATCCTGCAGAAATTGGCATAAAGCAAAAAATAAATCCAGCCTTAGCATGAAAGACCAAATTCTGGATCCATTGTTTATATATTTGCATCTAAAAGCGTACCAAAACCAAATTAGGTTGGTACATTGTTGGGAAATCAGAACAAATTACAGGATGGCTAAAGAACATGCCAGGATTTTGCCATATGCAAAATCGTTTTCTTTGTGTGATTTAAGGTGACAAGTAGTCTTCTACATAACTTTATCTGATAGTATTTTTTCTTTATTACTATATCACTTGTAATTACAGAAGAAATTATTGACATCATAAGAAATTAAAACTACACTTTTAATTCCAGAGCTTTGTTAAGGTTTCCTTGACCTTTTACACCATTTTGTTATTTTGAAACTATATTCTCAGCAAGTTCAAGATCTTCATTGAAATGACTGTATAACAATCCTGAATTCTTCCTCTGAGATAAGCCATGGGGCACAAGGAAGTAAAAAAATCTGCCTTGTGCTCACAGCCAAGAGGCATTTCTCTCTACAGCATATCAAAAGTAAACCCAGCTGCTGTCAGCAATGGCTGCCCTTCTTTGTTACCCTGTGGCTCTTCACAATTTTGATTGAGTTTTCTAATAACTATGCTGTAAATCTGCCATAATTTTACCTCTAATTTTGAGTTACTTTTCGTCTAACAATGTGGCTAAGAGTATATCTTTGACCTTTTTTTCACCACCAGATGAAAGGCAGATGGGAATAATTCTTTTTGTTAGTTCCTACTCCAGTCACATCTCTTCCTCCTTAAAACATGTCCCTGCAGGCACTTCTGTTCTCCATAGAAATGTTTTCTTCATCTTTCTGCTGTCTCTTTGTTCTGTAATCCCATAGGACTCCCTTTTCAAGGAAGTTTTTAAGTTTTCAATTTTTTTTTCCCAAATACTTTTATAGTACATTTTTTTCGGTGATGCTCCTTATGCTGGAGCTCCCCAATTACAACCACTGTCCCGACACCATACAGAGACTGTGGACACATACCTGGGCAGGCAGCAGCTTTCAGTCTGTTTCTGAATTGTCTCTTCCACTGCAGGAAGAGAAAGGTCTCAGCAAGGTTTCAAAATCATGGTCAAAAATCTATAGATGTTGCATCAGAACCAGATAAAAATCAAAAGTTTAGCTAGTTCCTAGCTTTAAAAGCAGGTTGAGAAAATGGGAAGGAGAGACAAGAAATAAAAAATTACTTGCAACATAGAAGAAGCAAATAAAACATGGGGAGCATAGACTATAACCGAAAACACTATACAAGAGATGAAATCACAAACAAATAGCAAATGGGATACAAAGAGGAAAGAAAACCATGGTCTCTGCATCTCAATCCTAGGTACTGCAGTAAGAGTTCAGGGCTCCAGGTGCCTGTGACTTTTAGCATGCCCTTACATATGCAAGTGTCAGAAAACAGATGCTTTTACTGCTTCTTTATTCCTTCTGGTAATCGTCAAAAAATATAGTAACACATTGCCTGGTGAACTCAGCTGAAATATTAAAACCCCTCAGCTGCAGACAAGCTGACCAAAAAATGAATACTGTCTTAGCTGGTGGAGAAGTCCCTTCCTAGTGAGGTTGGATTGCTTGATATCCTTTAAAAACTGCATGAGAAACTTTCTTTTTTTTTTTTTCCGTAACCCCTGTATGGGGCATTGATTGGAATCTCTCACTAAACAAGAAAATGTTTAATATGCAAAAAATGCACCTTTTAGTATCACTCAGTTTTAGGAAAAAAAAAAAAAAAAAAAAGATTGATGCACCAGAGATATTTAGCAGGCATCTGCTGTTGAATGACCCTTCATTACTGCTAGCAAGTATTTTTATTTCGCATTGGACGCAGTGACATCAAAGAAGGCTTGAGCTCCATTTTCTTAGAAAATTTACAAGTTCAAGATAAGAAATGAGCTAATAAATGTGTAAAGAAATGCTTATGTGTGTTTGCATTATTTTTGAGCATATCAGTACTTCCTGTTTTCAGCAATTTATGCAGGGGTGCTTCCAAACGTGCGAATAAAAAAATCACATACAGCAGCATACACGCGTATGATAAGTGAAAAATTAATGCTATGTGTCATAAGGCTTTCTTGCAGGCAATTTTTCAAGGAACACATTTCTTTAAAATAGCACCATTTGACTTAAGGTATCTCAGAGCAGTGGTGTTTGAAATGGAGCTTTGGGAATTATCCAATCATTCTACTCAGAGCAGTCTGCCAGACCATGCCCAGGGAGGTTTTGGATGTTTCCACGGCCTCTCTGGGCAAACTGTGCCAGTGTCAGATGACATCCAGAGGAAGAAAGTATTTTCTTAGGTTCATACAGAATTTCCTGTGTTCTAATTTGTGTCCACTGCCTCTTGTCCTGTCACTGGACATCCCCAAACACAGTCTGGCTTCCACTTTTTTACTCCCCCACCTGGTGTTTACCTACAAGGGGAACATTCCCCAAGCTTTCCCATCTCCAAGCTGAATAAAATCACAGAATCATAGAATTTTTTAGGTTGGAAAATACCTTTAAGGCCGTTAAGCCCAGTTCTCATCAACTCCTCATATGGAAGATGCCAGTCTTAGTCACATCTGTGGCCACTTGCTGGACTCACTCCAGAATGTCCATGCATTCCTTAGTCTGAGGAGCGCAGAACTGAACCTGGCATTCCAGAGGTGTCTCACCAGGGCTGAGTTTAGATGAAGGATCATCTTCCTTGACCTTGTGGTGACACTTTGCCTAAAGCTGCCCAGCATGCTGTTGAGCTTCTTTGCCACACTGACTGTGGTCAGCTTGATGTTCACCAGGTCACCCAGGTCCTCTTTTTCCAAGCTGCTTCCCAGTCACTCGGCCCCAAGTGCCTGATTCCTCCCCAGGAATAACAAATTATAGACTTTGCACTGGTCACTGTGGTAACTTCTTGACCATTTAACCAGCCTGCAAGGATGCCTGGATGGCAGCACATCAATACAGGATATTGGTCCCATTCCCAGTTTTGTGGCAGGCACCTCCCTCCCAGCATCCAGGCCTCTACTGTGGGTACTAAACAGGCACTTGCACTAAATGTGGCTGATCCTGTGACACACAAGACCCTGTGGCCAGCCTTCAGCTGGACTTTGTGCTGCTGGTCACAGCCATCTGAGTCTGACAGTTCAGCCAGTTTTTAATCCACTTGTCTATTCTTTTATGTAGTACATATACTATCCTCTTGTCATGTCTCTATCTACTTGCATATGTTTGAGCTGGAACTTCACAGCCCTAATTGGATGATTACAAAGTCTATCTTATGCACATCACCCTTTATGTTTCGCTTAAAAAACCCAGTCCACCACTTTCCCTCTTTTTCACCACCCCTGAGGCCATGCAGCCTGCTGATATCTTCTCCCAGCTCCATTCCCTGTTGACTTCATTCCCCCATGTACAGGGGCTGATGAAAGAACTTCCTGGCCCTACAGGGAGACTCAGGGCACCCTTTACTGCTCTGGACCTCCATTCTCCTGGGGAAGCTTGCTCTGGGTCAAGGTCTGCTGTGCCAGAAGAGTTGATCTTATGTGTGCTGGGACCATGTTTTGTACCATGTCACCATCATTGCCAAGCCCATATACATGGCTCCTCTCTTGCACTCTTCTGCACCATCTTCTGCACCAAGTGATGTGGCTTGCCTTTGGCTGCCTTTGCCAGCTTCACATGTCCTTCATAGCTAATTCCGTCTCCATTCTAGTCATCTAACAAACCCCTCTCTCTAAAATAATTTTTGACATTTTTATGGCATACATGATTTATGTAATCTTACAGAGAAATAGACTAAAGCTAACCTCTTGAAACACTGCTCAAAGTCTTGCCCTTGCTATTTTGCCTATACATAATGTATAGAGAGCAGGTTAATAATGTAGTTATATTGAAGACACTTTTGCATATAAATAAGTGATCAAATAAATGATAACACATGCATGCACACGCACACACGTGAGCCGTGCACGTGAGGAAACATCCGATAAGGCATTCAGCTTGGGACCCACAGTGATGCGGCAGGTGTTGTCACAGCTGCTGAAAGCCCAGAGCCAAATTCATTTAGAGTCCTGAAGTGACTTAGACCCTGTATGGGGACACTTAAGACTTTCAGTCGGGGGTTTGCCACTGCCAGCACTGTGATGCCAAAGACAGAGCATCAGTGTCTGTACTTGCTTAGTGAGCTAATTCTGTAAGAGGTATCCTGGGAAAATGGCATTTATAGCCAGAAATAATTTTCTTCCTTTGAACAGCTAGAGTAGAGGTTATATGGCTTCTATAGCAAACGGAAGGCTCTGAAATTACAGGTGTTGCCTGTTTGAGCAGCTGGTCAGCTTGGCACATCTAATGAGGGCACTCTATCCACTGGATCCTGGAGAGAAGGGGACCCCTCATCACCTTTTCTGCAATCAGGAAAGCCAAACTGGGGTTTGCTTGTAGCTTGTGTTCTGTATATTGTATAACGGTGTACAAATGGTGTCATGATGAAACAATAGCTGTCACAAAACCAGTTACCACTGAAATATTCCTGAAAACATTTTAGGAATTTTAGGTTACATTAAAACTCTGTGAACTTTCTTATTTCTATGTAAGACTTCTTTATTTCTGAAAGACTCCTTACTGATTTACAAATATAAGAAAAATATCTTATTTATGTTCTCTGAATTGTTCAGGGGAAAAAAGCCCCAAAACCTTAATTAGAAAGAGAACAAAGACAACAGATGCACAGCACCAATATTTTGCAAAAATCTTACCTATGAAATTTATCCATGGAAAATATACGCAGCAAGTCTAACTTAAAATTTGTAATTGTCTGTTATGTACTTCAAAACAGGATGGGAGTAAATTAATGGAATAGCATATCCAAAGACTCATTGTGCTAATTTTTTTTTTCTATTTGGGGATTCTGAGATTTACAGAGGTGCTTGTATCCTATCAGAAAGACTGAAATTGTATTTCTGAAGCAAATTTCTTACAGCATGTAAGATTTTAAAAAGTCATTGACAGGAAATATTGTATCTGAGAGATTCCACTGAACTGAAATTGAAGTCCAATTAGTGATTTCCTTATCTGTAAATGACTGTACGCTATACACACTGTACACTTTTTAAATTGTGTAGCTCAGCTTTGCTTTCTAATGACCTCACATGCTTTAAAAAATCTTAGTGACAGTGTTGAACAGCACAGTCATAGAAACAGGCCTCAGCAGAAGAAAAAGTTTATTGACCTTTTGAATATTCAGGAATACAATATAACAATGCATGGCTTAAATTATTCAACTCTTGACATTGAACTAAACACATTGTAAGTGTCCCTATTGGGAGTCTACATCAGAGTTCAAACCAGAACTGGCATGTCCATATATTTATTATCAGTCAGTAACACAATGTAATGTGCGCTTTGGTCAGGTAAGGGACCAATATCTAGGGAATTGATTGCTAGGGTGGGAAAAGATTGTTTATTCACGCTCAATGGGCCTAATTTAATAGTTTCAAATGTTAGAGAAGAAACCATGTTGGAATTTCTCAGTTTTATTAGTCCCACGAGCCATTCTGGATTCACACCAGAACTCCAAACCTGATACGAAGCTTCCCTTATGACTGGAACCAAGCCTTTAATAACTCCTATAGTTCATTAAAATTTACACTTACTTTTATGGTCTTTCCTTCTAAGCATCCTTTAGCATATGCTGTCTCAAACTGACCTTTTGTTTAGCATATAATGAGGTGCAGTTGTATTTTTAGGACAGTTGTTTTAAGGAACAAGAATCTTCAGCAACATTCCTCAGATTTTCTTCAGGTTTGTCCAGCGGAACAGCTGCCTTTGGCATCACTTCAGCATTTGTTGTCTGAGAAGCTCCGTGGGTTGGGATGAGATTTGGTTACTTTATAACCACCCTTTCAGTTCCCTGTGCTGATCAAGCTTTTTTCAGTTGTAAGTTCTCTGAGTGTCAGTGAGCCTCAGGGCTCTGTCCTGAGCCTTTCAGAACTTTCATTAAAATTAAACCTCCTTGAAGCATTGATTGTGTCATATGGCTTTCATTATCACGAGCACACTGATGATATTCAGGTTCATGGTACATGTTAACCTTTCCTACTGAGGTCAGTAACAGTATCTCTGAGCATCTAACAGCTGTCTCCCTGGGGATGTACCATGATTTTTTAACATTGAACACAAGCAGTAGGAGGCTCTTTTAATTGGGTATGTCAGTTTCTATCATTCTTTTGGATTCATGGAGTCTGCTCAGTACCTTTAGCTGGGAATTTGGGTCTTAATCTTGATAATAATTTGTTATTTACCACTCATATTTTCTACTTGAACAAAAAACACGTCATAACAGCTCATAAATTTTCCTGTACTTAATCATTGCATCTATAAAACCATCCATCTGTATGCTTGTGGTTTTGTGTTTAGAGTCTGCCTTTATTCAAAATCAAAATTTTTATATCAACATATGTATACTCTTCTGCTTGTGACATCTCTCCTTACACTGTGGCGAACCTCCTTACACAGAATCTGCCAAGACCAGTAGGTGCTCAGTGGCAATGAATAAGAGCTAGGGCACATTGCTCCCCTAGTGCTCAGGACACTTTTCTTCAGGGCTGGAGCATGTTAAGCCAGCTTGGACTATGGGCAAAAGAGCCACGGACAAATATTTTTGTAATTGAACCAAATTGTGTCTGTGGGCATGAAAAAAGAGCATATGGTCTGCTCCCTCCTTCTCAGTACAGGCTTTTGCTCTCAAGAAGACTGTTAAATAGAACAGCACAGTTCCAATGGTCCTTGAAGAGACTAGAGAAATACTGTTGTGTCCCAGAGGCAGCTCCTCTCCTGAGTGACATCCATGGGGTGAGAAAGAGGTTTCTCTTCAAATTAAGAGGTTGTACCAGCACATTTCAAGTTGTATCAGAGGTTAAGAAAAAATGTATTAAGGTTTTTATTTGGTGAGTATTGAGAAGTGACATAGATATTTCATCTTCTGCTTGTGCTGGCTTTTAAACAGATGCCTATTGGTCTGCCAGAGTTAAAATGCAGTCCTAATCTGGGCAAAGACAAGCTTGTGCTTTTTCAGTTTAAACCAAAAATTTTGTCTGTGATGAGAAAAAAACAACAAATTACAAAGTCTTAGAAGATTTTAAGGTCTGGAGATGAAGCATAAGGCTGCATTTAATGACATATGGTATAATGGTGAATAGGTAAATAGTATGTTAATTTTTTAATATTGCATTACTTGAGTTTCCTTTGTGAGTTTCCTTTGCAATGGTGAGACCTGAAAAAGACATGGGAGGGAGATTTTTCTCATGGTAATGGACACAGTGAGTCCTTTACAGTCAATATTGTGCTGATCTGCATATGCTCAGCTCTCCAACAAAAGATGTCTGATTTCAACTTAG
Organism: Petroica traversi; assembly: GCA_025920805.1. Classification (NCBI taxonomy): domain Eukaryota; kingdom Metazoa; phylum Chordata; class Aves; order Passeriformes; family Petroicidae; genus Petroica; species Petroica traversi. The sequence continues at coordinate 7,259,650 of JAHLSL010000057.1, read as the reverse complement.
TGTTGTTCCCCTCCAAGCAGCTTCCCAATGAAGAATAAGGGATCACATAAAGTCTGGATATGTTCTAAGAGCATCATTCTTACACAGGCATAGACTCCAACCTTGACCTGTGCAAGCCAGTGATTCATACCTGAGGAATTATGTCAGAAACGCATGACAAAAATCAGCACATGAACTATTCTCCAAAGGTTTAGTTTGTGCCAGCAGTGAGTGCCTCGGGGCTGCCTCACTGAACTGCTGGGCTCCCTGCTGTTCATTGGCATCAGCAATTTCCACAGCAGTGACCCTCTGCCCCTTTAGTCCGAGGGCAGAAGGTGACACCCAGAAGGTGGGCTGTTAGTGAGAAACACCCTAGGAAGTTTTGTTTGTGCAGATCAGCTTCTCCTTGCTGAGAGTGGACACCTCTGTGCACTCAGGGTCACTGCCACACACCCTCACCTGAAGATAAAGCAGGTCATTGCTTTCTCAGATAAACTCATGGGTAACTGCAGAGCTGGGGATTTTCCATGTCACATACATCTACTTTAACAATCTAGGAAAAAAGGGCCTGCTTGATTTGAACTTTGGTGAGCCACCAGAGTGTCTCGGCTCCATTACTCCTCAGAGGCAGATACCTCCCATTATAGACATTTTTAATAAGCAATTATTATCTCATGAAGCAGTAGGAAAAATGTGTCTTGCTACCAAGCAGTGATAAGTCTTACTTTTTATGCATTTCACTGCTCAATGAACAGGCAATTCCAACACTCAGAATCAAGGAAAAAAGCATTAAAAATAAGTATTGTGCTTTACTGCATTAAGAAATGTTTTGCTTTTATATATTTATACTTATACAACTGGGAATAAAAAGAAGAGAAGATAGGATGCCCCCTTTGGAAAAATACTTCACGCATAAGGATGGAAGAGAAAATCTGAGGGGAAAAAGCATTCTATTATAATACAGTCTTACTTAGTTTGGAAGAAGTTTGTTTTTTCCAGTGCAAAGCTGAGAAGTAGCACCATGAATCTTCATTTGGAAAAGAAACCTTCAACAGGACCTGCAATTGAAATCTTGGTCATTATAAGCTGGAGGAATGGAATCAGATATATTTTTATCAATGCTGAAGAGAAAAAAATTAATTTTAACAAGCCAAATACGTTCTATGGGAGGAGGAAGAAGATCAGAGAGAGTTGTGTGGGAGGTTTGATTGACAGCTGAAAGTAGAAGGAATGATAATAGATTTATTCTCTTACTTTCTAACATTTAAAACATTGCTAGCTGGAATTTGGAGAAAAATGAACAGAGAAAGACTTCCAACACTGCCTGTGAATGTAGCAACCACAGAAAATGTTTCTCTGAATTTAAATGCCTGTACCACATGCAGTTAAATAATTTGCAGACCAGTATGGCCATTAGAGTTGCATTTTCTTCCCCATATTTTGGACAACATTTTCCTTCCCTCCCAGAAATCTTAAAAGAAATAATATATGTTATTCAGGTGTGACATACCAAAACAGAATAGAGACAGTTACAGTGAATAAATCCATGAATACAGATTTTGAAGGGAAAATGCACAAAAATCTTTTCCCATTTGTTTCTTTATCTTCTGCATATTTCACCAATGAAGGTATAACTTGCACCTCAGTGTTGGATATATCCATTATAGTGAATGCTAGGAGGATTTCCCCTTCTTAGACTATGCTTAGACAATTTCTAGAACAGTGTCCTTTGTCAGAATATTCAAGTCTCTTTCACTGAACTCCTATAAACTAGTTTTCTATTTCTTCTTTTCTAAGCTCATTCCTTGTTGGGAACACCCAATAAGAGCAGGAGCAAACAGGAACTATCTGAAAATAGATGAATTTCCAAAGTCCCCCTGGAATAGTTTCTTGAAGACATTTGTTGGGAAAGTTCTTAAAACGCAGCTGTAAAATTTCCTAATCCCAGTCCCCTTTCTCATTAAGACCAATAAAGGTTTTAACAAGATAAGTAAATTACTAGAGTATAAATAAAAGCCCATAAAAATTCAGACCCAAATATGCTATTCCATATTTCTCTCTTTGCCAGACACAAGTTCTACACCCTTCCCTTTGCACATTAACTCCATCCAGCTGCCCTATCTGCTCCAGACCAGGGTTGGTTTTGAACAATCTGATTGACAGAGCAAGTAAAACCACTCATTTCTCTGCCATGGCTGAGCTGTGTGTCTCAATGCCCAATGCTCATAGACACAGTTCTTACAGGGCGGTAAAGGCTACACCAGTGCAGGACCCTGGTACAACTGCTGGACACAGGACAGCTTTCTTCGCTGGATTTTTACTACCTCCACTATATGGCAATGCATCACTTGCAGGTGTATAATCTTGAGTATCTCAGTAAACTTAGAAAGCAAACTGAAATTAATTCTGGTCATGTGAGTATTGATGTGGTCTAAAATGTCATTGCCACCATTCCCATTACAACAAATTTTTTATAAATATTACAATGCCTGGCCCAGATTGTGGTACCTGTCTCAAACTTTTCATATTTCTTTGCTTCTAAAAATATTTTCTTTACACTTTTTTTTCTTCCAGTAAAGTTTTGTAGACTAATACTTGCCACTTTACTAATGCTATTAGAAAAAGAAAACTGAAATATATGGACTAAAATACTGCACATAAAAAAAAAGTCAAATTACAAAAATAATAAGCTAACCCTGAAGAGATTTTATTTCTATAAAAATAAGCACATTAGAACATTTAAATTCAAGTTAAACCTGAGGTAGTTAGGGCTATTTTGGCTATTCTCATAAGACTGACAAATTTTACATGTGGGAAATATAAATTTGGTAAAGAAATTAAAGACTAACTGAGACCTAATTTGTTTTATTTTACTTGACTATATAAATGAAATATAAATCATAAAATAGTTGTTACTCAAAGCTACCTTCTTTTACTCATGTAAAATGTCTTCTATTGGATATATGACTTTAGTATCTTTCATCTAGGCATCTTAAAAACATGCAAAATTCCAAAATAAAATGACATGCTGCTGAAGCTAAATAAATAAACAAAATGCAAGTTTTGTGTAGATTTCAGGATGGTTCAGAAAATCCTTGTATGAGAACCACAGAGGAGGTAGAGTCAGTATTAGTGAAGACCTAGAGCAGGAATATTTGTAGGTATTACAAATATGTGGGATGTTTGGCTTTCAGAACATAATCTGAAATGTAGAGGTGAGACCTGGAATGTCATCTCACTGAATGGGTCAAACAACCTACTCCAGAGGAACTATCAGAAAAACCCAGGTACAGAGTGAGAAGGTCCTACAGGGTTTTTCTGTTTATTATCTTTATTAATGATCTGGACTGAGTTTACCATTTTTTGTTCACAATAACTGTTTTCCAGCTTCTTTTAAGCAATAGCTTGTGATTAGCAGTCTCTAGGATTTAAGGCAATTTCTTTGTTTGTTTGTTTTTCCTGATAATTTCCAAATGTTTCCTGTGATGATTTCTTCTGAGATACATCAGTTCCTTCTGTTCCTTACTATACATTGGGTCTGCTTCATTTCACATCTGCATTACATTGTTTCAGAGGGTTTGAATTAGTATCTCTTGTATGCACACCACCTATTTATCATGATTTATGCATTTTCATATTTTTCTTCCACTTGTCTGAGTTAATTATTGTAATAAATAATGATCAATTCATCAAAATTAAGTACTTTCCTACACATTGCATCGTACCTTTAAACTATATTCAAAACCCTTTGCCAGAAGATATTCGTGACATGTACAGAATTTAAAAGGTAATGGCTATTGGAAAGATGACAATTAATAAAGCCACTGAGTGTAACATTAATACATAGATATGAAAAAATACAGTGCCCTGGAAAGAATATAAACTCACATGTGTTTATTGAAAAATAATACAGACAAGTTGTTACTGAATATATGGCTAGAAAGATAATAGTTCTCTGAAAATTTTAAGTAGCGCTTAGAAGTATCATCATTAGGAAGATATTTTATTTATCTTCAAGAAATAGGTGTGTTTACAGGCAAGACTTCTGCTTGACCTTGACCCAGAAATAATTAAAAGTATTCCACGCAGAAGAGAAATTGAACTCTGATGGGCAGTCAGCAGTTGCAAGATGTGCTAAAACTGACACCTGAATAAAGTTTGTTAATCATAAACACCAGCTGGGAAGAGTTCCTTACCAATGGATCGTTCAGTTTGGAAGAAAATATATGAGGAGGAATTTGGATCTCTGCATTATCCATTTAGAAGAAAAGCATCCCCACTAAGAGCCAACAGCTCTTCAGTTGAAATAGCAGTATGAAACCCTAACAGAACTCAGCTAAATCCAAAGTCAACAGGAATGGGTTTAATCTATCTCCAGGCACTTATCTTTAAACTTAATCATTACTTTCTAATCCCTACAATTATTATGAAAATTATTTATGACACAAATTTTTCTTGTTAGGTAAGGTTTTAAGATGACTGGCTACACTTGAGGAAATTTGTTCTCCAAAGGAGGATTTCTGAACAGGTTATTGGTCCAGTTTTGTCATGCCCAGAACCCTGAGAACAAATGGGTAGTAACAAGCTCTGAGATCCAATGGGTCACTTTGGTTTAGCAGAGTAGCAGCCTAGAGAAACATTTCTGATGAGTGAAACACGTCTGGTAGGCAAGGAAGGCTCTTGTATGCTGGGAATTTTCCTGAAAACATAAAATTAGCTTTGGAAGGTCTCAGACCAATCCTTGGAGCTATAAATAATGTGAAACTTCCCTTTTAAAAGTAATTTGGCTGGTTAAACTCAGAACTATTATCAGTAAAGGATGAAGAAGCACTCACTGGAATTGCTTATTCAAGGGAGACTAAGATGGCATTCAGATCTTTAGAATGATACTGGGAAGTTATCTTTTACCATTTTTACCCATTTAAATGCATTTATTTCATTCAATGTCACTCACTCACACACATACACAACGTCACACAGCAAGACACCAGCTTTGCTATATCCAGCTTTTAGATACAGGCTAACAGATTTCATAATTCGGTGTGAATTGGTAGCAGCAGCTCACAGTCCAGTCTTTGTACAGCTGTTCTGAACTTAAATACAAAAAAAACAAACAAAAAAGACAAACCCCATAAAAAACAATCAAACCCTAAAAACTTTCTATAAACTATATTGAAATTATTGGCTCCCCAGTGGATTTCAATCTATCCATTCAAGAAACTGTGCAGGTGAAATCAGGAAAAGCTAGTAATGAGAATACCTACAGCCAATATTTCTGCCAGAGACCTCATGTTGTGGAACCATCAGTCCTGTATATTCCTGAGGGCAGAACATCTATTTTACATATCACAGGTCATTATGTCCCTTTTTGTGTGCTTTAAGTCTTCTCCTCATATTTCTTTGGCATTCTTGTTACTTTAGTAAATAATACTCAAGAATTAAGTTCTCAGATTTTGTGTGTTATCCTTTATGCAGTTTACCAAATCATATTTCCTACTTTATTGACCTAACCAGTGGACCAATATTAATAATTTTACGGTATCTCCAACCTGAATGGTTCCAGAATAAAGGAAGGAATTTTGATTTGTATTTTTTTAAACTTCAGGATTTTACCATATCCCACTGAAGTTTCTCTCTCTTCCCAGCAGTCTGTTGGTATTAAATTAATTATTCTTTATTTCAGGGATTTCTCAAATGCTTTCCATTTTGAATACTGTTATTGCAGTAAAGACAAACATTTGAATTGTTATATATAAATGCTGTATTTATGGCCTATGTTAAGCTAACTTGCACTTGCTAACATATTGCTGGTATGGTTACCCAGAATTTTTAATTCACATTTAAAACAGCCTAGTGAGTTGCTGTCATCTCTGATTGTAGTGTATGATCTCTCTTCTGGGCACTCATAAATAGCTGAATTACGAACAGAAAAAACCCCACCAAAATAACTGGAAAAAAACCCAAAAACAGGTAGAAGTGTTGTTTATGCAGAAACATAGATTATAAATCCCCAAACACCCAGGTAAGTTTGGAAAAGTTTGCTTCATATTCAGCCTCCTCATTATGTCCTCATTTCTCTCCCTCTAAAAAGTCATAAAGCCTCTTTTGTTCCTTGTAACTCTGTGCTGTGGAGAGATTTTATCAGCAGAAACTCAATACAACCATTCCTGTCAATTTGCAACAGAAATCCCTTTCTTCCTTTCTTCCCTCTGTTTGTTGGGTTTTGGCTTTTTTTTCCTTTTCATGTAAACTGTTTTAAAAGGCTATCAGTAGGCAATGCTTTCCCAGGGTGAAAGACTAATTTCCTCCTTTTCTGCTCTAGCCTTGCACCCTGCTAGCACGGTCAAACCGGAGAGTTCCTCATTAGCATCCTGAAAAGGTTTCCCTGGGTCTTCGTTTGTGTGCATTGGCAAGTGAAAATCAGAGTGATAAACTGAAATGTATCAGGTATGGAGGCAGGGCTTTACTCTTTCAAGTAATGGAAATCCAACCTTCAGGGAAAAAAATTTAGTGCTTGGGGCTCTAACACAGTTACATATGTTTTGCAAAATGTAAATTACATAAGGGCAATGCTTTCAAAAGATATTTAGAACAAATTTAGTGGCTATTTTTATAAGTGGAATGAAATCACCCTTTCTGGGAGAAAAGCTGAGGTAGGACACAGCAGTTTGGCAAACTGGCACACTGTGGCTATTCCTCTCAGCATTGCACAATTGAATTCAGTTTCTGCTCTCACAATAGAACAACAAACTGAGATTTCAGAACTGAGCCAACACAGGAACTCATAGAGGGGAGGGGATGTGACAGAGCACAGCTGCACAGCTGCTGGCTTTGTCCATACTGGGCAATAGATGCCATTTAAATGTTATCAGTCCCTGCTCACCTGTGACATGTGGTACCAAGAGAAATACCGTAACAGCCCCAAAAGGCACCTCAGAGCTTCTCCTCATGGTGCCACATTGCCCTCCCATGGACCCTCCCCGAGGACAGTCATGGTCAGGAGCAGAGATGGGGCTGGTCCTGTACTCCTGCACGAGGTACAGCCTGCAAATGCACTTGCTCTGCTTACTGGGTGAGCACTGTGGGAAATAATGATGAAGGTTTATTCTCAGCTGCTGTCTTTCCCCAACGATATTCTTTGTCATATTTGAATGGATCAAAAGGAGTTTTTGCTGAAACATGAATCTGCTCTGAAGCAAAATGAAGTATTCTCTTTTTCCTAAAAGGTAAAGCTAAGATTCCCATTTTCAGCCAGACCCTACTGCAAACTCCCTGCACAATTTATTCCCATATTTTATCAAATCCCAGTCTTATTCTCATACTGATTATGCTCTTTGCATGAAACTATTTCAATTTTTACTACTAAATTGTAGTACTGAACTTATTAAAACCCACTGAAAGCCCTTTCCCTGTGAACTAATATCATACACCTTTCTGATAAACAGCATTAAAAAGTGTATGTAATCCTAAACCATGTGTGCTTCTTACCTAGTGTGCCCATAGCATGCTGTGAAGATATTTCATCAAATTGTGTGAGACCTTCCTGACAACAAAATTCTTCATAGCTTAGACCGGATGAGTCTGGACTAGTACTAAAATACAGGTAACATTCAGTATTTTTATGGGAAAATCCATAGCAATCCAATCTGAAGTACAGAGGAAAAGTAGTTAACATGGCAATTTAATTTAATTTAGTACAGCAGTATAAGTTGATTTCTTTTATTAGCTGTCTGGCACCTAGAAACTCTATGTTTTAGCTAAAAGACAATACTCAGACTAAACTGTACAGCTACTCAAATACCAGAGAGCTGAAATAACATTTTTTTTTAGATCTATGGCTCAGAGAGAGAGGCAGAGATGGTATTTTCCACAGCAAACAGCTTTTTCTTTGAGATTTTTTTCTGTGTAAAAAAAAAAAATGCATGAAGGAAAGACGACCTCTTCAATTTTCTGCTGTGGTTCTTACCTCCTACAAAGACGTGTAATCGGAGTATGGTCCAGAAACATTCACAAAATTATCTGGGTTTCTCTGCTTAAAAAACAAATAGCTACACCACCCCCACAACAACCTCCAGTTTTCAGAAGGTGGAAATACAGATTCTGTCCTGAAATTTCTTTTAAGGGTAGAACTAATCTTACTTTTAAATAAGTTACTATAGCTTGGCAGCAGCAATAGTCAGAGATTCAATTCTGAACTGACCTGCTCATGCAGGAGAGTTTACATGTCCCTGCATTTTCTAAAAATGACAGTGAATGACTGTAGAGGGGCAGAACTGGCCAATTTAATCTCTAGGTAGCCTTATAAGAATATAAAAGAAAAAATTATTCAGATTCCGAAATGTGGCCCAGTAGCAATTGCCCAGGAATTCACTGTATTGCAAATACAAGACCACCAAGCATTGCACTTAAAACAGGTGGACTATAAAAGCAGAACAACCTGGCATATTAGTGCACAAAACCTCTTTTGAATTCATTGAATTGAAGTATCTTTGGACCTACAATTTGTTCACATTAAAACTTAAAGATTTTCCAGTGAACTCAATAAACCTTATCTGAACTGATAAAAAGATGTTCAGAAAAAATAATACACAATGTAGTTGTCATTTCTTTCTCATCTCCCCTTTGCTGATTTCCTGCAGGCTTTCAGATAGGTTCCCCCTCTAATCAATACAGAGTGGGTGAGTATTTTCTGCAGAAAGATTTGTTCTACATTGGAATAAACATCTGAGCTAAGTGACCCTGGAAACATCTCTTTGCTGACCATGGAAGGAGTTGAGATAATCAGCTTAAACACAAGACACAGACCAAAATTCAGTTCCAGATTCTTGTGTTCCTGTTAGAGTTAATGAAAATTGACAGCTCCATTCTGTTGTCCCAGCTTAGTACCCTGTGCCTTTTAAAATGACCCAGGTAAGACATTTTGCCTGGCTGCTGGCTGCCTGGCCAGCACAGCACGGCTGTCCCCTAAGGCCTGACCCATATTTGCAGTACCTGAGTAGATTCTCAGTCAACCTGAGACCTCTGAAATAGCCTATTCATGAAATAGCCACCTTTGTTCATGAAAGTGAATTGAGCCTCTACTAAGCACAGTAAACCAAAGGTGACACTGAGTTACCCAGACTCAGGCTGCCAGTGTCAAATGAGATGGCCCATGGCACCCAACGGTGTCACCACTGGGGACTGGCAGATTAAGCCCATGATTTTCTGCAGCAGCAGCTGAAGCTGTGTAGAATAATTGAAAATGTCTAATTAGAGGAAATAGTTACCATCTAAAATGTCTGTCCAGGCAGCTGAGCTTTCCCCTTTCCCTGGATCTCAAGAGCAATTGATGGTTGATAAATTGTCAGTTGGTGAAAATTAATTCTAGATACTGGGTTGAACACACTGTAACACCTTACTCGGAAACACAGAGTAGGGTAGGCACTTAAATACAAGTGTTTGAATACTGGGCTTGATCTGTAAATTCATTAATTTTAGATGGGATGTAGCTCACTGCAGTTGCTTTATGCAGATGAAGTTATATATAAACCTTTGCTGATGTTGCAGCACGTCCCACGATTAGCATTTGCAAAGTATACATGTTTCCACTGCCAATTATAAAAAGAATACCTCACAAAATATGCACATTATTTAAGACCATTTTACTCTCTGTCATTGTGATAGTTCTGGTTTGTCAGCATTTCCATTTATCTTTTATAAATCTGAAATTTCTCAGTGAGGTTTTCAGCATTATAGTAACTTCTTTTCAGGTTAAATTACACCCTCCTTTTCTTGTCATTGGCCTAAATACATTTTTAACCAAACATTGTAAATCAGGGAAAACATTTTAACCTCAGGCAGTTTAATTCTACAAGACACATTTTTGGCATAACAAAACAATTTGGGCTAGAAACAGAAATTTGGCATCAGAATTTTAGTTACTCCTAAAGATTGGATTAGGCTGAATTATCCTTTTAGAAGCTGTGAGCCAAAAATTTCTTTTTCCACTTGGGCTGAAACTATTTGGAGGGTTAGATTCTTTTTTTTTTTTTTCCCCAAAAGTCAACGTTAGTAATTTGAAAGCCTAAAAATTCAAACTTTCTTCTCTTATAAAAAAAAAAAATTATGGTAGCTTCAGACCCTTTTTCATTTCATTGACTAATTTTGGTTTCTACTCTTATTTCCTTGCCTGATGGTGCCTCAGATGTATAGACACATGCCAGTGGGGTACACATTAATCACTGGTCTTCAGGATAGGAATTCTATGAAAAAAACAAAGGACTATTATAGCTGTTAGAATGGGAAAAGTAGAAAATTAATCTATATTAACTGCTTGTAAATATAAAGAAAAGCTCTTGGATATAAGTTCCAGTCACATTCCTCAGCCATAATAAAGACTTTGCTTGCAGGGTTTTAGAAGGAAACATTTCAGGCCTCTAGCTCTTGGATGAGTTGGGTAAGGATCCTGACTACCTTCCCTTGTTAGGTTGTACAGCAGATGTGATATATTAACTTAAATGTTGCAGCAGAAGCACAGAAAGATACCATGGGGAAACCTGTTATCTTTTCCCTCCTCATTTCTTAGGACAAAAGTAATAATTTGACTGGACTGAAATAATTACCTCTGGAAATTGTGTCCTGAATGCTACATCTTTTCTTTTCTATTTTAGGAAAATAGAAATGTGGCTTCAGGTGAGCAGCCAGCATGACACAACTTTGCATATAACCAATAAAATCAAACTGACCCAAGCAAGGACTCCATTCTCACAGCTATATAATCCTGTGTCTGTGCTTAGATAGCCAACAAGTTTTCCCACGGGGTCCTGAGACATTTTCTGTTTCTGCAGTATATTCAACAGGATGAGAAGAAAAGTCTCAGTGTTTACTGAAGCCCTAAAGGAAGTTCATAACAGGAACTGCTGATCTCCTTGGAGAGGATATGACTGCAAGTGCTGGGGAGTGGCTCCCAGTGTCTGGGGTCACAGTTCCCCAGCACCAGATGCTCTCCTTCCATGCTGTCTCTTCAGAGTCCAGCTACTCCCGGAATTCCCCTCAGCTCTCGCCCACATCCAGCTCACTGCCAGCAACTTCTGGCAACCTGCATTTTAGAGGCACCAGGTTGCTACAAAACACATAAATTTTTGTAAACAGAACTGGTTTTGTCCTGAAAGAATTGCACTTTCAGCATTAAAAACGTACTTCCAGTATGTATGGATAGTCACATTCCCTAAATGGGATAAATGGCAGCTGGCCCCTTTGCTTAAGCGTTGCTTTGGTTCACCTCTAGTTGGAAGAGACAGAAACTTTGCAGGAGAACTATGTTGCCATGAGGAGTTCAGTAGTTTTGCAGCTGAACCTAAGCTCCTTCTCAGTATATGTATTTATTGTCTGTGATAAGCAACTGTATCAGCTCTGCTGAAGACTTAAAACAGTTTGTAAATAAGAGTCTAGCGATATCAGCTTCATGTATGGGAGACTGAAACACATCATTTTTCAATTACTGTGTGCCATATTCATTTATGTGCCATTTTTGTCTTCTAGAAAGCTGTTTTCTTAATATGGAAGAAAACCTTTCCAACCAAAATCAGAACAGTATTGTAGCAATTGCAATCTGCAGTGAGTGAATCTAATCAGAAACCTGTTCTATCAATTTTGAAATTCCCCTGAAAAGTCCATATCAAGCATTATCTCTCACAGTCTAGGCTACCTTAATACAGCTATAATTTTCCTATTGACTCTTGGGGAATTTTCATAAGCACCAGGAAACTCTTGGCTCAATCCTATTTTCTTCATTCCAAGATTTAGTCTGGGTCTTACTGAAATTACCCGGAATGCTTGCATCAGTAAGGCAGGAAACATTTTATGCTATCCCCACAAACTATGCAATAGGGAAATTTGTCAGCCAGGCTTTCCAGGAATGATTGCATTGATTTATCTTCAGCGGGGTATGTCTCAACAAGATTTCTCCAAACACTTCATTCTTAAGGCTATTTGCCTCTAAGATACTCCTGACATCTGCAGCTTTTATAGCTCGAAGCCCTGCAAGGCTGCTCCTCAGATGGTCGTTACTCCACAGACAGTCGTGATTTTGACATCAGCCCAGTCTTGGGCTACACACTGCAAAGTCCCAAATCTCTGCATCAGAGACTGGAATTCTGCTTTTGGAGTATAATTTTTCTGACTTTCTCTAACACTTTCTTGGTTTATTTTGCTTAGTTTCTTCTTATACTTTTAGGACCCAGAAAGGAGCTCTTTATCCTTTCCTATGAGATCCCTACATGTCACACTTTTGTGTTCTGTCCTATGCCTCTCCTCCCACAAAATTCTGTGCTGTGGCAGTTGGTTATGTTACTTATGGAGGAAAAAGAATAACAATATCTCCTGGCCCCCTTGACTCTGGGGTAAGTCTTGCAGGGCAGCCCCAGGAAATAATTGTCCAGAAGAGCTGCAGCAGGAGAGATAAAGAAAGGCATGTGGACTCATTGGAGAACCTTCTTGGGAGGCATGGCCCTCCATAAAAGTGGAGCTCTAAGCACCAGGAGGAAAGTGCCTGGGATGTATCCCATGCAGACCAACCAAAAAACCAAGGACATATCCTAATTCCACAGTAAATTCAGCCCTTTGTCCATTACAGATTTTACATCTTGAAATAGTTCCTCTTTTAATCTGGAATCTCCTCAGTAAGAATGTAGAGGAATTAATCCTCAGCTGTGAAGGGAAAACTTTGGAAAACTCAGGCTTGGCAGCTTCATCTTGAAAAGGGCTGCCGTAATGCCGTGAGAGAAGGACAGAGAAATGTAGACTGTTAAAAAATAAAAAAACTAATAATGTAAACAAGCTGATTAAATTCTGTAACCTCTTCAACTTCATGACTCTAGGGTGGCTTATGTCCCCTTAAAATGAATGAATTCTACAAGCTTGGAGAAGTAAATTAGAGTTGGTTAACAGAAAAAACCCAAGCAGTTTACAGTAAAATAAGGCACAAACCTCTAAAGAGAAATTGCTTCCTCATTTTATGCATCTACCACTGTGGCGATCTACCTCATCATTTCACAGGGTAAAATATAGTAAGTGATTACAGACAAGGCTTTACAGAATGCAGGTAATTTTTTCCTACCTAGTTATCTGAGCCTGTTTAAAGCAGATTTAAATAACACCATGCCTGAAGTGTTTTCCAGGGTAATTGTGTCCATCTCAGTCTAAAATACATTAAGATAGAATAAGACAAAATTCCTATTCTGTCCAATTTCAAAATTCCTGAGTCGCAGTTTCCTCAAATTAAGGAAAGTATGAAGAATAAAACTTCTTTTCAGCCACTCCTTTATAGCATGGGCTATTTTCATGAAGATTAATGGGTATAACTCCAGATTATAAGGTAGAAGAAAGAGAGCAAATATAAACTATTAAATATGCTACAGGTTATATTTTTCACATGTGTGAACTTAAAAGAGATGCAGGACATTTTATGTCCTTTGCCAAAAGTTTTGCCAGGTTGGAAAGTCTTATCTTCTCTGAGGTGTCCCAAAGTACCTAAAAATATCACAGCCATGCCTGCTGTAACTGACTCTGCAAGCACAGATTCAGCTGCAGAGCTGTATTTGGTGATACGTTTAACATGTTTGATATGCCCTGTGGAAGACAATATAATGAAAACATCCAGTCACAGGTATGCTTGGGTTCCTTGAGGTTCAGAGGAGCTCTGTTGCAGGAGGATACTGAGCCAGTGCAAAGGGGCAGCTGGCCAAATTGTCTAGGGTAAGAGGTGCAGGTGATGGGGTGTCATACTCTGAGCATGCCAAAATGGAGTATGTGTATCCATGCAGTGGAATAAAGGAAATGGAGCTCTGGAAAATGTGGGGGAAATCATCACTGAAAGAAATCTGTGCAAGTCTTGAGCAATGTCATTATTTCAAAATTATAGAATCACAGAATATTCCAAAGTGGAATAGACTAAGAGGGTCATAGTAACAGAGGCAGAGTAGAAATATGCCTGCAGATTCACACCAACCTACTTAACAAAATTCTAGAGACTCACACTCGTGCTGGAGAAGTGCACACTTTGCTGTGAAAAAAGAATGGTAGAGTTACTTCTTTGGAGGATTTGAATCAGAGATGAATATGATGCAATTAACTGAAATGTCTTGTGAAATTGTCAATACCATGAATACACAAGGTGTCTCCTCTCACAGGCAGGAGAACAACTGAGAAGGGTTGAAATATTCCAGTAAAAATCAAAGCAGCAGAGAGACTTCAATGAGTTCAGTCCCCTGTCATTGCTGGCAGTCACATCATGTAACCCCATAGGTTTATAATTGATCAAGCTCTATTTTTCAGCTAATTAGATTTTTTTTTGCTTTAATGCCTCCAAGTAGAAAGTTATTATGAATCTTTTCTGTAATAATGTCTAGAAATCTTCTAATTATCACTTTAGGCTTCTTTATAGCCAGGTTATCTAAGTTCTTTAACCCAAATAACACTTTTCTCCACCACTGGATTTCCTTGGTTAATGCATTTACAAAGACAAACCGTAGCTCTTTCCATACATTGATAGGAACATGAAAAACCAGCTCATTTGTTCATTTGGTTTCTTACTATTTACACATGCTATTCTTAACAAGTGGGAGTGGAAATGTGAGAGGTGGGGATCTGGGGTCACAGTCTACTTTAAACTTGATATGAGTCACAAGGTTAAACCTCTGCTCATCACTCAGAAGAGAAGCACCTCTGGGATCCTCCCTTTCTAAATTTGTAGAGTTAAATAGTTCAGACAAAACTCTGGTCTCCAATTGACTGAATTGTGCTAGATGCCTTTGATATAAATATTGCCTTTGATATAAATTAACAATGAACCAGACAGTGTTAGTGTCATTTTAAACTCATGGGAATGAGTTTTTATACATGTACTGTACTTTTCATCATGGATTTCATTTCTCAGTTGAGTTTGTTTGATCTTCATTTACTTGCAATAATAGAGGGAAGAGAAACCTGAACTGTTTTTCTTATTCAGTGTTTAAAGTATTTGTATTATTTCAAACACATAAGACACAATATCATATTGTTAACTTGTGCTCTTATAAATTCTTTGAAAACCAACATAAGTGGCAATGTTTAGACATTATTCACAGAGAAACAACCTTTGACATAGCAAATACACTGAAAGTAAGATGAAAGGAAACAGAATCAAATTATAAGTACAATACAAAATAGAGGTGAGTTCAAAGAATAGGTGAACTCCGGGACAGTTATTTAGAATAATGTGAGTTTCTACAGCAGCAGCAATTTTAAATCAAGACTGAATGCTCTTATGAAATGTATGCATCATCTTAGAGGAGAACTTAACTCAGTGAAGCATTTAGGTTACACTAGGTGTTCACAGTAATCCTGTCTGTCAATATTTTTTTTAAATTACTGGATATGTTGAAGATTATATACATTTTGAAAATCATTCTGACTGCTCTAGACTAGAGCTGAAAAAAAAATAGGTAGCTCTTTTGCAGAGTTGAAGCTGGTAGGTAGCTACTCTAATAAATAAAGGACAACAAATGAAATAGCTACACTTCCTTTTAAGACCATTTGCCTCTTAGGATTAGCAATTTCTCTGGAATAATCAATACAGTAGGTAAGGAATTCACTGTAATGGGTCGATAGAGGAACTGCTAACACTTAGATGAGCAGCTCCAATCTGTGCTTAAAGGAGAAATTCCTGGGATTTAAAGTCCTTTTGAAACCTCTCCATAGGTGTCAAGGACACTGGGAGATGCTGACTGGAATTTCTACTACACAAATTTGGAACAAAATGCCAATAAAGTGACAGGTTTCTATTGATTACAAACACACCTAGTACAGCAGACCTGCCCTTTCATGTTCAACAAGAACAAAGTATTGCCATATTTTAAGCGAGATTCATTCCAAAAAAACACATGGTAATTCTAAGCAGATGCTGCCCTTCAGTCTCCAAAGCAATTGTAGAAACACTGTTTGGAGGAAGCCTCTGGAGCCACTTAGCTCGAATAGCTGGGCCACTGTCAGTAATTAGTCCTGGCATTGTCACATCCCTCTGGAGAGGGGTTTAGCACTATGTCTCTATGCACCTGTTCCAGCTCTGTACTGCCCTCCAACATTTTTCATACATCCTGCCTACCAGAGGTTTCTAACACCCAAACCAAACTCCCACTCTGTGGGCATTGCCCTCTGTTTTAACTTAAGAGGAATTAAGTCCATCACCTTTGTAGCAACCTTTCTTCAGTAGGATTGTCCTTTTGGCAAGTTTTGATTTGATTTGCTCTGCACTTACAGTCATATAACTTCCTCTACCTGTTTATTGTCTCCCACTCATTAGTTATGTTCCCTGACAATTCTATATTCCAAAATCTATGGCCAATTTAGTATTCTCTGATGAAGAAAAGCATTGCATTTACTCTTAACTTGTAACATTTCTAAGCCGTAATTCTGTTTTACTTGACTTATGAAGCATTTAAGGGAATGAGTTGAAGATCACTGAAATCTTGTGGGGAAATTTCACAAAAACACTGGTTTGATTTCATCTTCAGGTGAGTGTTTCAGACCTTCTCCAATGCACCAGTCATTCCAGAACTAAAAGCACGGTATGACTTCACACCACTGAAGTTCCCCTCACTTAGCGAGAGGCTTAGCAACATAAACTAGTGTAAGGGTAATGACAACTTATATTTGTCCAGCTTAGTGTGAATCAGACCTGTCCTATTTCTCAAACAAGTATAGGATGGACTGAAGGGGAGAAAAAATTGAAAATATTTCTTTTTAGCATAATGGTGATGGAGTTTTAGACAAAAAATATTAGTGAGTTCCACATTTCTCTTCTGCAGGATGTGGAGAAAGGAATATAATACAAAATTTTTACTAAGTGTTACTTGATGTACAAGGTGCATTCTTTTGAAGTATCAATGCTCTTTTAGAGCATCGGCCCTTCAAAGGAAAAAATGACAACTGGTTTGAATAGGAAACCTTAAGCCCTAAGCATAATAGATAAAGAATGTGAATGTCTTTTGATGTGACCAAAAGTCTTTGATGTATTTATAAAATCTTGCAACTCATCTTGCATTTTCTGCCAGTTAATATATGGATTAAAATAATTAGTTATAACTAACACATTTTACAATGTTTTAAACTATTCTCCTCAATTTTCCTTTTTCTCCCTTCACTGCTAGTTTTGGAAGCCATATCACTGGTTTCTGTAGTCAAATGCAGATGTGCTGATACAAAAATACTTAATGACCCAAATAAAACTTCCTTAATACAAATGAAAATTAAAAGCAGAGTCTGTGCTGGATAAGGGAAACCAGGCTGTTGCTATGCGGCTGGTTTCATTTATAAAGTTGACATTTCCTTGCTTAGCTGAGAAAGATCCAAACTGTACTTTGATTTCATGAAAGTACATGATTGTATAATCCACACTAGCTTCACTGAGATCAGTGAATTTATTCTCAATTTATCTCTTGGGGAGTGATATTTGGCCTTCATTAGAATAGGATTTAATTTACCACCTGATTGGATTAATGTGTTGGAAATATTTAAGAAACACCTATACTGAAGTATTTGTTCTGTAGAGGTACCAGAGTTACTCACATATTCTTATTCCTTTCCAACGACTGCCTTCTATGAAGAAAAAAATTTTCACGTGGCTTTTGGGAGTTTTGTTGAACCAGAACTCTCCACTGCTCCTGTCCCACAAGCTGACAATAATGCCTTCCCTGAAGCCCTGGTTTAATAGCTCCAAACTTATCTGGTGCTCCCATTTCACTAAAACAAAACAAAACAAACTGGTACTCAGAAATTTTCAAGAGCTATTTTGGTTCTTTGGCCACTTATGACTTTATTTTTCACAATAAAATCAGTTGTTTTCAAATCAGCAGAGTGTAATTGCATGTGGTAAGGGAACACTCACATCTTCTCTGCTATAATGAATGTGTCCCAGGGCTATGCTATCTATCTGCCCTTTCAAACTGCCTATTTAATTTCGCTTACAGCAACCCTGCACCTGCTGCTCATTTCACCATGGGGACTGATGGTGAATTTTTCTAATAATATTCATGCATCTGTCCTGCACACTTTCTTACATAAATATCTCTGTTACTTTCATTCAATCAACCTACCTTTGTTTCTGTGACCTTTTATGAATAACTAGGGACTTAGTGTTATGTGAAATTTTATCATGAATGCCACCTGGTCCTCAGATTTGCCTACAAAACCAAATAGCAGATACGATATACCAAACATTGAAAATATGAGACAAAGTCTCCTCATCTTTAGTTAGTCTATTTTATATTTTAAAAGAAGATTTTCCTTGTACAATAATAGACTAATAAAATAGAATCATTATGGTTGAAAAAGGCCTCTAAAGTCATCGAGCCTAACCTTTGACCAAACACTGCTGTCAACTAAACCATAGCACTAAGTGCCACATCCAGACATTTCTTGATCACTTCCAGGGATGCTGACTCCACCACTCTGGGCAGTTCTAATTATTAACCACTCTCAGTGAAGAAATTTTTCCTAACATCTAATCTAAACCTCCCTGACACAGACTGAGGCTGTTTCTTCTTGTCCTGTCTCTAGCTACCTGGCAAAAGAGGCCAACTCCCATCTTGGTCTAACCTTCTTTTCGGATGGTTTTAGAGTGCTGGGTCACCCCTGCACCTCCTTTTCAGCAGGCTAAACAACTCCAGCTCCCTCAGCTGCTCCTCACAAGACCTGTGTTCCAGGCCCTTCACCAGCTCCATTGTCCTTCTCTGGGCTCTCTCCAGCACCTCAATGTCTTTCTTGTCCTGAGGGGCCCAGCAATGGACACAGGACTCAAAGTATGGCCTCACCAGTTCTGAGCACAGGGAGACAATCGGTGGCCCTAGTCCTGGTGACCATACTATTTTTGGTACTGGCCAGGATGCCTCTGGCCTTCTAGATCACACTTCTGGCTCATGTTCAGCTGCCTGCCAACCAGCACCCCAGGCCCTTTGCCCCTGGCCAGCTTTCCAACCACTCTTCCCCAAGCCTGTAGTTAAACATGGAATTATTGTGACTAATGTGCAGGAGCCATCACTTTGCCTTATGGAACGTCATGCAATTGGTCTCAGTCTGGTTTTTAACCCAGCAAAGAAGGCGCCTGTCCACTTACTGTAGGTTTCTCGAGGATAATGCCCAGAGAGACAGCACTGAAGGCTTTATTGAAGTCCAGGTAGATAATACCCACAGCCTTCCCTTCATCCACTAGGAAGGTCACACTGTCAGAAAAGGAGATTAAGTTGGTCAAGCCTTTTCTAAAGGATCTGCCTTTCCTAAACTTCTGCTGGCTGGGCCTGATCCCCTGGTTGTCCTGTACATCCCAGATCACCAGATAATCTTCCCCACACTGAGGTCAGGTTGTCAGGCCTGTAATTACCCAGATGGCATTTCTGACTCCTCCTGTGGATGGTTGTCACATCGGCCAACCTCCAGTCATCTGGGACCTCCCCAGTGAGCCAGGACTGATGATAAATGATGGAGCTGCCAGCTCTCTCAATGCCCTCAAGTGGATTCCTTCTGGCCCCGTAGATTTCTGAGTGTCTAAGTAGCTCAGCAGGTCACTAATTATATCCTTCTGGATTACAAGGGACCTGTTCTGCTTCACATCCCTGTTTACCAGCCCTGAGGATACCCAGCCTTCCTATTAAAGACTGAAATATAGAAGGCATGTAGAACTTCAGTCTTTTCCTCATCCTGGGTTACAACATTCCCCATCACGAATAAAGGAAGGAGATTTTACTTCACCTTCTTTTTGTTGTTGATGTTTTTATAAAAATACTTTTTATTATCTTTCACAGCAGTGGCCAGATCGAGTTCTAGCTGAACTTTCACCTTGTTTGAGTTCAGCTAGAACTCTCTACATGACTTAAGAACATCCTTGTATTCTTCCTCAATTGCCTGCCCTGTCTTCCCAATGTCATAAACCCTTTTTTTCTTCTGAGTTTCCGTGAAAGCTCCCTGTTCAGCCAGGCCAGTCCTTCCCTGTCAGCTCACCTTCCAACACACAGGGATGACCTGCTACTGTGCCTATAAAATGTCCATCTTAAATTCCACCAGTGACACCAGCCTTTAAACCACCTGTTGATCAGGTGGGCTTGCTTGTTTCTTTCAGCATTCTTCTCTGCTATTGAAGGGTTTGAGTAAAACATGTGCTCCTCTCCTTTCAACCAGTCATCCCAGTGACACAAAGGCTTTTCTAACTGTCCTCCCCTCCTCAACCTCATCACTCTTGACCTGGACAACCAGAAGTGGGTAGTAATCAGAGAACCAAATCAGTCCATGGAGTCTCTTAAAAGTGTCTCTGACCTGAGCTCCAGGGAGACAGCAGATTTCCCTGTGCACTGGGTCTGCTTGGCACAGGCAGCTCTCAGTTCCGCGCAGAAGGGATTCACCTACAACTGCCCTTCTTTCATAAGAGACCTTGCTGTAGTGCCTGTGTTTGGCTGACTGGCTCTGGGCAACTCCCCCAGTTAGATCTTCCTGACCCTCGCGTTCCAGAGCCTCATTCAGACTCCATGGGGTACCTGGGAAGGGGATGGAGGTTGGGAAGGGATTCTCCTGCTGTCCAAAGCAAGCACCCCGGTTTCCACTCCCCCTCTTCCTCCATCACATGTTCCCCTCCCCTCTTCCTGACTGATGGCAAGAGGGTCAGGTTTTCTCTGACTCTTGCTGAGCTTCCATCCACTGCATTTTTTTCAAGAGAAGAAGAGTGTGAGTCCACTAGTCTATTACTCTCTCACATGTGGTTTAGGAAAAAATGTCAACAAAATACTCTTTCTGCTTCATGCTTCTGTCTTACTGTCCTCTCATCACTTCTTTTTTTTGCAGGTTAATGCAATTTGCCCAGACAACATCTTGTCTTTCTTTACTGCTGAGTAATGTTTCTGCTCTGTTGTTTGATTTATTTTGTTAGAACTACACAGGTGATGTCATCATGGCTCTTTTCCAGTGGTGTAATGGACAATTCCAGGCTGGATTCAGTCTGGAATTAAGAACTGTGAATTGAGGTGACTGTGTTTGATCTATAGAAAAACAAATCAGTTGCTTACCTCAGCCTGAAGGTAGGTGCCTCGTGTCAACAGAGACATGCCAGGACATGCATGACCATAAAGGAACAGATGACATGTGAAAACTTCTGGAGAAGCAGGCCTAAGGCCCTACAACATCTAAAATAATGTTTAAGCATCGACCCACAGGCAATTGCATGTGTGTTGCCAATACTATTTCTTTTTTGATGTCCCAATCTTGATATGCATCCTGCCATATGTAACTTAGGAGGAGTCAGTCCAACATGCGTTATTCAGGCAAGAACTACTTTATTGGTGGATAGGCTTTTGCTTGAACAGGGCCTATCGGGTTTGATTTCTAAGCATATGTGTGATTATTTTATATGCAGGATAGGCATTAAATACTGTTTAGAATATCCTATTTTAAAAACACTCTCTTTTCCTAAAGCAAAACAAGGCAAAACAAAACAAAAACACAACAAATAAAACTAACAAAACAAACAAAAACAACAACAAAACCAAGTGAAATCTGCCAGATTTGAAGGGTTTTGTTTCCATTCGCAAGAAGAAGCTTTCAAATGTTGTTTCCTAAGTCTAGCACATAGGTTTCTTATTATTTTCCTTTTAATAGCTCCCAGATACACAAAGGGCACTATTTTCGCTTTTCTTGAATATGTGTCATGAGCAACAGATTTTGCTCAGCAGTTTGTTCCATTAGGTCTTATGATCACACATTTTGTGTGGAAATTCTGCATCATTATAGGTCAGATCTCTGCTGTGTTCAGAGAATCAGCACAACTCATAGGCACGAGAAGGGCAGTATCCAAGATTTGAATGGTATGCAATAGTTCAGCTGATTCTTTTCAGACCTGGCCTGGACCCTGTTTTTATTGCAGCTGGCCTTTTGCCTTTAGCTTACATTAGAAAGGGCTCTGCCATTCCTTGATTGTGGAGAATGATCTAAGAAGATCTCCCTGTTTGCATCATTTCAATAGCTAATACAATATACAATTCAATAGTAAATGAGAAACAGAATCTGGAACAGACTCATTCAAATTGTTCAGATCCCCTATCCTCTATTTCTACCCAAGGTCAAGGCTTTGTGGATTATCACAGGAGCTCCTGCTTTGGAGTCTCTGCTTGACTTCATTATACTTGAGGCTGAGAAGATACACTGATGGATAAGGTCCTAGTGTTTGAGTTTGTCTCTGGGAGATTTTTTCTTACTTTTGAGCTTATAAAAATTAAATACTTGCAGTCTTTGACTTCTGATTTTTACTAGAAATCCTTCTCTCTCCTAGATTATAAAAAAATCCCAGAGGCTTGATTTTAATAAAGATGTTTTACCTTGTCTTGGATTTTCTTTATGAATGTGACCCTCCTAATTTTGCAAACACTGCCTCAAATCTGCAGTGATTCACTGAAGCTACATTATATTTCATCTCCTCCAGACACATAATGCTTTGAAAGAATGACTAATGCAGAGAATTAAAAGGAAAAGCTATTTAATGAAATTGAGAGTTAATGAGAAATAGACAAATACTGGCTTAAAGAAAAGGATTCCAAAGGGAGTAAGGCAAGGAATCAAGAAAAGATAGTCCAGTGAAACCCACCTTAGACATTTAATATAATATTTTCCCTCTTTAAACAAAAATAAAGGTCTAGAAAGGAAAATGCAAGAGGCTTCCTTTAAGGAGTTTAAAAAGAAAAAATCAAATGGCAGGAAATGTGGAGGTTCAAATGAGTTGTTATGCCCCAGTCTGCTCTGCAGATTTAGAGGAAGTTTGTTTGATTCACTCTGGGTGATGCATGGGACAAACAAAATTCTCAGGATGTTAAATAATAAACTTGTATATACAAACTTTAGAATATTAAGGTAGAACAAGATACTTAGCAAATTTTAAAACAGTACCTAGACAAAGTAAGGCACTTCACTAAATTTAACTTAGCAAACTCAAACTTAGCCAACTTTAACTTATCCATACACAATAATGCACTTACTAAGGCATTGACCAGAATATTTCAGTCTGCCTTATAATATACTTTGAGAAGATAGGAGGAAAAAGATAAAAAGGAGGAAAAAGATAAAAAGAAGGAAAAAGATAGGATAAGTGTAAGAAGATATCACCACCCATGGATCCAACAATAAGATTTGATTGTTGCAATTTAGATGTCTGTTGGTCAAAGATTGCTCTCTTGATCCATGGAGGGTGGGGGAAGCCCTTGGAATTATGTGGGGACACCTTCTCTGGGGGTACAACACTGTGTGGGAATCATGCCCAGCCTTCTGGTACAAGGCCCCAGAAATTAGGCTGACAATGCTTTGGGAGTCTTTGATGGTTTGTGACACCCTCTAAGACGTGACAGCGGCCTCTCACACCAGCACAGCCGAGCCAGTTATGCCCATGCGAAGTGATGAACACCCCCAGTCCTATGTGTCAATGTCATAATATCTCCCCTGGGGGAGGGGCTGTTTTACACTTGAGCTACTTGTGTAAGGGGGACATTGCCATGATAAAAAGCATTATCACACCTCACAGGATCTGCTTCTTATCAGCCTCTTCCTTTATCTGGCTTAAAACCCTACTTGTAGCTAAAGGTTGATTTGTCATGGTCCTTCTCTGGTGCTCACCTCTGCCTGGGCTGTTATCGTGCACATCATCAGCAAAGTACTCTGCTGCTTTTGCTAATGGCTGATTGTTTGAGCCATAAACATTAACATTTCAGCCACTCACAGGAGTAAAGGCTTCCTGTGCCACTGAATCTGATCCACTGCCATTCAGTCAGAGAAATCACTGCAAAATTGCTGGATTCCTGACTAAATTTGTCCAGATTACAAACCAAGTAATTATTTTTACACCATTTTTAATAGACTTCAATATCCTCTTATATTAACCCTATGATAGAAAGCATACTTTTTTAAAAAGTTAGTAGTTCTAAATTTCTCCTTTATGAATACATTGTGATGACCAATTTAAGTACTAAGCCTTATCTTGTAATGATGTAATACCTGCACCAAAGATTAAGTTCATTTCAATATTATAATGAGATTTTAGAAGAATATAAAGATTAAGTAAATTTAGGATTATATATTACGCAAGTTTGGATAGTTTATAAATTTTCCAGTGCCCGTATTAATTTCAATTTCGCCTCTGGCCTTGGGATTTCACTTTGCCAGTCTGTGCTGTGGTCTCCCCATATTCACTAAAATGAGGATAGCAGCATGTCACAGAGTCTCACCTGAGGGTAAAGGGATTTAGGTTCTGTGATACCAATAGTAGTACTTTAAATAGACTAGCAGCAGGTGTTTATCACGAAAGCATTGTGCCCTGAATTCTTAGATGGAACAGGCATATGTTTCATATATAGTACAGAAAGTGTGTGCCATATTTCATATAGCAGCATTGTAGGCTGCAGTGCATTAAAGCTTCTTTTATAGGATCAGTTACTCTATGATCTCATAAAAATTCAGTCTGTGAAATATTTGCAGACTACAGTGTTTGTAAAAGTCCTTTTACCCTAGGAACTGCAGTAAATACTCTCGAGTAAAGACCATGTAGCATCCTGTTGGCATCATGGCACATAAACATATTAATATACAGAAAAATTCAGTAGTGAGAAATGATTGTTAATTTAATACTGATTGTGACAGCCTGAGTAGTTAGATAACTCTGAATATTTATATAATTCACAATTAGGATTGATTACTTCCTCACTCCTGAAAAATGCATTTACCCAAATAAAATTGTGAATGGAAAAGGAGAAAACCTTTAATTTCCCATAATTAAGGGCAAGTAAAGGAATAGAAATACCAAAATTAATCACATAAAATTTTAAATAAAAACAAGGTAATGCAGGACTATTTTTTTCTGTGTTCATACCAAATAAAACTTGACTTGGTCAGTAGTTTCACAGAATGTACCAGTTTATGTGGACATTGAGGTATAATCATGTTACCTAGCTTTTGGAGTTTACAATTTTCATATTCAACAGAGTAAAACTGATCTTGTGGGCATGATTCTCAGAATTTTAGATGCCAGCTTTAGAGTGGAAAGAGTCCTGCCTAGTCCTGACCGTGGGCTGTAAAGTGCAGTCAGACACCCAACCCAGAGGCAGATGTGCACTGCACTGTTACCAACCCTTACAGCAAGACTCAGCTGCTGAATGTAGGCATGCTATCATTTCAGGTGCTATTGGGTCCTGCTACTCTACAAAGATACTGAAAGGAATAAAAATGCTGGTCTGTGTCATGTCTACTGTTTCTGTGCACGTGTCTTAGATAAACTATGTCATCTGATGCAGAACTGTGCACCTACGCATCAAAACCACCTTCAAAAGTCCCTGGCACTGCCATCCAAGGCTGTACAACAAACAAACAAAAAACATGGGAGAAAGTTTTGGGGTAAGGGAAAGAGAAAAAAGAAAATTAATTTGAACTTCAAAACTACTATATGCACTAAACATTTGCAAAAGGATTTCCTGTATACTTAAATACCACAGTGATTTAACATGTCCTACATCTGGATGTCCAAATCTATATGCTGATTAACTTGGACTACAGTTTGAGCTCTTTAAATGAAAAAGCAGGTGTTGCTCAAAAAAGTGAGGATGTTCTTCAAACCTAGTTGAAAACTCTGACCACTCACAGAAAGAATAAAAGATTCTTAATATTTTACAAAAACAAAAAAGAAAAGCAAGAATATTTTAAACTGAAACACATGGTAATATTAGACTTTGCCTAAATCAGTAATTATTACAGGAAGCAAATTGTTAGAAATACATTTTCCTACAATGGATATGAAGGTTCATTGCAATGTAACTACATTTCAAATTGTCTACATATAGGTTTGTATGCCATTAACACAATTTTTAAGTTTTATTTTTACGGGGGAGGGAGGCTGTACAGTGGGCTTCATAATGAAAACGCTGGCACATGTTCTTTGTGATGGGCCAAGGCTACTTCCATATCTCTTTCTTATTAGAGAGTGAGGTACATGGAGGGTGAAACAAAGAATACAAAGGATTTTTCTTATCAAGACCTTTTAATTGTTGCTTCTCCATTTGGCCACATGGGAATAGAACATTAAAAATGTTGGTCTTCTGTGGTATTGAAATCTTGGTTTGCATAGTTTACCTTCAGGCACTTAAATCTTTCGAAGCCTCTTAAGACTCTCCAGTGATTACCCAGGAATGCACACTTCAGCATACTCTGAACCATTCGTAAGGTAGATGTCTAAAACCATCTTCTCACAGGTGCCTGAACCATTATACACCTTCTTTTGATCTTGACCTACCCTGAGTTCATGGTTACAAATTATCTTTTCTCTTGTTGATTGATCCAGTGTTTCTCTGGTCAGTTTCTACAACATCCTGAGGCAATAAGTTTCACAGTTCTTATTAAATACTGTGTGAAGTAAATAACTGGTTTGCTCTTAAGAATTTGGTCTTGGCAACATGGAGGTATGCTAAAACTGGACTGTGGCCCTACTCACATTATGTTAACTCTGTGATTTTTGTACCCTCGCAGATAGGTGTTCTGTTTGAGAAGATATCTATATGAACGGTTTTCAAACTTAAAAATTAAATTCCATCATTTTTCTTTTGCTTCTTCAGAACTCTTAGAATGAGCAGCTAAATGGACAGTGAATTTTTTCCTAAAATCTCCAAGAATTGTTCAAAATTGGAACCTCACAAAGCTGAAGTAACCTATTTTTCACCATATAGAGCCAAACTGCATGAAACATAAGACCTCTGAGCTGCAAACAGTCTTCTTTATTGCAAGGGTATACAGTGCCTACCACAAGGGAGACATAACTCCTGCCTCTTCCTCTGAGGCTTTTTTATATTCCCTGAGCAAATATGTTCTTGTCAGCACTGCATCTCTGGTTTGGCTGGGTTTAATAGGATGGCTTCTGTATTCTTTCATTGGTTGGCCACTGGCGTTGGAATTAGCATTTGTCTAGTCATCGAAGACATAGTGTCAACATCTGGAAAACATTAATACTTTGGGGACATTGAGCTTGTACTTTTTCTTTTGCTTATAACATTGCCTATATTTCTTAATGTCAACTATTTTTGTTACACTTTTAGCAATAATTTATTGAATGTACTGATAGTTTCATAATTTTTCTATTTTATAATTTTAAATATTCATATGTACAATGTTATTTCAAAGAACATGCTTTCCCAGAATTTATTGCACCTACTGTTTCAATTACGGCTATGAAATGATTCTCGAAATAGATAGTTATAAACATTGTGGGCACGTGAAGTTTTTTGTGGCTGACTACAAGAATCAGGAAAATTGCAATACTTCATGAAAAAAACATTATCAGACTAAAGATGCCTATTTGTCAGAGGGTGTTTCAGAGACTGAATGTCTCTAGTGAATCTCATGACCTTTTCCAACAGAAGTCCTAGGTGGGATTTCACATAATTGAGTATTTTATGCCACATGGATCAATCCTTTTCCCATTCTTACTGTTCAATTGTCCACACTATTGGTTTTTAAGATGTTTACACATTGATTTAATAATTTATGTACACTGTATGATTTTTTTTAATGGGCAGTAGAACCAGTTTCTTAACTCTTTCTTAGGAGAACTAAAATGTTAGTTACCTTTAACATAACTGATACTTCACACTTAGAACATTATAAAATCTTTTGACAAACTTTATTTTTGTATAATATATCATATTGAATGAGTCACTTACCATCTCTATGATTTAGTTGCCTCACCTAAAAAACTAGGGACTATAATCCCTGCCAATCCCATAGTGATATGGTCACTTATGCAACATGGTGTATAGCTCTATAAATATATAAAATCTATCATGTGATCAACAGACGTTACTAATAAAGACCCATTGTTTCAAAGCACATCACTTTGAAGTTCATATTTTTCAAAATGAGAGTTCATTGGTTTTAAAGGTCTATTTCTCTCTCTCTGAATTGAGCTGCATATGGCACTGAATTGTCCTGGAACAGAGCTAAATTGTCTTAAACTATAGGGAACTTTGGTTTCAAAAGTAAAAAAGTGAATTTAACTAACAACTTGACATAGAAAACTAAAGGAGACTGCAAATATCTTTGATGCATTCCTCCTGTTCAATTTACTTTTAAAGTTCATGTTTTCTTCAGTCTTCAGATAAATGCACTTAAATCTTTCATAAAAGGCTCTGTACACTCAGAGTAAATCTTGTCATCATGTGCTAAAATCCTTTTTCTTTAAGAAAGAAATGTCTTTTTTAAAATCAAAAAGCTGAATAATAAAAGAAAGAATATGAGACTACATAAACTTTTTTCTCTCTATTTTCTTACTTCATTCTATCTCTGGGCCTCAAACAAGAGTTTAAAATGTTTGTAACTGCCTGTGATTCCATAACACTTGTTTCTAATCAAGATAAATTGTGCATTGATTAAGAGTTTTGAATACAATGTGAGTGTAGGCATGAAGCATTCCCACGGTTCTTCGGGAAACTGTCCCACCACGTTGGCTGGCTGAAGGTGTCTCTGTCATGATCACACACAGCAGCCACATTAAAATGGCCATCTCAGGAAAGGAACTGCTGGGCAGTTCTGCATCTCATTCCATCCAAAGAAAAAATAAATCAAACATTTGGATGTGCTGCTTACAAAACAAAACAAAAAAAAACCTTCCACAAAGCTCTACCCAGATAATAAGCTCACAGTCTTTAGAAAAACTCTTTCCTTTTCTAATGCAATTGCCTGCCTGACAGTAAAGAGTGATCCTCAGGATCACTGACTTCTCAAACCTTTACAACTTTGGGACTTCCCAGGTTGTAGGACATGTTAGTTTCAAGTCCTATACAACAGGCAGCAGGCCAGAACTTATGGGGGACTTAGGGTGTATTGGGAAAGGAAGAAGACAAAACACCTCTCCCTACTGTCTCATGGAGAAAATGTTTTCCCTGCTGAATTTACTCTACAAATCAGTGTTACTTTACTCTAAAAGATCAGAGTGAACTATCCCAGGTTTCAGGAACATTATATCTCCAGGACATTGGTGATTTCAAGGAGAGAATAAGAGTTAATCACAGAAATCAACACCAATATTCTAGTTTTCCTTTATTAACAATTGCTAGCAGTAGAGAGCTGATTAGCATGCTCTCCTTCCCTCATGACTGCACCCACCCACATATTGGTTCAGAATCAAGTAGCCAAATTGATGTTAAGATTTTAAACGATTCTGTGCTTTCTTTCCCTCTATTCATAGGGTCCAACTTTGATTCCTATTACCACTGCAATCTCCTGTAGTGGCAGTGCAACAGATGCTGGCAGAATCTCAGCTGCCTTGCCTGACTCTGAAAGGCACAAATGGGGTGACCATGGGACTCTGCTTCCCTCTCTTTGTCAAAGCAAGTATTTGGAGCTGCAGTGCTAAAATTTTTGGTGCTGCCACAAATGCCCCATGGCTCCCACAGCTCTTTGTGCATGTCTTGTCAAAAATACATACATCTTCCCCCAATGTCTGCTGAGCCATGAGTCCTGTAGGTTAAAAGACATGTTGCAGGGTTTTGCTGGAGAAACATAAACAGGCATGAAACATCTCACTGACTTTTCTAGCTTAGGTCTAGCTTTAAATAGACAAGTACATTTGGTATGCTCTCTGCTTTCAGCATCCTGCTTTCTCTTTTGACACTTCACTGCAGTGTTTCTCATTTACATCTGAGTGATGTCGTTACCGAATGGTAAAACAGGGACATAGGGGGAATCTGCTGCTGCCATGTGACTTGGCAGCCACTCACAGTCCCTTGTCCCACTCACAGAAACAAGCTCTCCACATCCATGCTCAACTTAATGGCAGCAGTCACCAGTGCTGTTTGCAGACTTTCCTTCACAAAACAACTCAGTCTCCAACAGCAGAGAGTTCATGCTGCTGGGGCATATCAATATCTCAGTCTTGTGATGGCTGGAAAAAGGTCTGATACAAAGCCAAGGTCAATCACAGAGCAGAGATCGCCTCTTTCCCGTCCCTGGTGATCAGGGTATTCATTCCTCTCTTTTCGTTTTCTTACTTAATTTTGTAAGGAAGAGTATATGGGTGAGAGGGACTATGTATTACATTATCTGAAGGAAGTAAATTCAATAGCCCAGATTTGGAAGACATAATGAAGAAGAAGATTATATAAAACATAAAGCAAACTGCCTGTAGTGATCCTTTCCCTACCATTCCTTCCATCCTTCATCCCTCCAGAACACAGTTCTCTTTTCTCCAGGAACAAACTATTATTAGCTGCTGTGCAGTATTGCCTGGGTCCTCCATGTTTATCTATAGCTGCCCTGTTATCTTCCCTGATTGCAGAAACACGACTCTGCTTGTTTACTGCCTGCTCCTGAGGAATTTCCCAGGCTGTTATGTTCAGGAGTGACTTCTACCTTCCTGTTCTTTCTCTAATCAAGGTTGAGTTTGGTTGCTCCAGCTCACTCCATGGAACATTAGCATTTGGAGCTGCAGTGTTCTAATGCGACACTCTATGGAGCTTTGATAAGTTCTCAGTCAGGAATACTGAAGGTTTCTTTTTCTCTGGTGGTGGGACTGCCTGTAGAATGGTTGTAAGGGAGTTTGCATGGTCACGGCATTCATCAGAGTTCTTGGGTATTTTTCTTTACAGTTTGCAGAAATAATATAAAACCTGATACAATATTTAAGAAAGTTTCTTTTTAAGACAACTGCAGAAAGTACTGGTGTCTAAATATGCTCCAACTTATTTAAAAATTGAAAACAAACTCATAGCTGCTTTTCTCCCTCCACCCTCACACTTTTTAGGCTGTGTCTGCACAAAATATAAAGGTAACCCAAACCACAGAGTACTTAAATATTAATGTCAGCCCCTGCAAGTAAGATGCTGAATCTCAAAAACTTTAAGCAAACCCTTTCACTGAAGTAAATTAACAAAAAAAAAAGAAAAAAAAAAGAAAAAAATGAACTCTCCAGTTATAGGTCATGTGCAATTACCTAGAATATCAGACAAAAAGCTGTTGAGAGAAACTTGTAGTCAGTGTGGGTTGTTGGAGAAGGAATCTCACTTAATGGAGCCCCGCAGCACAAATGTGTGAGACTCTTTCTGATAACCTTGAAGTGTTTGATAAGAAACATAAAATACTTTTGCTCTGAGCTACTTCTCCAGCTCTCCACTAGTTTGCCATAGAGTCAGTCCCCTGCCTGAAAGCTCTGACAATTAAGCTATGAATGCCACCCTTTCAAAGGTCCCTGCAGCTTACCTGGTTGTTCCCTCAGGATCTGAAAGCTGCATTGCAGAGAGGCCTCTATCCCCTGTGTGTGTATTCTTCCCTAATGCTCTCTGAAATAGCTTTCCTGCCCAGCTAAAGGATTAGAGCTGAAGAAAACCAGAGATCACCAGCTTTGTCCCTGATGCTAACCAGGGAAATTCTCCAACCACTGGCACTTATCATCAGCCTAGAAACATGAACTGCCAACATCCAGTACATGCTGGAGTTTTAGATAATAAAGGCACAGAACTAGACAGGGGTAACCTGTGAGGCATTTTCTACTAGTTTCAGTGGAGTTAACTCACCACACTCCAACAGTTACTGCACTTGAATCTTTCAGATACTTCTTTGAAAATTACCTCTTTTGTCTGGTGAGGCATGAGAGGGAATACTGAGCCACTGAAGATGTGACAGAGCAAGTAAATCTGGACTGTATGTGCATGGGATCTGTAGGCCATTCCTTAACATTTCCAAATGGTTTTAAAACACAAGTTGTGTGTTGACAGAGCTTCCCTTTTCATGTAAAAACAAATCCTTCCAAAATACTTTTAAAGAAATCTTCAGAGCAGCATCTATGAGAATCTGAACAATTTTCACTCTAATTTTTCTTCTTTATCAGATTTAATTTCCATGAGATTTCATTTCCTTACTTCTCAATAGAAAGAGAAATTCCTCACTGTTATGTGCTTTGAAGAAAAACAACCTTGACCAAATAAGAAGTAAAAGGACATAGAGTGTTCAAATGCAGCTCTCCAAAGGCACCATTGCTACCTCAGCATTTTTACAAATGTTCTTCAGTACCAGATATAACACTTTTAATATGAACTTTAGCAGACATAAACAATCAACATTCTGTTTTTAAAAATAAGCAGCTTAAAAATGTTGATTTTTTTTTCATGTTGAATAAAGAAAATTCCACCTCCTATTGTAGCATTTTCTCTGTTTCTCATTGTGCTACAAATTATTCTTTCAGATTGTCAGAATTACATGGCTGCGGCATAGCTGCATAATTCCTATATGGTCCTTTGAGAGTAATAGGACTGGATTGCTCTGGGCGGTTGTTCACCCTGAGGAAGTGAGTGCTAGGTGGAATGAAGCAGCAGTGTCTATTTCTGGTGGCTCATGTGGGAAAATAAAATGAGTGCAAAGTTGACAGGACACCTGAGTGTGTGTGATTTGTCAAGAGACTCTGCTGCCATCAGGTAGCTTCCCCATCAGTCAGTCTTGCCTGTTCTCACAGAATTGCCATCTCATTAATTTTAATAGGGTTACTTGCTTGGCTTAGGGGAGTCAACACTGATTAAAATTGTTTCAGGCTGTTGCTGATAAACTGGAGCCCAACTCTAATCCTAATGAGAGGTCAAGAAAGGTCGTGAATCAGATCTTACTGTTTTGGACAATTGGGCCAACAGTTGACAGAAAAAGAGGGACTGCAATTAATAAGCTCTTACAAGTGACCCAATAACAAGTTAAAAGGAGACAGCAGAAATACCAAGTTCTATATGTAGAGATCACAGTCAGAAATATGAGGCCTGAAGTACTAGCACCGACCTTTCTATTATAAGGCATTATTCCAACAAAACATCACTTTCCCTCTTTTTATGATACAAGAGTAGCACTGGGTAATAACATCTCAGGTAAACATTCCAGGCTCACTTTGCAGTCAATAGAAAGAAGGATGTTCCTCTAAGTGCAATTCATCATTTTGTGAAATCTCAAATAAGCCAGATGAATCACACCCTGATTTCTCTGTTGACTGTAAATGAAGCTTAAGACAATTCAGTATTCTCAGGTGCAGATATCTTCAGTCACTATCCAGAGTCAGGAGAGAGGAATCTCACTCAAAGGTATAGTGCTTGTGAAGATGTTCTGGTTTTATTAATGGAAAAGCACAGACTCAAGGAATGTGTTCCTATACTAAAATCGTTGATTTCTAGCCAAGGCTAGTTGTCTGTATAAACACTGCATGAGGGAGCATGTAAATGCAGGTCCTAATGTTGTTCTCTTGCCACAGGCGTCTTGGAAATAGACCAAGCAGTTGGAGAAAAAATTGTACTTCTGAACACCAAATTTTTTGCACAAGCTCACTTAAAAAGAGCTGATTGAATCTGGAGAGACATTCATTGACAAGACTACAAAGTTTGTTTTGGCCAACAGGTTTGCCTGCTAGAGAGCAAAAAGCATATGAAAAATAGAGGGTAAAGACACCTTTCATAGACATTACTGCCCAAACAGCTCTTTTTCAGAGAGCTGAGTCATCAGGCTGAATCTTAGCAAGCTGAATTCTACATGGTAATAAATACATTCAAATCCAAATAAGATTGTCTTTGAAAGAGATATTAATTGCTAGCAGAATCACAAGTCCTGCATAAAAGTAAACTATGTATAACTTCCTTTGTATTATTTAAAGGTTAGGAAATGTAGAAGTGATTAATGGACTTCCAACAAGCAGTACTCTATTCCAACAAATACAGTACTGCTTGGATATTTTTAATTCCACTAATTTTGTCTTCTTTGACTGGAGAGTCTTACTATGTATCTTCATGGAGTAAACATTACTGTAAGATTTCCTGACACAAATTGTCTCTGAATTTCCTGCAAGTGTTTTTTTTCCTTGTGGAGTTTTGGTATAGCTAGCTCTGAACTCAGTCCACCCCTAACTGCTGAAATCAACAGCGCTCAGCAAGAAAATTTTGAGGTTTAAAAAGTTACATTTTAAGGCTTCTTACTGAATGTGAGGATTTCATTCCTCAAACAGGGACTGGGCCTCTTCTGGTGGCTGAATAGGTTGCCAAACCCCTATGGTCTCTGCTGAGATGTTTGCACAGTGACTGTGCTCAGGCTGCTGCAGGTAGGGTTATGTGTCTGTATTTATCTCACAGAGTTGTGAAGAAAAATGCAAAGGTTGCAACTCAAAACTCTTTAGATTTTCATATGCTCCTTATACTTATTTTTTTTAATAAAGCTGTAAGAAAGACATACAAGGCCAGAGTGGTATCAGACACCTGACTGCTGGCCTGTGTTTGCAAAAAATGGAGATGAGGTCAAATCTCCAAAACTCTAGGAGAAAACTGGGCAGAGGAGCTTCATGATAATTGGTGATAGAGCTCATACTGCTACTGCTGGCAAGAAACTGAAGAGTCCTTACAAGGAAATTTTTGTGTTTTCTTCTAAACTTCCTGTAAAATAAATAATCGCAGCCTATTTAGTCATAGCAATGCCAAATGTGCAAACACAGTGCCTGGTCTGAACAATGCAACTTTTGGTTGCAGACCAGATAGAAGTCCAGTCTGAACTGATACTTACCTTGTATTAGTTTTCAAATACTCATCAGTTATGAAGACTTTCAGGTGGAAAACACTGACTTTAAAATACTGGATTTTCAAATGTTTGTTGGGATTTTTCAAGGAAATACTTCCAAATAGTTCAGCATACAGAATTTTTCTCAGCTCCAGAGAGTAGCTGGAAGAAACTTGAAAATTATCCACAAACGATGTAGCTGAGCATTTAAAGATAATACATTTCATTCTCCACAACTGAATAAAAGAATTCAGTGTTTGACCTTGTTAACCATGCTTACTCTATATTCCATTGATGCACTATTCAAGTCTGCTTTCCTCTCCCTCAACTGCTCTACCTGTACTAAATACTTATTTTTTGAAGTGACTAACTGCCCATGGAAGTCTCTCTCAGGTTAGGTGAGATGACTTAAAATCTGAAATACCATGAAGTAGTGATTTTCAAACTCAGAATAGAACCTTTAATCTAATTAAGTCTAGCAATAATTTACCTAGCCTTGTCTTGACTCTCTTATTTCAGTCACAATAGTCTCTACCTTTCAGCAGACACCAAGTGCAAAAGAGATAGATCTTTTGGCAAGAAGAAATTTTGGTAGATAAAATGATAAAATTCCCAAGCAAAAATATTCTTGATTTTGATGTCAAGAACAGAAGCAAGTGATCAAAGACAGCAGAGGATGGGAAATGGGAAATCTACCTTGCAAAAATATAATAAAAACATTGTAGCTAGGCTTACATTCCTTCAGACTGTGTCTGAGTTCATCTGGGGACAGTGATATTTAACATGGTGATTTACAAGACAGCTGCAAAAAATGAGTTCCTACAGCCCTGGTCCAAGTTGTGGCCATGCTGGAAGTTCCAAGGAGCAGGATGGGGTACACCTGAATGGGGACAATCCCTGGTATGTTCAGGATCTCATGTTTTGGTAAAGCATGTAATTTTCCTTCATCTGGGTTGCTCATCCATATTTTTGCCCATTGCTAGAGCAGAAATATTTCAGAAATAAGTCCCCTTTCCCTAACATTTAATTGCAGTAGCCCAAAGTGACCTTGGCAGCTTAGTATAAACCTCGACACTAGACTTCTTCAGTTTGTCTTCCACATCCTCTCTTTTGACAGGTTTATTAATTTCTAGTTATCATATATACACACAGCCAAAGTCAACACA
Source organism: Petroica traversi (assembly GCA_025920805.1). NCBI lineage: Eukaryota > Metazoa > Chordata > Aves > Passeriformes > Petroicidae > Petroica > Petroica traversi. The sequence continues at coordinate 7,223,927 of JAHLSL010000057.1, read as the reverse complement.
GCTGGTAAGGCCTCATCTATGCCCTATTCTAGGCATCCTTTCAGCATGCCCATGTTCTTGCTTTGGACTTCTTTCTCCCCTCTGCCAAAGGCAACTTTAAGTCCCAGTAAACAGACACAAGGTCTTGCTTCAAAGTTGTTCCCTTGATCTGCTGTGCACCCATCTGAGATTGCTCATGGCTCTGATATCAAGTGTCCTGCTGTAGTTTTTGGCTGCTGTTCAGCAGACAGCTTTTATTCCAAGTTTTTTTCTTTTTCTTTTTTCCCTTTCCATCAGAATTTGTACTTGAAACAACTGTCTTTCAGTACTTTTTAGGACATAGGAAATCTTGATCAGAGGTTTAATGATTTCTTGTCTGTATCAAGGCTCTTTTGGTTGGGTTTTTTTTCCCCCTCTTTTAAAATAATACTGAAAACAAACATCTTAAATGTCCTGAATAGATTTGTGAAACATTTACAGCACTGAAAACATTTTATGCTTTCCAGCCACTATTGCCATATCTTTGATCTGGACCTGGGACTACTCCAACAAACACATTCTTTATGCATGATGCACTGTTTTCCTTTTTCACCTGGCCTCTTTCATTTAAATTCTTTCTTACTTTGACTCTTTAATATTACTGTTATGCTCTAACCAGTCAATATTAATTACTATCTCTTTCTTAGTACAGTCATGTCAAGCAAAGGATAATACAAAGAAAGTTTATTGGGAAGATATGAACAAAACTGCTTTGAGATGAGAAGAAAAAGTCCCTAAATGTATTGGGACTTACTTTAGAACTCTGTTAAGTATGTGTACCTTTTGATGTTGAATGTTACATTTTAAAGAAGTGTATTGCTCTTGTGAGAAGTCTCAGTGTAGGACAGGAATGGTTCCTGTAAAAAACATGATAATACAAATAAGGACATCAGGATCTGCATCCAATAGTTGAGGGCAGGCACAGCAGCAGAACTGCATTCTCTGTGTCAGAATCTTCTACACTCAGAGACCGTATCCAATGTATGCTACACTGACCTATGGTTACACCAACCACTTGTCTGCTCCATTGATATTCCAGGTTTTAAATTGAGATAGTAATCACCAATTAAGGTTATCAAGCAACATGTCAGAAACAACAAAAACAAAAGCCTGTAGAACAATAGGTAGACTTTTGAAAAGAAAAATTGTATAAATAAACTATTGAGGGGCACAACAGCCACTGACTTAGACCTTCTTGGCATGATCAGTATCCATGATAATATAAGACATTTGAAAAAAATTTGAAGTACCTTATACCAGGAAGGAAATTTTTTTCCAGTAAATTGTTTTTGTACTCTTAAATGTATCTTTGAAAATTACAGTTACCTTCTAAACCCTTTCATCTTTTTTCAGACATCAGTGTGGTTTTTTTCTGTGTTATACTAGAAATTCAGCCAATGGGATGATCAGGTTTATCTGACCAGATGCAGATGTTTATATCTGAGCTGGCCATCCTGCTGTCTTACCTAGGAAGGACTTAGCAGGTGAAATGCATCTGGAATAGGTAATTTCTTTCAAAAGGTAAGATTCTATGCATGCTGTAAGAGCCAAATGCAATGAGTGCCTCTCTCTTTTCCCTGATTGTGAAAAGAGAAATATGTGAGCAACTCAGGTACTGCCAATGTTCTTACGGCAGACATTTCAAGTCAGGATGAATCCCAATTACAGAACTACTTCCAGACAACACATCCACATAGAGCCATTATCAATCTTTATTTGATGGTAAAACAAAGACAGGAGTCTTTCATATCTTTTATCTTTTTAAAGCAATGGTGGTAATGGCAGAGAGCATAACCCAGCCAAAAAAATTCACTCTCTTATGCATCTTCCTACCTACTGTGTCACAGGACCAAGGTCAAGAAAAAATTCAATACATTACAGTTACCAACCATGAAACCCTCTGTCTTTGTAGCTGTTGCCTTTGTTTCTTCCCTTTCTGACAAGAACTGCACATTTTTCCGAGAAGCACAAACATAACAGGTCACCATTTTGTTCCCTTTTGTTTGGATTTTATATTAGAGTTATATTAATACCAAATAATCCTGGTAGATAAGGACATTTTTTGCCTTCTGGGACATTCCTATTCCCATTTTTCCCATTGGTTAAGAGGTGTTCAGCTGCACTCGTTGACATGTTTGTGTCATTTCTGTTAGTATTCCCAAATGTGTGCTGCCTTTTAAGCTTTTTCCCTCTTTTACCTCATTTGGCTGCAGTCTCCATTTCAGCCTCAGTGCATTAGTGAGGTTATCTTGTGCAACACGGGGAATTTCAGTCTGGTTTGGGATGTCTCCTGGGTAAAACATATGATGATTTGTCATTCAGAGTGTGCTATGAATTGAAAGCCTTATTACACCTGACAGCTGTTAGGGGGGCAGCTGTGGGGAGGGAAGAGCTGCCTGCTGTCCCAGGCATGGGGAGGCAGCCAGGGCAGCCTTGCCTGGCTCCAGCCTCACCCAGGGGGTGATGGTCCCACCACACTTGGCTCCTGTGCCCACTGCCCCTGTGTCTTTTAACTTTGTGTATTGTAGCACCTTAAACTAGGATTCCCCTTAGAATAATGCAGGGGAAGTAATCTTTTTCTTTCCAAAGTACTCTGTTTTCTTTCCATAAAGAGACTCTCCTTTCACATTCAATAAATTCAGATTTTTAAGAGTCCAATACACTTGCTAGATCCTTGTTGAGGGTAACCATTTAGTCCTAGTCAAACTAGGAATGAATAAAACCAGTATGAATTTTTAATTTTCCAGTAATAAAGTGACTATAAAAGATAGTCACTTTATTACTTTTAATGCTATTCTGAAAAATAAGTCTGATTCTTTTTATTCAATACCTCTTTTCCCCTCTGCAATAGCTCATAGGAACGAAGCTCTTATCTCTGAAAAGTATGCTTGTTGATATATGTATTTTTGAGAAAATATCGGGCCTTGAAGTAGCATATAGGATACACATTGAAGCAACTGGGAAACTGCTGGTTCTCTTGCATATCTCCTGTGGAATACATTCATTTCTTCATGCATGATTGTTTTTCTATGCACTGCTTGTGGTCTTGATCTTATTTTAATGAATTTATTCCTTGCTCTGAAAACATGTACACATTACCTCCTGGCTGAGTCTTAATTTAAATACATAGAACAGACTAAAGCTGAACAGAAAAAAAATGAAATAGGGCAGACTGAACATATTTATGTAACTAATACAGGTTATTCTAATATTTATTACATTTTAAAGTGCACTTAAGCCATATGTATATTTTACCTTTTCCCTGTAATCATAATGGCTAAAATACTATTTTTTCTTCTTAAAAAAGGTCTTACACATTGGATGATTTCAAGATAATTGTAAGTAGTGTGAATTCTTGTGAAATATGTCAGAAATTGTGAAACTCAGCAATGTTGTTTAGAGTATCAAGATTTCACCACTTTTTGTTAATTGTAAGAAATGAGACTCCCTCAGCATTCTTTGTTCTTTTGGAACAAGAAAGAAAAACCCCCAAGATTATAATTTTAGTGGTTTATACCAAACTTATACCTAAAAATATATAGATGAACATATTTCTTTTGGAGCAGTAATCCCAAGTCCTTTGTCTCGACTGCTGAGTATGGTAGGGCTGGGTAACAGAGAGGTATTGCAAACACTGAAGAAATAAGGGTTTGGCCTTCTTTCAAATTGGATCTATAAAGTGGAGTCTTTTCTTGGCTGATTTTGTCTGATCAGACATCATCTGTATGGTCTCCTTCTGCATTCAGCAGAGAGAGAAATAATCACCTCCAGGCACATCCTATCGTGTCAGCTGAAATGCTCTCTCTGGGTGCCTGCATGTCTCCATGGAGGCTTCCTTGATGAATACTGAGAATACATAGGCAGCTTTTACAAAGGGAAAAAAAATTGATGAGATGGATCTCTCTTAATTGTTCATAGGGGGAAAGAGCCCTGCCCCCAGCCTGAGCCAGTGAAACCTGCAACAATAACTCATCCAGGCTTTCAACAGAATGCTGGCGATCCTGCATTCCTTGGGACATGATGTGGAGAGCTTCAAAGGGAGCTTGTTCTTCACTCAGACTTCAACAGAAATGCCAGGTCAAAGGTTGAGGGTTTGTAAACTAATAATCCCCAGATGACAGAACAGGAGCCCTCTCCAAAATTCTTCCCCTATTTTTTGTTTTCTAATTTCTTTAATTTAAAGGAACTATGTCAAAAAATGGTCAAAGGAAGAAGAAAATTATTTTTAATGCAAGTAACATTTCTGTGAATATTGTGGGTAAGGAGGGAAGGAATGTATGCACATTTTCACACGTACATTTTAGAAGAGAATATGCATGAGCCTAGAAGAAGAGCTTTATGGTTCAACTCACTGAAGACTGTACTAGCATTTGCAGCAGTATTAATTTTTGGAGTTTTCTGTCTATCTTCTTTTAATTTTCTTGGCACTATCAGAATTGTGTAATAAAAAGAAAAAAGAAAGAACAAGAAATTCAGCTGATAGCCCCACTTTTAATTTGTAAATGAGCTATTAAAAATACACCAGACAAAGCAGATTCTGGATGGAAATTTCAGTACCCAGTCTATACACAGGACTGCTTTACTAATGCAAGGCTTAGACATTTCATATGGGAGACTTTGTAGGAATGGAATGTAAATTGAAGGTTTGTAACAAGCTATGATTCTGAAATAATCTTTAGGAGAGCACTTTCCAGCCAGAGGCATCTGCTGTCTCTTAGCCAGCAATCCCAACCTGTGCAAGATCAGAAGTTTATCTCCAGGAAGCTTTCTCCAGCTCAAGCTCTCACAGCTCAAGTACCTCCAGCTCTGAAGAAACATGAGACAAAGCAGCTCACTCCTTCACCCCTGGTCCCTTGGTACTTGGTCTGTGAAGGAATTTCTTTACTGCAGTTTCTAAATGTGTATATAGATAATGAAGACATTTACAGCTGCACTAACTGGAAGAAAGCAGCCAGAGCCCAAGCTGTGGGAACAGTAATGCTTTCCTGGAGTACAGCCACAATTCTCAACACATGGGAGATGCTGCAGAGAAGGGCAGGAGAGGACAGCAGCAATATCAGCAACTACTGGTGTCAGGAAGGCATGAATTTTCTTACCTGCCCATCAGTAGGACGAAGGCCAAAAATGATGGACTGCACTAAGGCTTGACAGCACATATTGAAAAAACATTTAATTCTCCGCATAGGTAGTCTTTGACTCCCACCACAGACCAATCAGTTGGTGTTTCCCAGGGCTCAGTTTTGGGAAAACTCCCGTTTAATATCTTTATTCATTATTTGGATGAAGGGATTGGAGACAGTCTCAGTTTCCTGACAACACAAAGTTGGGAGGAAGTGTCAACCTGCTGGAGGGTAGGAAGGATCTGCAGAAGGATCTCTACAGGCTGGATTGGCTGAGGCCAACTCTATGAGTCTCAAGAAGGTGAAGTGCCAGGTCCTGCACTTGGGTCACAACAGCCCCATGCAGCACTACAGGCTGGAAAGTGGCCTAGCAGAAAAGGACCTGGAGGTGCTGATCAACAGCAGCTTAACGTGAGCCAGCGTGTGCCTGGGTAACCAAAAAGGCCAATGGCATCCTGGTCTGTAGCAGAAACGGTGTGAGCAGCAGGACCAAGCCAGTGATTGCCCCAAGTCAGCACTGGAGAGGCCACACCTTGAATCTTGTGTCCAGTTCTGGGTCCCTCAATTCAGAAAGACACTGAGGTGCAGCAGTGAGTCCGGAGAAGGGCAACGGAGCTGATGAAGGGTCTAGAGAGTGAGTCTTATAAGAAGTGGCTGTTGGAGCTGTGGTTGTTTGGCCTGGAAAAGAGAAGGTTCAGTGGGATGTTATCTCCCTCTACAATTCCCTGAAAGGAGGCTGTGTGGTTTGATTTCTTCTCCCAAGTGACAAGTCAAGACAAATCAGCCTCAAGCTGTGCCAGGGAAGGTTTGGATTGGATATTAGGAAAGATTACTTCAGTTAAAGGGTGGTCAGGCATTGGAATGGGCAGTCCAGGAGGTGCTGGAATCACCACCCCTGGAAGTGTTCAAAAGGCATGTGGATGGGGCACTTATGGTCATGGTTTATTGGTGAACATGGAGGGGCTGGGTTAATGGTTGGACTTGATGATCTCAGAGGTCTTTTCCAGCCTAAATGGTCCAATGGTTCCACAGTCATGGATTTTGTTCATGTGAGAAAACAGCAGTCACTATGCATATGGGACTCACAAAATCAGCTTACAGGTTTTCTTGCAGCTAGACATATGATTGAAAAATGGATGTACCTACATCAGTTTAAACATTAGATGCCCAATCTGAGCTAGTTATCCTTGTTTTACTTAGATCTACAGAGGTAAAGGAAGAAGAAAAAAATAATTTTATTAGCAGCTCCTCTCATGCCATCTGGGAATTATTAATTTGTGGGCCTTCATAGGCTGACTGAAAAATTTAGGTGGGAAATAACTGCTTTGAAGCTCTTCTCAACTGCTATAACAACCAGATATCTGTATCTCAGACTGGATAGAGCCCAGATGAATTACTTCACCAGTTTGGGACAGGTTATTTATCCCCATACTGCTCAGCCCATGTCAGAACCAACTTCATACACCTAAAAATGGGCTTAAACTTTCATTCTCTGATGAAAAGAATGCCAGAAACCTTTAGAGGAGAATTCAGCCACCTCTCTTGCACAAGTGTTGTAGGACCTGCTGGATCTGCCCTCTTGATTTGTAGCTCTCTGTCCCTCTGTCCCTCTTGCACTGACCACAGGCAGCTTCCATGGAGCCATCCCAGAAGAATTATCTCCTCCAAGGACTCAATGAAGCACTCAGAGAAAATGGTTAAAAAAAGCATGGAATAGGAGACAAGAACAGTGGGCATAAAGCTAAAGGGTAAAAGGGTTATGGGAGGTGGTTCTTCACAAGGCGAAAAAATAAACTGTGCATTCATTCATTTAATCACATACAACTTCTTTCTGTATTGCACTGCTGATTTTTCTGCTGGAGGCTTCGTTCTATTCTCTACACAAAGAGAACATCTCATTTTTTCACAAAAATAGCTTTGTCTGCAATTTTTTTTAGTTTGTATGCAACGACCAGAAAAAGTTGAAGCTCAAGCCACAGAATAGTGGCCCCTGTCCACATATTCCACCTCCAACACAGCCAGTGTGGTTTTCCTTAAGAATAGCAAATTTGTCATACAACAAATACATGACATGCCACTGTATGGCTTAAACAGCCAAAAATATATGACCGAGAAAAGAAAGAAAATGCTTAGTGTTACAAAATCAACAGACCTCATGCTCAGAAAAAATGTAAGCAATTTATTATTAATCTAACTGGTATCATTCTGCATGACTGTAAGAATAGCAGGGGACTTTAAATGTTGGGGAGAAAAAATCAATCTTACTGGAATCTGAAGGCAAAACATGGCATTGAGCCCAGCTTTAACAAACTTCAATGACACATGAACCTTAATTTTCTTTAGTAGAAAGGTATTTTCTCTTCAAGTACTTTTTTTTTCTTTTTGACAGTCTTTTGACTACTGTAGAGCACATAACACACACAAGTTGCCTTCTATTCATTTACTTTATAAAGTATGTGGTGTCCAATTCTGGATTAAGAAGAAAAATTTTGGAACAACTGAAAATCCCTAAACTTATCCTCTACCTTTTTTTAGAATTTTCTAACCCTTCTATGGAAAAAAAATATTAACTAATTAAAATGTCATTTACATTGGTATAATTGGCTTCTAAGGAAATAATGAAATCCCCAGGTCTCAAGCTGTAAAACTGCATTGCCCTTTAATATAAGTGTAGCCAATATTCGATAGGTCTGTGATCTTTAATTATTTTTTCCAATGACTTTGTCCCAAATTTCCCCTGTATATTTTTTTACACTAGCTTATCTGGTAGGAAAATCCCAGCTGTTAAATCCAACTACAAGCAAAAAAAAAAAGAGACCTTTGCATTTTCCCACAGCACTTCTGCTTCTGCATTTCCTAAATGATGGATGAGGATTGGTTTGCGTCCAGGAGTTTTCCTGTGCACTATGCCATGGAAAGGTGGGGGTGAAACAAAACAGGAGAAATCTCAGCTAGGCTTTGTTGATTTTGACCTACATTTCCTTCTTGTACTCCCATTGTATAAACAAAATTTTTGCCTTTAAATTTGTTATTGCATGCAGCCCATGAACCATACAGAAGTCAGCTGAAACTGAAATATATCTATGAACACATGCAAAGGTAAAATTTGTCTTTTAAGCAACTCAAGACAGAACCAGATCTGCTATTTCCATTTTATTAATCTTTCCTTTTCCCTTTTTTCTTATTTTTTCCCTGCTCAAAGCAAAATACTTCAGGCTACTGGATAATGGAAATTTTAGTAAATGCAATTCTCCGATTCCTTTTCGGATGGAAAACAAACCGTAACCTCACAATTGATCAAAGAAGAGGGAAATACTTTCCTTCTCAATTCTGTTGCTAGCAGATATATTTGATATATTGATGAAATCTTGATCCAGTGATATCTATACAAAAAAAAAAATTCAACTTATTTTAGTGGGAGCTGCTCTTGCATCATAGCTTACATTCATTAAGTATCCAAAAATATGATTCTCTACCACCAAGAGATGAGACTACTCATTAATATTGATCTAGATGTAACTTCGATCTGGAGGTCCTACAACAGGAAAAATCTCTTCTATGTTAGAAATATAATAGACAGTGTGCTACAGCCAGGGACTTTTCTCCTGAACTGCAGAACAAACCCCATGCCCTTGGCTCTGCTAAACAGCAGACCTATATGTGTTTGGATGTAGCTGAACTAATTTCAGTATACATTTAGCAGACCTTGATACATCTCTGAAGTCAAAGAAGATATAAATACCAGTGTGAGTGCTTAAAGACATCATTGCTGGTACTTCACCTAACAGTGCTCAGAATACTAATAATTATGCAGGTTCCTCAAGTGACTTGCAGTTATGTTAAGTGATCAGAACAAAAACTTCTTGAATTTCAGCCCGTTGGAAATGGCGGGTTGCTGCCTACTGCTTGGTTTCATTCTAGCATTAAATCAAAAACTATGTGAGAGAGTGTTTGAAGATTCCCAATGGGTAAAACCTGTAATATGCCAACATGAGTATAAAAAATTCCAGCCTATTTTAGGAAGAGCTTGATGCGAAAAACTTAAACCCCTTATGATGAATTTATGACTGCTTTTATGTACAGTACTACCTCCTGCTATAAAAATATATAGGAGTAATTCCATCACTCTCCTGCTGAATGAAAGGCTCACACAAACAGGGTAACTTTAAACTCCAGGAAAACAAAAGGGGGCACAAAGAAAAGGAAAAAATTTTCCCATCATATTTTTATATGAATTATTTAAACCACCTGATTTAAACCACAGCTGATAGTATCCTCATAAAGTCTAAAGACATTAGCTGATTGTATTGTTCTATATTTTATTGTATTAAGCGTTTGCCAGTCCCATATAAACTGACCACAGTCTGACAGTCTCTGTGATGGTACATTTTGAAACCAAACCTTTGAAAGGTAAGTTTTACTGCAGCTCATTATTGCCCTTAAATTCAACTGAAAAAATGACATCATGCTTTCACAAAGGAAATTATCAATGTTTGCCCCAGGGACCTTTGACTTTGAGGAGAAGTGAATGATATGGTTGTTTGCATGCATAGTATCCTAATATTTGCACAGAACTGTGTTTACACAGGTTCCTGTCTGAAGTGGCCAGCTGAAAACAAACTCCCTTCCTAAAGCTATTCAGTCATGTCAGTGTGAAAACATGCCGGGTGAACTTTGTTAAAGTACTTCATAGGCTTTTGAGTTCCCAACCTGTTTCAAGGACTCAGCTGCCTCAAAAAGGGGTGTCCTGGACCTGGCTGCACTTCTCTGTGCAGACAGGCCCCAGGGCTCAAGGAAGAGATGTTTGGAGGCGCCTCAGAGGAAGAGGCATGGGCCAGTGTGTGCTTCTGCATCCCACTTCCAGCTCAACCTGAGTTGTGACAGTTTAGAGAGAACTTCCACATTTTCAATGGAGGATGAAATTATCTGTAATGGCTTACAGATTTAGCCTGGGTGCTGTGAACAAGGAAATATTTGGGAATGGTTGGGGCCATGGCAGGGATGATGCTGGAGAAGCTCTGGTACCTGCTGGGAGTGCACGGCCATGCAAGCAGGAGGGACACCTGAGCCCCTGTCCCATCCCTCCAGCCCAGAGAGTGCTGAGTGAAGAAATGAGCACAGACAGCATCCCAGAGGTGAGCCTGGAGAGGTGTTTTGGGGCAGCATGATAGCTGACTGTGGTGGCAACCTCTCTTCCCACTCCCACTGTGCCCACCAGCTGGCTGGTTGTGCTCCTCAAGGACAGACACCCATTATCTTGAACTTGTAAAATTGCCTTTGTCTCTTATGGTTTTTTAATTTGCACAAACTATGTTTACCTTCATCTACAAAATAGGAATGATATCTAGAGATCTGGTAACCCTGAAAGAGATTTATTTTAATAGACTGCCCTTTTAATTCTGAATCTTCAAGAGTCCTCTGGAGGCCAAGAAAATCTCAACAAAGAAAATCAAAGGGACATGGAAATGTTTTGGTTAAGTTGGACCTTCTGGAGTGGATCCAGAGGAGGTCATGAAGGGGATCACAGTGATGGAGCACCTCTCTCATGAGGACAGGTTGAGAGATTTGAAGTTGTTCATCACAGAGAAAAGAAGGCTTCGGGAAAACCATACAGTAGTGCCTTCAGTACCTGAAGAGAGCTACAAGAAAGCTAAAGAGGGACTTTTTAGAAGGGCACGTGGTAACTGGACAAGGGGGAATGGCTTCAAACTGAAAGAGGAGAGGTTTAAGTTTAGATAAGGGGAAGAAATCCTTTAAAGTGCAAGGGATGAGGCTCTGGAACAGATTGACCAGAGAAGTTGTGGATGTTCCATCCCTGAAAATGTTCAAAGCCAGGTTGGATGGGGCTTTGATCAACTTGGTCTAATGAAAGATGCCCATGGCAGGAGGTCTAGAACTAGATGATCTTTAAGGTCCCTTCCACCCAAATCATTCTCTGATTCATTAACTGTCTTACTTATGTGAAAGACTTCTTTACTAGTTTTTCTAGTAAGGCTAACATGGCACTTCATCTTCCAGAACATTTTCTTCTGTTAAAACCATGTCTGCGTCACAGGAAGATGGATGTTCTCTCTGCTCCAAGACTAAACACCTGGGAGAGAGCCTATGCATTGAGGAAGGGAGGGAAAACACTAGGGGACTGTACCAATCACCAGGATGTGTCTAACCTGTTCCATGGGCAAGTTTGCAAACACCCCTTGGGCTCCCCAAGCACAGGGAGCAGCCCTGGCTCCAGGACCCAAGCCTTCCCTGCAGCTGGGGAACAAGTGTGCAGGCTCTGGGGTTGATGCAGGAGGGACTTGTCAGAAATGCTGGGGCTGTTTTAGTGCTAGAAATCACAACCTTTGGAAATTTGAGCTCTCATTGTTCCTTCTTAGCTACGAACATTTTGGCTAATGGCTTTGGCAGAAGCAGGTGCCCAGTTAGTCAAATAAAAGAGCAGCCCCTGGCCCCTGCATACAGCAGAGATATCCAGCCCAGGGATTAAGAAATCCAAGCGACTGACATAGTTTAAAAAGAGGTTTGAAGAACTGTAAATACATCCATAAAATCTGTGGCAGATTCTTTTCTTTGGTGAAGAAATTACGATGCTTCTTGTCCCCTGTTAAATCTTTATACTGCTTCTGTTGCTCAGAAGAGCACAGAGCTATTTCTTTTTCAAATGTGATATTAATAAAACAGAGTCAAAGGCACAATGGTGGTTTTCCTGTCTGGCTGCTAAATGGCTTAGAAAGTATATGGCTCTATTTTTAGGACAGAAATGCTTTTAGGGATTAAAATTCAAAGGATAAGGTAAACAATTTCACATAACTCTTTAACGCGAAAGACAATTTTTCCCTTCAGTGAGGTTAGTGCTTTCACAACAGGCTGATAAAAGAGGCCCTCACTGCTTTTTTCCCTCTCTAGGCTACAAAGGATCTTGGATGAAGCAATAAAATATGGAAAAGTAGCAACAATGTATATGGACAAGAGAGGAGAGTGGGAGGTAAATCCAGCAAAATTAGAGTCAGATAGTCAACTGTCCCAGCTGAAATTAGATTCTATCAGTGGTGAATATTTCATAGTCACAATTAAAGCCAATCAGTGGAAGAGCTGAGTGTTCTGTTTCTCAGCCAACTAAAATAAGCCACCAGTTATATTAAGGTTTTAAGGGGGAAAAATATCCAAAAACCAATATACTTTTCCCACTGGCAACCAGAAGGAAATGCAGGTACAATTTTGTTAGTGAGTGTGTGCTCCTGAATGGTAACTTACCCCTACCTGAGGGAACATGGACTCCAGTGGGAGGCAGTATTCCAAGGGACTCTGGGAGTGCATTTGTGGTGCCCTGGTCCATGCAGGGGCATCTTAGAAAACCTCCTCTTCCTACCTGGATAAAGCATATTGTGTGACTAGCTTAAAAGGTCTTTCCCTAAATCCCATCTCTAAGCTGAAGGCCCATTTATGCTAAATGCAATAGTTTAGAGGCAACAGCAGACGCAGAGCTTTGTGATGTAACCCAGACCTTCCCCCCCCCTCTCCTTTTTCTTGTGATGTGGTGCTAGGGCTATGGAGAAGATTGTTTCTACTTTCTACTGCAAGCAAGGTTCTTGCTTCCTGAGCACAAAGGCGTCAGGAGAAATTAAAGCTAAAGCTCATTTTCAAGAACAGTGTTAACTTCTATGAAGAAATTAATTGTTCAGCTGGTCTCTTAATCTAGATGACAGTTTTATTACAATTAAAATATCACCTCTAGGAGGCCCTTTGTTTGCATTTGACAGATTTTATTGTGTTTATATAGGCTAATGAAGCAGAATTAAATTATGCAGCTTATATTAAATTTAAATGACTGATTTCTTGTATTTAAAATCCAAAATTTATCAGGCATGTTCTTTAATGCCACACAAACTACATTAGTTCACTGCTGGTTTATATTTTACTTTGGTCATTTGCCCAACTGAAAAAGGTTTTGTAGGAGCACTTAAACATGGTGAATTAATGTCCAAATGGCTAAAACAGGAAAGACTGTCTTTAAGCATTTTAGAAGATTAAAAATATTGTGATGCTAGGTCTAGCCTGTGCTTCAGGTCAGTGGCTCTGATTTCATTGTTTGCTATCAGTGATTTCACTGAAGTGCTTTAATTTGAGCCTTAGCCAACTGAGATCAACTATCCACATGCTCATCTTTGTTGTTGAGATTTCTTGTTACTTATTTTTATTGATCTAGCAAACTTTGGTATTCCCCATTAAACATGCTGCTCGCATAATCCCTACTGCATTCAGTATTCCATATAAAGGAACACTGAGTACTCAGGTTTCCATATATGCACAGAGCTGATCACCTATAAACCTCAGGGTAACCTGATGCACGTTAATCTTTGTATTTTCTCATCATAGAATTCCTCTGAGTTTACTTCAGGTTTCTGTCCTATAGATGCTTACAGCTCCTCTCATTACTCCATGTTTCTGACTTCATTAACAGAGAATTGGATGTGTGGTGACATTCACTGGATATGTATTTTAGATGCTTCCTTTAGGGTAGCGTTGTAATGCCTCTATTCCTTTCCATATTGAGGAAGTCAAAGCTCATTAGATGAGAGATAGAATACATCTACAGTCAAGATATCTGTTTACTCAGATTAATCCCATAGCTAATATTGGAAATATTGCTAAAATATGTTCCAGTCACTATGAATACTGATACTTTTCTTTTCTTTCTTCCCCCCCCCCCAATACAAGCATTAAGGGCTTGGGAACAAAACTTTTGTAAATCAACCTCCAAAACAAATAACTGGAGTCACTGTTTTTAGGGTATATCAGACAATTCTATGGGGCCTTAAGTAGTCCACAAAATGCTATTTAAGAATAGCAATTTTGCTAAGAATCTGACTGGCAGGATTTAAAGCAATTTCATATATCCAGTTTGAATCTGATAACTAACTTTGGCCAGGGCAACCACAGAAGAAGAATTTGAGAAAATAATTTTCCCCTTTTTAATAGCAGTACTTGGTGAACTTATGACATCAATGATTTATTTTCCTTTGTAGTTGTGCTCTGTCTTCATCTTAGCTTTCTATTTTGGCTATTAGCTCACAGACATTTATTGTTTCATACGTAATACTATGGGGAAAGAAACGTATCAAGTCAATTTTCTGCTCAATTATTAAAATGGTATGACCAAGGGAACAACTTAAATTATTTCTGTGATTAAATGTATTGTGTAATGACACAGATGTTTGTGGGTATAAGTAAACTGAAACTAGAAGCCAGCTTTTGTTTCTGGGACTTTATGAAGGATGATGAGTTTCACAACCTCATCCTCCAGTTCTCAGCTATCTGTAGGGACTTCTCTTGCCTGTGAGTGGCATCCAGCAGAAAACCCCATTAAATCTTCAGGACTCAACTGTGCCAATATGAAGTTCCATTCAGTGTAAGGAAATATTCAGTAACTTTCATCCCTTTGTGGTGCATCCATTTCCATCTATTGTAGAAAAGTAGGTCTAAGCAGGAAGCAAGGTGGGAACAGGCTTCTGGCAGATCAGTCCTACTTGTTGCTAACTCAGTGTTTCAGTTATAGAATCACAGAATGGTTTGGATTGGAAGGGAGCTTAGAGATCATCTTGTTCTACGGCCCCTGGAATGGGCAGAGAGAGCTTTCACTAGACTGGGTGGCTCAGAGCTCCATCCAGACTGGCCTTGAGCACTTCCACGAGTTTAGCCATGGAAAACACTTAGGCTCACAGATTTGTTAAGTGCCAGTAGTGTACTGAGATTTGGCAACTGCCATGCATCAGAGTAGGGAATCCCAGTAAACAGCATCCTCTTTAAAATATAGAGACTGATTCTGATATACCGAGGTTTTGTACCTGATACACAGAGAAGCTGTGTCGGGACATGGAAGTCCAACAGGAATTTTCCTCTGCATGACTCACTTGAGGAAACCACTCTTATCCCTCACAGAATTTCCAGTGAGAAAAGCTAACACACAAAATTAGAATGCACAGAACCCAATACTAGAAAATACGGTTGCTTCACTATACCACAGTCATCTTCTCTAAAATCAAGGTGACGGGTTATGGTCCATCCTGTCGCAAATGGCCTAGACCAAAGCCCCACATGTTTCCCCTTTCAAAGTTTCTGACCTGAGGGCTAGGAATTCTAGCCTGAAATTCATGTCTCTGAGACAGGTCCAGGGTCCTGCCAATGGTTTGCACAAAGAGTCCAAGAGCCTCAGAAGTCCTGGAAAGCTCATTAGTGAAGAATGAGTTGTCATTGGAGTCTCTCTTATAAAAAAAAGAAAAAAAAAGAAATAAAAAAAATTACTAATATGCCTTTTTGTATGGTAAAAATATACTTCCTCCCTGGAGCAGCATCACCTGTTCTTTGCTCTTTGACTTGTCTGGCTTCTGCCCATTCTTGCTTTACTTAAATCACAGTGATGCAATGAGCCTTAAAAGCGAAGTTGTTCCTTTGTGCTAACGGTGTGCTTGCCCACTTGGTGTTGGTAAATAGTGTCAGGTAAACTGTTCTATCATGTAGCAAATAAGTTGGTTTTTTTTAAGTTGGAATCAGTTTGCAGTGTAGAAAAATATGAAGAATTTGTGACAAAGAAAGAAAAGTTTTTTTCTGTGAGCTTGTGTTAAGAATGCTTACCAAAGAAGAGTCTTTGCTCTGTGATTGGATGAGCTACAAATTGGATATTCCAAGTAAGGTCCAGGAGCTATGGGAGAGGGCCCAGCAGAGGGCCACAAGGATAATTAGAGGTCTGGGACATGTCTCTTAAGGAGACACTAAGGGAGCTGGGTCTATTCAGTCTGGAGAAGAAAAGACTGAGAGGAGGTCTCATTAAAGCACATAAATATCTCAAAGGTGGGTGCCAAGAGAATGGTGCCAGACTCTTTTCAGTGGTGTCCAGGGACAGGACAAGGAGCAATGGCCTTAAACTAAAACACAAGAAGTTTCACCTTGACATGAGGAAGAACTTCTTTTCACTGAGGCTGGCTGATCACTGGAATGGGCTGCCCAGGAGGGTCATGGAATATCCCTCTTTAGAGACATTTCAAACCCACCTAGACATGTTCTTGTGCTACCTGTCTTGGGTGACTCTGTCTTGGGGGTGGTTGGACTAGATTATCTCCAGAATTCCCTTCCAGCCTTAACCACTCTGTGATTCTCTGTGATTCTCTGTGATTCTCTGTGATTCTCTGTGATTCTCCCTAGTTTAAGGCTGTCATTTTCATTTTTCATTATGTCAATTGAATTAGGAAAGGAAAATAGTCCATTGAAGCAGAAATATGTGTGTTAGTGTATTTAATAGGCCTGTAACAATGCAGCCAAGACTGTATATGGTAAGACTATACAGAGCAGAAGTGAATGTGCCAAAAAAGCAGTCAGCCTGTACAGTTGCCAGAAGAGGTGTTAATATTTTTCTCCATTCTAGTAGAAGCTCATTGGGATATGCGAAACTCATTCGTTAAGTAACACTGGAGAGTGACAGATGCTGACATATATAATTTGACAGCTGCAAATACCAGGTACTAGAAAGTGTCATTTCCCATAAGTATAAAATAATGGGTCATTATTCCCTGACAGATTAAAACCCAAGTGCTATGAATAAATGAATCAGTAATCCTGTGTACTTTAAAAGAAAAATAGAGCATTCTTTTTCCTCTTGCAGAAATAAAGGAGATTTCCTTTGTTCTCCTCTCACCTGTGTGTGTTACCACCAATTGCCAACCCTCTGATGAGGTGGAGCAGAGGAGGGACTTTCTCACACAATCTACTTAAGACATTTAAGACCTTCATGTTTTCAGACAGGGGATGCTGGCTCCCTCGGCAGCCAGAGCAGAAACAGCACAGCAGATAGCTCAGAGAAGAGGCTTGCTGCCTCTTTGATTGCAGGGGGATCCCAGGAAAACAGGCAGGCCAAGGTCAGGGGCCTGACATGAAAGGTGCCTCTCAAGGGTTACCTGTCCTGCTTTGTGCCAATCCATATGTGGCCCCATAGCAGTGCCTCAGCTTTACTCTTGCCTGTAATTCTAAGCCCCCCACTACTGAGGCACAGTGACCTTCCTCAGGCAGACAGATAACAGCAGGGGACCCCTGAGATTTCAGAAGCAGCACCACTAGAGACATTTGTCTTCCTCTGGGCAGGGGGAAATCTGCCCACTGGCTGAAAACAAAACACAGGAGGGGAGCAGAGAGATCACACTCAGTAGAGCTCTGCTGAGGCTGTGCTTGCTATGCTTGTTGGAGGGGATACATCTCTCCAGGGTCTAGAGTGATGCTTCGCCTAATGTGTCCCAAAACAAGCCACCAGGCACCATTCCCAATAGGATACACCTAAAGCATTCAATAAGAATCTAGTTGATGTCAAAGTGGTTTCCAGTGCCTGCTGTGTTTCACCAGCTGTGCACCTACAAGTATGGTTATGCTGTGCCCTGTGGCCAGCAGTTAAATTATGGCAGGATAGATCTTCTTTCTCCTCCCTACCTGATTATCAAACCCATCATCATCCTAACACTGAATTGTGCTGGGTGTTGCTGGGACCAAAGGCGGTTCTCCAGCTGAGGCAGGGGGTATTGTCCACTCCCACTAACTCCAGTGTTGTCATGGCACATACAGCTGCTGTGCCAGTGCCTTTGAGTCACTGGAGACACCACCTGAAGAATCGCAGAATCATTTAGGTTGGATAGGACCTCTAAGACCATCGAGTCCAACCATTAACCCAGCACTGCAGAGTTCACCACTGAACCGTGTCCCCAGGTGCCACATCCACGTGCCTTTTGAACACTTCCAGGGATGGTGATTCCACCACTTCCCTGGGCAGCCTGTTCCAATGAGTGGTTACCTTCTCTTTGAAGAATTTTTTTCCTATTATCCAACCCAAACTCCCCCAAAGGAAGGATATCCCTTGACGTCTAGTTAAGTAGTCTCTGATAATCCTTTCCAGCGGCTCTGCAAGAGCCAAGCAGCTCTTTCCTGAATGAGAAAAGTGCTTTTTGGTGTCTTTAGGGACAATGTTTTCTATTGTGCATTAGGTACTTTCCAAAA
This sequence comes from Petroica traversi, assembly GCA_025920805.1. Taxonomy (NCBI): domain Eukaryota; kingdom Metazoa; phylum Chordata; class Aves; order Passeriformes; family Petroicidae; genus Petroica; species Petroica traversi. Next base: position 7,205,757 of record JAHLSL010000057.1, on the reverse strand, counting down.
GAAGCATTATTTATTCATTTATCTCAGTTTTTTTTAAATCTATGTCCCTTAGATGTAACGCAAAGCCATTATAACTGACAAGTTTGAGCTCTTGTATAATGGAGGACCCACAGAATTTCACTCAACTTCCTGCATTAGGGACTTGTTCTTTTTTTTTCGTGTTAATCACAATTGCTCACGTAAAAGATAAATAAAGTAATGCCTTCACCCATTACTTATTGAACCTGTGGTAGTAAGATTTCTAAAAAAATACTTAAAGTTTTTCAAAGAATTTTAAAGTATAACTTGCATTTAAATTCTTTGGAAAATTGGGCAACATTTAAGATCGTGGGGGTTTTGATTTTTAGTAAATTATGTTTGCTACTGTCTTTTTTTGGTAGCAGATTAATTAGAAGCATGATAAAACCAATTGCAAAACCAACACTGAATTTTTTGGGTGGATATCCTATCATCTTTGTAGTTCAATACTTATTTTGCAAGTGTTCTACATTTAGTACAGCAACCTTCTAATCTGTGACTGGGCTCCTAGAAACTATTATCATATAAATAATAATTAGATGGAAGTTAAAACCAGCATGACTGTACTGAACAAATATACATGATTGCAAATGTGTCTGTATCAGTGGGAGAGAAGGAAAGCGAGTCCACTTCAAATGTGCAGAGTTTTACACCTCATTAGTCAGAGATGATTGTTTAATGGTTTGATTAAAGGGAATTTTTCTCCCTCCTCAATCCACTTGTTTCTTCTCATGTATTTAGTAATTGACTGCAGTTCAGATTATCTGCTGAATTTATTAAGTATTTCACATATTTATTTTCTAGAAAGTTTTATCTTTAGGCTGACTGGGGTTTGCAGTCTCAACCTCATGCTATCCATAGCATTAAGATGCCAATCTTCCCACATCAGTTCTGTTTAAAGACAGACACTTGGACTGCCAGCAGAGGGGCATATTCTCAGCTTCAACGACATACTTTTGAAGTCTTTGAAGACAAGAAGCATCAGAACAAGTTTGTAGATTATAGACAAAGCATTGCAGAGATGAAATGAATGCCGTCCTCAGTCTCTTAAGATACATGTTAATCAAGTCAAATACTAAAGAGCTGTTAAATATTGTTATCAACAATTGTTTAGGTAAGGTCCTGCTTCTATAAATTTATAACATATGTGCAACAAATACATTTACAGTAACATTGTTTAGCCTTCAGAGAATAAAGGTAACTTTTTTTTTTTAATTCCTGTATCGTGAGTAGTGGATTTAGTGAATTTTCATCCTTCCAAGGACCAAGATTTAGAAGGGGGAGAAACAAAACAAAATATAAGGCTAAAATCTTTATTGATGCATACCTACTTACTATCATATTCTTTCAGTTCTAGGTGTTGGTAACAGAAAACTCCCTTTCATAGAGCATATGGCTACAGTAACAATATGTCTGTCTCCTTAGTATTTGTTGGCAGACTAGTTTGCTTTTGTTTGTATAAAGAAGAAAGGAGCTTTAAAGGCATTCATCCAGGATGTGAGGTGCATGGAGCACTAGTAAAGTGGTTGAGACACTACTGGCAGCAGGAGTCTGCAAAGAAACTATCACATTGGAACAAAAACTGCTGTCTGCCAGCACCGTAAACTTTAGGAAATGTTGTGGGTGATTAGTTGCTGCTCCTAGTGTGTGAAAGTTGGCCTGTCTGCATACAGGCAAAATAAACTCCCTTTTACTTCTTGCCATTCATACTCAGAAATCACAGGACATTATGGGATTGATTATGAGTCATAAAAGCCAGGAAGTTCAGTTTTAGAGTGAAAACCATGGCAATGACTGTCTCTTTCTATTTGGATGTCATTGCCTGAAAAGCTAAGGTGAAATGAAAAGGAACAGAAAACAAACCTCAAATGGGAATGGGACAAAAATCTCTAATGGGAAAAGCAACTCAGTCAGGAAGAAACACTCAAGCATGTAATATAAGGCACCTGGCCTCTCTGAAACTTTTGGATTTGTAAGTAAACCTTAGTGGTCTTGGAACAATAGGAAAAGAACAGTCCAGCAAACACATATTCTGCTGAATGTCGCACAGATTTTTTTTTTCCCAAAGACAGGCATCCTTCCCATTTCCACCATCCCACCAGCTCAAATAGTCTGAATAAACAGCACTTCAGTAAAAAGCAATAAAGAATATGGATTGATTGCAAAGAAGAGAATAAAAAGGGATATTTTGTTCTGGAAACGCTTCAGTTACATTCTTGGGGGTTAAACTGTTTCAAAGGCCATTTCAAAATTAAGAGTGCAAATGTGGCAGTTTAACATGAATCAAAATTACCCGTGTTTTGTGCTGCAAGGCAGTTTGAATATTTCCTTTCTGTGAGGGATTTTTTTTTTCTGAACTGATTATGAAATAGATGTGAAAACTAAGGGCAGAAGGTGGGGCTATTTTATTTTTTCTTTTATATACCTCTGAATCTTCTGCTTTCAGCAATCATAACAAAGATAAATATTTATATAGCACCTGCCAGTCTATGGCTTAAAAGCACTTAACACCCTTTAATATATACTATTGTAGAAATAGAAAAAGTACAGTTCTAGGGTGAAAGGTAATTTCTGGCTGATAGCAATGGTGGAAAACAGAAAGTAAACAGGGTTTAGAGCAAAGTAAACCAGAATTAATTCCTAGTACGAATAAGTAGAAGAGAAAAGCTAATATTTCCACTGCTGCAAAATTTGTCAGTGGGAATTTCAAAGCCTGATTTTTCTTATCTTTCATAAACAAGCTGTAAATCTTAGGCCTCACAAAGTAAATGGATGGCTTAGTATTTACTCTAACAAAGGACAAGACTTCGTTCCCACAATTTAGTAAGATACAGCCTTGGAAGAAATGGTAAGATCTGGGTCTAAATGCCTACAAGGGGTTAAGAGGGGCTGTAGAAATGACTTATGCCTCTGCCTAAGCAATAAAACTACATTCTTGGGTGGGGGAAATGCAATATTTTGGAATGCTTTTTCCTCACAAAAATGTCACAAAAAGATTTTCTTTCCTTCAGCATGATCCACTTTATTGTATTTGCAAGAAAAGTAAAGGAAATGAAGACTTTTACTCTCGGAAATGCCAGTTTTTCTTTCTAATGCTAGTCAGCAGTCCAGTGATTTAGAGTCATTCTCAAGAGAACACCAGGATTAGCAGATGGTATCAGATAAAACTTTTTGTATGTTTTTTTCATTCTTACAGGTCAGTATTGACCAGCAACTTACCAAAGAAATCCAGAAAGCAACAGAACCAGTGGCTTTAGATAAAAGTCCTAGAGGTTTCTCCAGAATAATAGAATTATTAAGATTGGAAAAGACCACCAAGATCATGGAGTCCAATGTTTGACTGAACACCACAAAACTGTAGGACTAAGTGCCACATCCAGTCATTTCTTAAACACTTCCAGGGGTGGTCCATCCACCACTTTCTTTGGCAGCCCTTTCCAATGCTAAAGTAACACTCAAATTGTGAAATGCATACGTAAGTGTTTGTGGAAAATAGGACACCTCCAAGAGGAAGGCATGAAAGTCCAGAGAGACACTTCAGACCAGGGTAGTAAAGGTACCTGTTTTGTAACAAGGAGCTTTGGTCTCTAACAACTTCAAATCATGTTTCACAAATTCTCCATCCCCTCTCTTGGATCCCTCAGGGTCAGTAGGAAGCAATTTGCTCCTTGCCAAATATATTGATCCAAACAAGCAGGTACAGGACAATATGTGCTATGCCAAGGCACCAACCCTGGTCCCAGGGTATTCTGGCTCTGTGGGCACATCACTTACTCCCTGCTCACCTTTCCCCCACACTTCCTGGGAGGAAGGGTTGTTGCTAGGCCAAGTTGACTCCTGTTCAGGATCCATGTATTTCAGAGCCAGCTATAAATCTCCAAAGAAGCATGCTGTGCTTTGCCATGAGTGCCCAAGCTCATGGACACAGCCTCCAGCAAGAGGGACAACTTGGTCTGCCTTAGCCAAGCCAGCCTTCTGCCACCGAGCATGAGTGGGTGCCCTGGCACTGCTGGATGTCAAACACACTTACTTTCAGGTTCATGGCCCAAGGAAGAAGAGATGCACTGGAAAAGCATCACCTGGCTGTATGAGCCTCCTCAGTCTGGAGCCCTGATCTTCCAGGCAAGAAAAGAACAGAGAGAAAAGCAATGTCTGCCCCTTCCTGCTGAATCTGGGCCACAGGAATGCATGGTGCTGGCCACAGTATGCACAGGGAAAACCTCCACCCCAACTGCTGTGGCATTTGCTTCTCTAGCCTAACTGCTGGATCTTGCCAGCCCCTTGTGAGAGACTTCTGCTTTGTCCCTGTTCCCAAGGCTGATAATGCATTGCACATTAGAGAAAAGTAAACAAAATACATAAGCAGAGTTGGGAGAAGGTGTGGGAATGCAACACTTTCTTCTCCTACTAACTGCAGCAATATCTCTCCCTTCTCCCTTTACATGTTAATTTTGGAGGGTTTGCAGGATGGGGTCAGCCTCCTTAGGTGTAGGAGTGAAAAGCCCTGACCCTTGATTTTCTGTTTCCTGTTCAACTTCCTGAGCACATGTAAGAAGCCCCACAGCACCAGAAGCATCTCAGGCACAAGTTCTCAGGCATTTTTCACAAGGAAAAAAAAAGAAATTAAGTGCTCTGAGATTTCTGTAATTAGCAATACAGGGAAGAGGTAAGATTGTAAGATCTTAAGATCTTCTCTGACATTTTTCAGTAGCTAATATCAGCTGTTGCCTGTTCTGTGTGGTGGCTACTGTAAAACTTGTTCCTCAGCACTTAATTCTCATTGTACTTTTAAAAGGCTATTTAAGCACGCAACTTGGGGTTGTAAATTGCACAGAAGCATAAAGGTTACATACAGTAAAGTTACCCACCAAGGAGCATATGCTGTTTTCCAGGTGTGACCAAATGTTTTACAGGGAATTTTACTCAATTGTCTAATGTTGTCTTATGTAAACAACACAAGTAACACATATTTTAGAACTGGCATTTCAAAATAAGACCTTTCCATGCTCTAAGGGCCTCTTTGCATTCCCTACACAGATATTGCTATGCTGAGGGACATAGTTATACTAATAGGAATAACTGTAAAGAAAGGGAAGAAGAAAAATATCAGGTCAGAATAACAAAACTGTATTTCTTCTAGCTCCATCAGCTTGGCTATATTTGCTTCCTGACAGCGACTTTGAAATGGCAAAAGAATTCCTTCAGCCAGCTCTTCCTGTGACCTAAATGCATAATTGATGAAAATATATTGGTTACATGAAAGCCTCATAGAAACCACCAGGAAAGCATCACAGATTATTTTTTCCTCCTTTTGCCACTATGTTTTTACAGATGTGATATGTGGTTTAAGGAGCCAAAGCAGACGGTTGTATTTAGCCCTGCCAAATGATCCAAACAAAGAAAAAGGTTTGTTTCTTTCTTTCTTTCTTCTCCATTTCCTGACAGAATATACATAGCAAAAAATAAGTAAATACATAGATAAATACATTTTTTAAAATAGATTTTCATTTTCATATCTACGAAAATTCATGAGGCAAATTATTCATTTAGAGCAAACAATTCTACAGCTTTGATTCCTGCAAGAATCAGAAGACACTGCACAGGAAGGAGCTCGCGGTGGCTTCTGACAACCTGAGCACTGTTGGTGGCACTGGCGCTGCTGTCGCAGCCGTGCCGAGGGCTGGATTGCCACCTAGTGGGACCCCGCGGCTCCAACCCGCGGGAGATGTGAAATCCCTGCTCATTGTCCTAATGCTGATTAATAAATGCTGCAGCTAAATTTAGAGCCTGGAGCAGTGGATCACTAAACACCCCGAGCATTCGGGGCAGCACAGAATGGCATTCTAGAATCACGGAGGGGTTTGGATTGGAAGGGACTTTTAAGATCCTCTAGTTCCACCCCCCTGGCATGGGCAGGAACACCTTCCACTTGACCAGATTGCTCAAAGTCCTGTTCCATCAAGCTTGAACGTTTCCAGTGATGAGGCATTCATACTTTCTCTGGAAACCTGTTCCTGTGCCTTGCTACTCACACAGTAAAGAATTTCTTCCTAATATCCAGTCTAAATCTGCTGTCTTTCAGTTTAAAGCCATTACCCCTTGTTTGCCCCAGCTTGTTGCAGGTGTACCTGAATGTCCTCTGCTGGTTCAGAGCAGCACAGAGTGCCTGTGTGGCACTGCTAGCTCTCCTTATCACATGAGGGTGCTGGCCTCTCTCAAGTGTCCTCCAGTACTTGAACACTCTTTTAACTGATAATATCTTCTCTTTGAAGCTCATAGAAAATCTAAATGTAAGGAAAACCATGGGGCCCTCTTGTCAGTGCAGGAAAGATATGAGGCTAGGCCATGGCTGGCTGCTCTGATAAACTGCCAGCCTCTTGTGCTCAGTGCAGATGGAGCTGTGGTAGACACAACCATGGATTTGGTTTTCCATTGATCTGAGAAAGGCAGACTTGGTGCAACTGTAGAAAAGCTAAATGCAATTCCTAGAGTGGCTGTGCAGTGTGATGCAGTTATTCTCTGATACCCCTCCCATGGCCAACTGTGAGCAGTGGGAAGGAAGAGGCCAGCCAGAACTTCTGAGGACCAGCCTAAAACTCAGTCCCAACAGGGTGTATCAGCCAAGTATCACAGCTCTCCACCTTTTTCCTCCATGCATACCTGTTCCCAGAGCCCTTCAGCCAAGGAAGATGGGAGGAGGTAATGGTGGCAGTGCCCTCCAGCCCTGCTGGGAGGAGGTGTCTGCCCTGCTGCTCCAACTGCTGTCTGAGTGTCACCAGGCAGAGAGGAGCACTTTCTGTTTCTGTGTGTGAGTAAATGTAACCACTGCTAGGAAGGCTGTATGTCCATAAAGAATGAAAAAGCTTCAGTAAGGGAGACAAAAAACTTCATAGTCTCATGAATGGGGCATTTTACTGAGAAAAAAAAAAAAAAAAGGGATCTGGGAAAAAAGAACTTCTCCTGTCCTCTGTATTGTTGAACAAGAAGGCAGAAATCTTACATGAAGCCAGAAAAAGAGTAAATAAGGCAGTATATGTTACTATGGTCAGTATGTACCAGGCCTTCAGATGATCAAGCTGGACTCTGCTTCTGGTCCCTCTACTGCTTGTCTTTTACAATTCATGAGCATTGAATATTTATTTGGTGGAAATAATGCTGGTAGCCAGACTGTAGCTTAGCTACTGACTTTGTAGCTGGCAAATTTGCATTTTGTGCGAAAGTCCCACGCAAACAGAAAGAGCAGATGTGTTGATTTGTTTGGGAGTTCTTGGGTTGTTACAGAAAAGCTGCAGCAAAGAGGCAGAATGGGTTTGGAATGAGAAGAAAAACAGCCAAGTGAGAAAATGAGGAGGGGATGGAGGTGTTACTTACCTGCCGTACCTGCTTATCCTTACACAGAAGGAAAACTGGTACTCTTGGAATGGTGCCTGTTTATCTGGAGGGGAGCAGTCTGACCTAGAGAGATTTACCAACAGGAGTTGCTGTAGCCATCAAACGTGCAGGGATTTTTATTGCCTAAACTTGGCCTGACAGAGAGAAAAGCAATAGTTTCATGTATGTTCCCACAGGCTTGGAAGGAAGAGGTGCAGAGAAGATTATGATTTATTCCTTGTGTTCCTGTGACTAGTACTTTGTAGTAGTGTTCCTTGAAATTTGAGACAGGGTCAAAACATAATTCAGCATCAGTGTTAATTATCTATGATGTGGCAAATCTCCGGGCAGACTATTTATACCTTTGTTCTATCTCTAATTATTGTACTATTTGAATTAGTTAATTGGATAAATAATTAAATTAGTATTATTAAACAGGTGTTTAAATGTCAGACAGAGATTAAAAATCATGAATTAGTACAATAATCTAAAGGATAATTGATCTCAAGCAGTGACTGCATAAAAGATGGTTAAATATCCTGGTCAGTGACAATTGGTTGTTAGATCTTAACTTCAACTACATGAGGCAAAGTACTGTATTCAGGCTACAGCAAGGCTTAAAAATGTGATGAACATCCCAATATCCTAAATGAGAGTATAAGCAGAAGCCTAAGTTTCGTATAACAATTTAGATACAGAATCTGCATCTCAATGTGATTCAGAATAGCTAGCTTTTAATTATCTTTAATTAGAAATCTACAAAAGTCCTTTTTAGGACAATGCTCCTTCTGGCTTGGCAGAAGGCCCACCAGAGCAGCAGTTAGCAAAGGAGGATGCACTATGGTAACTTGGTGAGCTGCTCTTAAATCAACACCTAAAATACCTGCATTATATGGACATTTACCTAACATTAAAACTGGATCCTAGCCCTATGAGATCCAAAGAGTCTCTAACCATGAGGCTACTGTGAAAAAGAGAAGGCAGGTGATGGCACATATTGTGCTTTTTTCCTGAATCTCACCACTGACTGGGCTCATTTTGGAGCCTTTGGTAGAGTTTGTGTCCTCTCCCTCATCCCTGAACCACAGCAGACTCTCTCTTTTCCAGGCTTGGGGACTTCAAATGTCTGGTTGCCCCCTGTACATCATTCAGAAATTTTTGGATGCTAATGGTCACATAATCTGAGAGTCAGGTAAGTAAAATTTGTCTTTAGGCAAATTGCAACTTTGGAAATTATCAAAACAAAAATATATTTTATAATCATAAGGTTTCATTACCTTTCAATCTTACCTGTTGGGAATCTTCAGAAGCAGAGAACTACAGTTCATCAGACTTTTTAATTATTTGGAATGGTCCTTTTGCATGGCACAATTATGGCAGCCACTCCTTTTTACTGCATTTATCAAAGGAGAAATACTCAACTGGGATGTAATGCACCAGTCCTGCAGCACTCCACATCAAATTGTGCATGGGCACAGTCCAGGTCTCACCAGCAACTGCAGAAATAGCAAGCTTACTTCCAAAGGGAAAAAAGTTGTCTTTTAGACTACATTAGGAAAGCAAAACAACAGCATTGGTTGTAGTCAATACAAACAGATATTATTTTATATTTTAGGTATTACTCCTTACTAGTGGTGAGACCAGCCAGTGAACCCTTCACAGGGGATGGCTCTCCTGAGAGTAGAGTGGAAGCCTCTGTGGACGTAACTTTGAGACAATAAAGCAGCTCTCCCCTAGTTAATATAGTTGATTGTCTAGTTTCCTAAGCAATCTGCACATTTTTTCTGTGCCCTTTACTGAATCTTTGTAGATTAAGAAAGACCAGTTAATATGAAGGGTATGTAACATCAGCTGGCCACAAACATTGCTCTAAATGCTGTGCAAGCCAGGAACAAATCATCAGGCTTTGCAAATCCCCACAGAGGGCTGTGCACTGATTATTCAGGCTGCACAATCATTTCTCAAATGAAATGCTGCTGAAGTGCCAAATGCTGACTCTCCCCAAGCCGGCTGTTACATATGGTTATGTTTCCCTAACCAGATACCTCCTGTGCCTGGGGAAAGCCAGTAGGAGCACTCAGATTATTTTAATCCTGACTACACAAGATAATTCTGAAAGATAGCAAGGGTTGAAATCATTAACTGTGCTAAAACAGGGCTTATAATGTTCTCAAACCAAGAATATTAATTATGTTCAGAATACAACAAGGTTAAAGGAGGGATGGAGACTTAACCAAATGCTGCAGCTACAGGTCAGTAGTTCCTGTTCAATTTTGCCTAAGAATCCGTAACTGCTTCAGGATACAGCTCTCACAGTCATGTCCCAGCTCCAGACTGACTTCATTGGGAAGTCAATAGTTACTCGTTGAGACAGTGAAATGCAGCAGCTATTTTTCTAGGAAGTTCATCTTTTTGATATTGCTTAAGATAGTGTGAGGACTTTGAGAAGCACAATGAACAGTCTCAAACACTGTCAAACAAGAAAGTTGCCACAAGAGAAGCCACCACAACATGAGCTTAAGATAAGCACAGATGCAAAAAGGAAGGCATTAATACCAGACCTAAACAGAGGTGAAAGTTTGGAATTAACACACTGGACAAAACTCTGCTGTGCACTGTGGGAAAAGCACAGACAGCAACAGGAAGGTGCCAGGCCTGGTGAGGCAGATCTAGGTAACTCTCTGGACAAAAACTCTCACCACGAGAAACTGTGAGAAAGGAAGTGTCTTACATATATGCCATCCCATGCCACGTGGGACAACACCCACGCCTTCTGGGTACCCAGGACTTGGACTGTATAAAAGGTGGGGATTCCCATGTTCTTCAGAAGAACATGGGAATCCCCACCACTGAGCAGACCAGGATGAAGAAGGTCCAGCAGGACATCACAGGATTCCATGTGGTGGTGATTCTTTGCTTAATCTCCTTCTTACACTCTTTTTCTCTTCCCCCTCTACCCTTTCTATTTCTATTTCTCTCTATTTGACATTCACTATTAAATAAAATCCAAAGTCTATTGACTTTGGCATAAGGTGGCGTTTGCACTTTAATTTGGGCAGAGACAACTCAATAACCAGATCCTAAGAGACAGCAAGCCAAAAGCCAATCAAAAACTCAGTGCAGCATTCCAGCAACAGCATGTTTGCCGTGTCCTGTAGGAAGCAGCAAAGAAAATCCCATCTGCCATGTGGGGGGGGCACCTTTCTTATTTCAGATAAAGAGTCTGTGAGATTGTGCCTAGGGGGCCACCACAGCAGAGAGCAGCTGGAAGCAAGATCAGAGGAGCAGAACAGCACGAGGGAATAATACAGCTTGTAGGAAATAGATGTGGAGGAAAAACCTCTCCTAAAGGAGCAGGAAGGCACATGGATGGTCACAGGTTTGGTTTGGATGAATGGAGGATGGGGCAGGATATGTGGAGCACAGCTGCACCAGGGCAGTGCTGAATTCCTCACATTTTCTATCTATTTCCTAGCTGGGCCATCCCAAGTGATGACAGGGAGGTCTAAAGTTCAGAACCCCATGATCAAATACAAACTACAGGAATTATTACTATTTATTAAACTTGCTGCGTGCCTGATGACTTCTGGTTTTTGGTGTGGGTTTTGGGTTTTCTTAAGGGCCCAGCAATCCATGGAATGAGTTGAAGGCCGTGGGACTCTCAACACCAGCTTCTGAAATGAGTCATTTAACTGGAACTAGGATATTGCTGGCATGTTCATTTTAGTTAGCATGTAGATCAGGATCAAGCCCATATCTTTGCTGCTACCTAGAATTTGCCTCTGACAGAGATTTAGGGTAATTTTCATCCAATTAAATGGGGATGACTGAACCTGTCATTTTTAGTCTTTGATCTTAGCTCGGAATTAAAGCGCAACTGAAAAATATATACAAAAATTCTATCACAGGGGCTTTGCAACATCTAGTTTTAAAGTTTCATGATCATTATAGACAGAACAACCTGGTTAGATAAATGTTTTTTCTTCTCTTTTTAGACTTCTAAGATATTTATGATGTTGAAGAAAAAACATTTTTCTCTGAAAATAAAATAACCAGCCATCCAGGCTGATTCTCTGAAGTCCACTGTGTGAACTCTACTAACTCCCTACTTATTACCTAACTTGAATTAGATTACCTAACTGAATTAGATATCCTAGATGTCTACAAGTCAAGCTTGAGTTATCCCAAAAGGTGAGAAAACATAAAAACCATAGAGACATTAAGTGAAATACTTTTCTAATAACAAGATATCCAAGAAATGTTTTCAGTACTGTAAGTCAATTTTATTTAAAAAATAGAGTCCAAACATTGTTTTTTATAAGGTGCAACATATACACTGTTTTCTACAAATAAAAAAAAAAACAAACAAACAAAACAACCAACAGAGCCAAAGCAAAACTATAGTCATAAATATGGTGTCATTCCAACACGGAATCAGTGAGTCTCCTGTAATTCTTAAACATTGTTTTTCTGTTTCTTCAAAGTATAAAAATTAATAATTAGTATCACTGGGACAGCCAAAGGGTCTGTCTAATATCATCCATGTCTGTACTTTATTATTAAACTTTCTGATACACATTGCTTCAAGTACACATCAGAAGCTGAATGTAACGAACACAGTTCATGCAAAACAAAGGTACAATACTGAACCTCCACCATTCAAAGATTTTGATTCTCCTGTTTAGTTTAGTTGGGCATTTTTAAAGGTCAGCTGCTTGAAGGACTGAACTGAGGTTGCATAAAGTCAGCAGTATATACTAAAATACTTATGTAACTCTGATAATGCTATATAACTATCTTGCGCCCTACAAATTCAAATAAATAGTTAAGGCTGAGATCTACACCTCTTGGAGTCTATTCAGTACCTTCTGAGACAGAAGGTATTTTGGAATACAGATGGAAAATTTTGGAATTTTGGAATACAGATGGAAAACAGTGCCTGATAATGGGCTTGTTATGGGTAAATAAATCATTACATCATAACTGCATTTTTTGAGATAAGCATGTTACTAATTTATATTAATGGTGTTCCCTTTCAGACACCAGTGGGAAGAGCAATAAAGGCTGTAGCATGGAGGAAGTTTTCTAATTAGCAAAGTCTGTCCTGTTTCAAAGCTCTCCATGACATTCTAGCATCAGGTTCAGCCTTGATGATAACACCAAGCAGCTGAAGTTGGCCATGAGTGTGCCATTCCTGGACAGCCAGACAGCAGCCCCTGCTCTGAAGGATTTAACAACTCTTGAACAGAAACTGGAACAAGGAGCAGCACTACATGGTTACATGACCAAAGTTTTTTCCTTGACCTCTTAGGTATTTAAAGCTTTCCATCTAGAAAGGAATGTGTTTGATAGAAGAGCGCTGTACACACATTTACCTGCCTTTTACTTGGATGATAGTCCAGGGTCAAACTGCACCCACAGTAATCACATAAATCTCAATTCCTCCTGCTGCTGTTTGCTAAAAACCACCATGTTGGCTTTTGGATCCTATTTTTAAGCCCTGAAGGCTCCTCCTAAGTAGTCTAACAAGGCAAGGCAACAAGCTATCACAGGGGTGAATGTTGGTTCCAGTAAATCAGGCCTCTGGGTATTAACAGGAATTAATCACACAAGTTTATGCCTGTGCATAACCACAGACTGAGTTTAACCCAAGTCAATACACATGTGAACTAGTGTTCATATCCAGATTAACCTCCATTAGGCAAGTCCATGTCTTTTTCTCAGAAAATGATAATGTTTTTCAGTATTGATACACTATATTGGTTCCTGTTAGCAAACATGGAAAGCAGAACATGGTCATACGGTTTTAATCCAAGAACGAGATTGCCCTCAAAAGTCAGCCTATTTATCTTAGTCTAAACCCCTTAGATTCTACAAGTTATGGGCAGAAATTGTATAAAGACCCATTTGGATTTAGGTGTGGGAATGAACTGATTTTATGATGGCATCTCTGCTCAGATCAGGGAATCTAGTGTTTATGAGCATTGTTATTGACTTGGTTGATTTTTTATGAGTTTGGCTGCTGACAGCTTCACAGAAAAACATAAGAAATAACCATATTATGTTGTATTTCCTATTTTCAGAAGAAAGGAGTTGCTCAGTTCTATAGTTTACATAGTTTTAACAATATCCCTTTAATAATACATTGTACTGCAGCTGTTCAGTTAACAAAAAGTATACACTGAAATATTTATGGGCTTTGGCCAGAGCTATGTATATTTGTCAGTCTGTTGCAAACACCATTGTTAAGTGGAGTACTTAACAGATTAAAATTATCCCTTTACTTCCGTTTCTTTTACTTCAGCAATTCAGGCTGAAATCCGTGTGAATGCAGTGGGACACATGCCAGAAGGAAGCAGGGTCACAGGAGATAAGAGAAGGAATTTGTGACACAGAACTTGGGCATCTAACTCAGGGTGCACCTGTCTCAGTCCAGGGACACAATAATCATGCACATTGCCTACATGTTAGATCAGCAGTCTGGGTTGGGGCTGGAGTGAGCCACAGGCTGCTCTGGCATGGAAGGACACCACTCATCTCTGTCCCTGAGGACCATCCAAACACCACCAGTTATCTTTGGGAATTTGAACAAAAATACCAGATGTCTCAGATGCCTAAAGGAAGGGACCAGGAGGTCTGAAGGGGATTCCGGACATCTAAGTTAGGACACAACCTTTCTCCAGTCTTTAAGTTTACATCTATAAAGCACATACTAGGCAGTGTGAATTATGAGTTACAGAGAGTACAATTTGGTATACTGTTACTGATAGCAGTATTGACTAAAGGGTTGACCCTCTGTATCTCACATGGGACCATAACAAGGGTTTAGGAAAATTTAACATTTTTACCTGAGTGACTTAGAGATCTCTACCAGGGTCTGTTAAATCTTGTGTTCTTGGTGCAAAGAGATAAATACTTAAAGCTTTCCTATGATCATTTGCATTCTGATCTTATGCAGCCACAGTGATGTGGAGAGGAATTCCACAGTCCTGTGACTGACAGGTACATAAAAAGTCAATCTCTGACAGAATAGATGTCCATGACTTAAAATAATTTCAGCAATCTCTTGGCAGGTGCAGATAAATGCCAAGAAAGATCAATGACAAAAAGGACCTAAGTGGAGAATCAAGAATCAATGCCAAACTTCATTCTTTTCTAAAAAATGGTGATGTACACAAGGGAAGAGGGTAAGGGATTCAATCCCTTGTCACTAACACTGATGAGAGACAGATACCACTGTCCTTTTAGTGCTTTTAAAAACTATTTTATGGGCTTCTATCTTTTTTCCAGTTACCACAGCAAACCACAGAATACTAAATTTTACAGTACTTGTATGCAAAATTGCATAGAGAGATAATAAATTCTTACAAATAAATCCCATTTCAACATTAATAAGGGGAAGCTGGTTGACAGAAATGCTAAGCAGTATAAAATTCAAAAGACTAAAGCAGGGAGCAAGGGACACTATATTTTAAAGTTATTTGAGGTGAACTCTCTTAAGACTTGACTCCAGTCTTGATTCATTAAACATCATTTACAAAATAAATGAAGATGACAAAATCTTTCATTTAAAAATATGACAATTTTTGTCCATCATGAAAATGGTATAATTCAGTAGCAAATAAATAGCCATGATTCCAGTAACAAAAGCAACTGACATTACTCATGTACACTCTCTGGCTTGGAACACAAACCCTTACGTCCCTTAGCAGCTTGTACATAAACAGTGCCTACTACTCCTCACACCTGCCTCGTGAGTTACTGTGACCTTGATGCCTCCCACTGGTGCCCGTGGCTCTGTCTCTGAGCCCTGCATCACTTACACCCACCAGCACTCCAACTGAGCTGTTGGGAATCTCATGAAGGAAACACAGCTTGATGTCTGCAGCTGCTCAGAGCTTCTAAACTGCCTTCCTCATGAAACAAGTGCTGTCCTGCACCCACTCACTTTGTCAGAGGCTTATCAGGCATTCCTCATATGCAGTACCTTTTCTTCTTTAAGCAAGATGAAACACCAAACACAGCCTTCGTGTTAATCTAGAAGGGATTCCTTTGGGGTTACTTTCTTCTTCTTTACCAGTCTAGTTAAACATGATAGATTCAGGGTCCTGGTTTGCCATTTGAGCCATATGTCTTAATACATCCTTTTTAGTTATGATACCCAGCAGCCTCCTATAGGAGAAAAGGAAACAAAAGGTCAACAACCGTCTCATCTGTGATCCAGGTTTTCTCCCTGTTCAGCTGCAGGGCATTTTGTGAGTGCTTCCATACAGTACTGTCCATCTCAGCTATTCCCCAATTATTATTTTTTACAAAAGTATTCTTACCTCATGTATTTCTACTGCCCCAGCCACGATAATTAAGTGAAATACTTTGGCTTGTTACCTCTTTTTGTTGGGAACATGACTGAGTGAGGAGCTACAACAACTAATACTTCGTACAACAAAATAATAAGTTTCCTTAGGCTCAGACTGCAGAGGACCAGCAGTCAAACTCATGATATCAGTGCTTGGTAATACATACAGTAAGATAAAGCTCAGGATTTCTGAAACTCTCACTTTCTGACAGCATAATTCCTTCAAATTTAAATGATAATTTCTCATTTATGTGAACCTAAATTAATTATATCTGTCAAGAAAGATGAGGCCTATGGGATGTCTGGCCCCAAGAGTCAAAAATTTCATAACCCTCAGCATCCAAGGGCTTTTACTTCCAGTCCTTGAAGATCATTAGGCACTGAATATTGAAACTGTGTCATTTGTTAATAGTTTTTCCACCTTTCATTTCATGTAAGTTCTAAAACTCCAGATCTAAATTTCTGAATCCAGGCACCTAATATCAGAATCTTTATCTGTGTCCCAATAATGGTTCTTATTTTCTTAATGCTGAGGATACTGCATTGATATGCAGTTGTATGAGGATACAACTGATATGCAATATTTTTGAAAAACAAAAAGACTTTTTAACAGAATAATAAATTTTAAGTCTTTCTTGTTTGGAAGTGATGGCTTTGTTTTGGCTATCCTGCTATTACTAGATCCTGGGATGAGCCATGATGTCCAAATATCTCAAATTCCATTGGAACTATGGGATGTTATTTGTAGTCCACATGGTCCAGTTTTTTATTCTCCTAATTTCATGTTAGCCCACCTCCTTCAGCTGTTATTTGAGGGCTTTTGGTTTATACACCTTTCCATTATCCAATAAAGAAAATTCAACCGATAAATTTTCCTCCAGTGACACCTTTATCACAATTTTCACAAACATCTAATCTAGCTGGATGCCTCAAAATAGGCACGTTCTTTGCAAACAATACTGCTCGCCAAATCTGCCTCTGTTGAAAACTGAATGACAGTGGAAGTCAGAACAGTTTATTTTGTATTTATTTTTACCTAATCTAAATGAGAATACACTAAGGATTTAGGAGAACAGAATGAAATATAACCCCCTGCAAGCACCATTTTCGTTCATAGTCTGACTTCTTTTGCTACCATGGAGAGACATGGGCAAGGTTCCCTCATTCATCCATTCACAAAACAAGACAAAATTAAAACATTCACTCGACTGTGACTGTGACTACTCACCCACTGCGAGTGACCAGACACTGCCGGAGCCCAAGTTTTCGGAAAATATCCACCACAGTCTCCATGGGAGTGTGGTCAGTGACAGTGAAGGGGCTCAGGTTGAGGATGCGCCGCAGTTTCAGGGGGTGGGGACTGTTGGGGGGCAGTTCTGGGGGGTCTTCGGTGAAGTACACGATGGAGTTGCTCACCACCCCGTCCTGACGCTGCCTCGCATTCTCTGTACAACACAAAGGTTGGTGCAGATCAGGATTTAAGCTTGAGAATAAAAAAGAATTCCGCCTTTGGAAAGCGGGGTTTGTTTTTGTCTTTAACACCCTTAAGTCCCAGAAATTTGAGTTACTGAGTAACCTTGAATTTCCTTGAGACATTGCTCCCTCAAAGCAAATGTAAGTGATATTTTTACAGGCACATACTTTTCCTTGGTTGGGATAATTCTTTTCTGAACAAATATGCAGTTCATTGCATTCACAAACTTCACTAATCCAATTTCTGTGAAATTCAAATGACCATATGTAATTTCCTCCATTGTGAGAATCACAACAGAAACTTTAGTACATGCCTGAAGGAGTGGAGTCAACAGCTGTGTAAGATCCCAGCTGGCTTGGAGCAAAACTTTTCAGTGGAGTTGGGAAAATGTGGAAATGGTGAATGAATGGATTTACAAACACAAAGCTGGGGAAAGAAAAATTCACATTCCAGGGATCCAGGGGCAGTTTGGGTGTTGTTCTACATCAGCACGCCTCTCTGGAATGCAGGGTAAATTTTGTGGGTTTACACTTAATGCCTTAAATAGTTTTCATATCTAGATTTTTAGAAAGAAGAAGAAATTAGCCTCCTACTTAAAGGAAAATAGTAAAGGAAGGAAAAATATAGGGGTAAACAGCACATATGTGACCACTCTCCAAAGTTCAAAAGCTATCATTAATACTTTGATCCAACTACAAAGTGAACATCACGCTACGTCTGGAGTTTACCTGATCAGTATAAGTCTTTTACTTAAAGTATGCTCCAAGAAGAACACTTCCCATTGGAGTACTTTATTTTCTTTGTAGTGCTTACCTCATCTCTACTCAACACTACAGGGTATAAACATTACATAAGACAGATTTCCAAATGACAGACAGCTTTTCTCTGCCCAGAATAAGCATACCATGTGTTTGGCTCTGAGGGTTTAACTCTTTTTTTTTTTTTAATAAATTCTTGGAAATAGTTAAATTATTACCTTCTTTAACTCAGGCTGCTTCTGTTCTTGAGAGGTATAGCAACTCATACTCAAAGCATATGTAAATATTCTTGGAAGTCTCTGCCATCAATCAGAGTGCAGAAACCTGCTCCTGTGACTTGTAATGTGTAGACAGTGATGGTTTCCAACACGTTCCAGCTGCAATTTTTTTTACATTTAACGATCATTGTCTTGTAATATTTCTGGAACTGGAGCAGTGCTGGCTCAAACCTAATATCAGTACAATATATGATTCTCAACCTTCTCACCCCACATATTACAAGCCCTATTTACAGGAATGATGTTAGTTTTGTCTCAGCTTGTTTCAATTCATACATCTAATTTCAAGTGTGAATATGCCTGCCTAGTTCTTTGATACATGATCTGTGCTAAGAGGTAACATTAATCAAACTGAAGGTAACTCCCACCCTTTGATAAAAACCTTTGACAGCTAAGTATTTCCTTCCCAAAACTGCACCCTAAGAAATAGGGCCAAGCATTTTGGTTACCACATTGCTGTTCCCAAGGCGGCAATGACCCTGAACAACAGTGATTAGCCAAAGCCATGATTTCACTCTTCCATGTCAAACATCTCTCTAGAGAAATTTGAATGATGTAGTACTATGGAGTGAATTCAGTGGCATCAGAAAAATGGTGGATTTTGTATGCAGTCTCAGTGGATGGGGGAGTGGGAGTAAAGATAAAACAAAAGAGCAGATCTTTTTTGCAGTCAGTGGGTAAGAAAAACAGAGAGAGATTAACAGAAAGAACAATGCAAATGGATGACAATGTCTGGTTTTACAGAGTAATCCATGCAGAAGGCTCTTGTCATAGCTAGAGAGAGAATTAATTCTTCCAAATGTGAAACAGCCTCTCATATTCAGAGGTTCACATTTCACGGCCTTTATCAACTATGTTGATCTTAGCTCCACACTGGGAAAAGCATATTATACAGGCCACCTGGCTATTGTCCAAGGCTCTGCCTTTTGTATGGTGCCTGTGGAGTTGGCCAAATGTAAGCAAAGCTTTACAATGTCAAAAGATCCCCACTGTAAGACTGTAAAGTAGATGTCATCTAAAATGTAGACACTTTTTCCCAGAGGGTGACTCTGCCACCTCACCTGCCTACCTACTCAACAAGGATCAGTGGAAGGACACAATTCTCCTGAGGATGCTGTTGAACAATTGAAAATGAGATTGCCATTCATTTTACAGGCATTTGATGCATTTCTAGAGCATGCTCAGTGCTCAACTCAGCAAGAAAGAAATTATGTAGGGGTAAATCATGAGGAAGATACCTGTGTGGGAGCAGGTATTTGATGCAAGACTCAGCAGCTGTTGCCTTCATCCATAGCAGATGTGTGAGGGAATTGGAGTACTTCCCCACAGTATTCCCAGGACCACCATACTGATGATGCACAATTAATTTGGCCTGAGAAAGAAGCTGAAATTCTTGGCTGAAACCATGTCTCTATGAAGTGCAAAGTGTTCCTACGTAGAGGTGCCAGAGCTAGTTCAAACTGAGGAGGCATTCTGCAGGGCACAATGGCATGAAAGAAGAGATAGTGGTGAAAGAAGAGATCCTGGAGTGGGCTTGACTCTGCTTTTCATAAGACATCATTCCCTGGTTGAAGTGCTGCATGGATGCGGCCCATACTGCTCTGAGATGTAACTCCAGTATCTCTATCAGGCTGAACAGGGCAACCTGAACAGGTGAGTAAGAGATGCTTCACCATGTGTGATGTTACTCTCTTGGTAAGGAATTTTATGGCTTAAGGAGACTTGGTGTATGGCTCTATGATCACTACCATGAAGGAAGCTGAGGTGGAGGCTCAGAACACATCAGCTATCCTTGTGGTAATGATGAGCAGTAACAACTTCTGTAATTCAGGCAAAGCAACTTCAGAGAAAGAGGATTAGCAATCAATAGGCTGCTAGCATGGCTTGCCCTGCCCTGTGCTGGGACCATATGCTGTGTCTTTCAAAACCAAATCCAGATTGTAAGTCACAAAGACACAAACCATACTGGAAAGATCAACCATTTATCATAGTGTCAGCACAGAATGACAGCATTCACACTCAGCCCAAGGGGAAAAGGTCACCAAAGGTCACTGATGCCTGAGGATTTTAGGAAAACTTATCTATGCATATTAAATTTTGATTTTAAATCTAAGTTCTGTCTCATTTCCTATGAAAGATGCTCTTTTTTAGAACTGATCAGGAGACAGTACCTTTTCCTCTGAAAAATGCAGCTGTCAAACAGTTTTTGAACATGAAAGCATTTTGATCTAAATGTTTACTGAGTTTAATTTTAATTGATTTCTTTGTTGTCAGTTCATAGCTGGACATTTTCTCACATCTTCTGGCAAGACCATTCAGCCACACTGCCATTTATGACCTGAATCAAAAGACTCAGTTCCTCAAAGTTCTTTGACACACTTCAAGCAGCCTCTGATCTTTCTGATTTTAAAGTGAGGGCTCTGCATCTTCAGACCATGCCATTTTCCCACTGACATACCTTCCTGAAAAGGAGGTGCAAAAGACTATTAATCTAGGAAGGCACCAAGTGTTAAAGCCATGACATGGCATGGGCAGCATAAAAGACAGACCCAGCGTAGGCTAAATACATCTAAAACATGTGCTTTAAAGACCACTGTTATTTCAATTTTTGTTTTAGCTTAGTGAGAAGTGAGCTGCAAAGTGACCTTCAAAAATAACTCAAATCTTCCATTCATTAATTTTCTTGTCTGAAACATATGGGAATTTCCATCCAAGACACCAGCTTTTAAAAGGTGCCTGAATAAAACAGGGATGAAACAAGACTATGCAGAGAGGAATAATTCCAAATCAAGGAGATTTGGATGTACCAGAAATTCCACTCCCCTGCAAAGTACAAGTTAACCATGGCCAGATGGCATCTTGTCTGCCTGCCCAGCTGGCCCTCACCACCACAGGACTACCAGAACTGGGAGCAGACAGTGGGCCAGCCTTGCAGACCTCTGCAGTTCTGGATGCCCTGGGTCCAGAAAAGGTGGGAACACTGCTTTCATCCAATGTACTTGTTCTTCAATCCCCGCTTAGTTATCAGATCAGCCAGGAAAGGACCTGACAGTCCTTTAATGACCTGGATTCGGACTCTCAGGCAACCAGACAGGTTTCTACTGGATGCCAGACCAAATTCACCCATCTTTACCAAAAAACATTGTGCATTGAAAACTTTCCACCTGTAGCACTAGGAGCCTGCATGTGAGGGAAAACTGAGACACAGCAATAGAAAGGAGTATAAGGTATTTCACTACAGGGTGACAAAAGTTCATGACTGCCCCAGTCACTTCTGGAAGACTGTGGAGACTGAAAGAAGCTGAGCATTGCACTGGCTTTTGATTTGGTTCTGACAAAAATTCTGGCTGTATGAGTTGAGTTTCTCCCTGTTGTCTCTATAAGAATTTTATTTTACTGTTTTGAGTGACAGCTAAATTAAGCCCACAGGGGTCAAGCCCACAAAATTCCATCAAGTATTTTGATGCAATAGAAAAGCTTCCAGGTCCTACTGACCAGTAAAAGTCAGATTTGAAGAAAAAGTTAGATTTGGTTCTTATTTATCCATTCTTCAAGGTGAGTAACACTGCTAACCTCCTACCTTGTAAAACCTCCTTTCAAAATCAAACTTTTGCACACTTATTCTCTACTTACTTATTGCAAGGATCAGCTCTCGTCTCTGTGCAAATCCAATAAGCCTCTCTGAGTCTTTTGAAACCACCACTGGGAAGCCATTGTAATCAGTCTCTTTGATAAGTGTTTCCACATCCTCCACTGTCATGCTGTCCTGTGTCAGGACAGAGAGAGGGGCTTCGCCACGCCTGGGTCTCATCACGTCGGTCGCCAGCGTTCGGTGGGTGAACTCATCCTTCACATCCAGGAAGGGGTAGCCATTCAGATGAATGTGAGCTTCATAGATCCCTTCTTTTCCAAAGGCATCTGCCACCCACTTGCTTGTGACAGCTGCAGCCATAAGAGGTACAATGTACTCCAGGCCTCCAGTCAGCTCAAACATAATCACCACCAGAGAGACCGTCATTCGAGTAACGCCACCTGCCAACAAGGAAAATACTCAAGTTTCTCTCAGGGCTGGTGTACATACTAAGCAACTCATTTATATGTCTAAGCCTTACACTCAAAAATGCGTGTAATTATTTATGCTGAGTACTTTGCCCTTATACTCTTAGGCTTGTTTCTCTGAAAAAAGGTATTTTTCTTCTACTGCAATTTTCATCAAAAAGGCTGAGTGAACTTGCTCATGCCAAAGCTGCTAACATTGAAAAGCAAACAATGAATGCTAAAAGACAGAGTTTTAAAACAAGAAAGGATGCCAAAAAATCAGCTTTAATGGATACTTGAGAAACTAAAATTGAACCCTGCCTTTAGCCCTCTAAAATTACTCCAAGAATCTTTCAAGCACCATGGCTGAGGCAGGTAGGAGTGTGGAGAGGTGGCGTTCACACCAGCCTATATACTGCAGTCATACTGAAGAGAAAGCTGAGCATTATCTTTGGGCACTACAGCTCAAACCCTTGCTTTGGATATCACTATAGCAATACTGTTAGAACTGTGTACAATTTGGTTTGAGGCCATCCAGGCACACAGCCACAGCCAGGCTTGTAGCTGCAATTTTCATTCTAGTCTTTCCATTTTCATTTCATAAGCAAGCTCCTTGCTCCTTCAGTTTACATTAAAGGATAAAAATAATCACATAACTGAGGACAAGTGTGTATGTATCTCTGAATTATTAGGTAACATTTCTTTGCCTCTGTTCAAAAGGTAAATGTAATAAATCTGCTGTTTTTGGGTCTCAAAACACAGCCCCATTTTAGATGAGAAAAATCAGAAACAGGTCATTAAAACATGCTTTTTATCTAGCAGCATACAGAAATATTAGATTGTTGATTACTTAACACTATGATCCAGATATGAATTTCATCTGAGGAATGCCTTAAACTTCTGACTGTGAAAAGCTGAGAGCAATTACCAGAATAAGAATCATTTAAGACTTACTCCATATCTCTTAGGCAGGATAGGTTTCGATACAGAACAGCTTTGGTACAAGCTGGGACCATTTTACTGTATGTCTCACCATACTATTAAAAAATACTGCACCTTCATTTGGACCTTTTAAAAGATGAAGAAATTGCAGCCTCACCTTGAGTTCTGTGTGCAGTTTTGGGCCCCACAATACAAAAGACATTAAGCTATTAGAAACCATCCCAAAGGAGGGCCACAGGGATGGTGAAGAGTCTGAAGGGGAAGCCACTTTTGAGGAGTGGCTGCGGTCACTTTGTTCAGCCTGAAGGGGGATAAGAGGAGACTTAATTCTGTCCTGCAACATTCTCACAAGGGGAAGCTGAGGGGCAGAACGGATCTCTTCACTCTGGTGAGCAGTGACAGGACCCAAGGAAATGGCATGAAGCTGAGTCAGGGAGGTTTAGGTTGGATAACAGGAAAAGGTTTTTCACGCAGAGGGAGGTTGGGCAATGGAACAGGCTCCCAGGGAAGTGGTCAAAGCACCAAGCCTGACAGATTTCAAGAGGTATTTGGACAATTCTCTTGGGCCTGGGGTGTGATTTTTGGGGTGTTCTGTATATGGGCAGGATTTCGACTTGATGATTCTGACTGGTCCCTTCCAACTCAACATATTCTGTGCTTCTAGAATTCTATGCTGATTAGCAGATCAACTGTAACATCAGAGCCAAATTTTTGTGTATTATTTCTTTTATGAACATTAAGACAATTTATCAAAAAGAGGAAGTGTTTTACATGTTTGGACATCCTAGCTTTTTAATGTGTCTACACTGCTGTGGGTGTTCACATCCAAGGGATGATCCAGACTGCCTTTATAATCTTTAGATAAAAACAGGCCTTTTCAAGGCCAAATTCATCTATTAATTTGCCTGGTTTTAGATGTGTATTGCCAGATAAGACTGATCTTTCCCATCCCTCATTTTTCTGTTTTGACTGGGACAAGATAGTTAAGCTCAGGTGTTGATATCTACATTACAGACATTGAATTTTCAAGCAAATCCCACTCTTCCTTCCTCCATATTGATCACACAAATTATCCTGCTTTTCCAATATGAGCATCAAAACCTGAAACTTTTCCAGCTCTTCCCTGAGTACCTCTTACATTTCAAACCTCCCCAACCACATTAATCATGTATTATGCCTCTCCAATATTTTTTCATCAGCTGATGATGATATCAATAATAGCAACGAAAAGAGATAGAATATGCAAGTACACAAGGGGAAAAAATATGATCTGGTAAAAACATGCTCAGATGGCATGCTTGTAACATTCTTGCTGCATCTATGGTTAGAAATTTGATATGTGAGGTATTATTCAATGATCTTGTTTTAATAGCTAACAGATCATTGCTGTTATATCCAATAAATCCTATTGATTGAGTGTAATCCAATATTGGCCTATGATCAAAATTAAAACCAAAATACAGCTCAGCTGACCATAGCATGACACACAGCCAAAATAAGACCCAGAATTTTTACCTCTGTGTAGTTTACAATTTAGCAAAAACTGGGATGTTTCTTCTTGCACTGAGAGAGAGAGCACAGTCTAAAACAAGTAGTTTTAGTCCAGTTACAGTGAATTTCATTACATCAAATGGAAAAAACACAAGTAAAAATACTCCTGCTTGGAAACGTGCAGACTAACTTCAATTTTTTCTTTCCTTTTCTGTGCCTTTGGGCAGATTACAAGGAGTAGACGTCAATGACTGCCAGCCTTTCTGTTGCTGACTAACTGGCAGATCACTGGATCAACCAGTAGAGGAAGCTGCCCATTCTTTAGCCGATCACATCTTGATTTCAGCCTCTGTTGCACCCAGAAATGCCAACAATGGCAGATAACACAAACACAAGTCCCTCCTAAGCATGTCCAACACATCAGTGTTGGTCACACACAAACCAATGACCAGCAGGGACCATACCTAAGCAAGCTGCTGCTCCCACCATGGCATAAAGTCCTGGTGTGACACAATCTGCCCCAGGTCTGCACCAGTTCCTGAAGATGATCCAGTCATGATGGTGATATGCCAGCTGCTCCACTCCAATCCCAACCATCCTGCCAGCCATGGCTCCAACAGCCATGCTAGGAATAAACAGGCCTGAAGGGATCTGCAATGAAACACAGACACATGAGCACCTTGAGAAAAATTACCACTATCAAACAATTTTAATTAACAGCAAGAAAATCAAGTTTCCACAACCTCATGGCAGCCTGCAGGGCTGATCCCCATGATCTGACACAGTTTTCTGCAGTGACTGAGTTTATGTGGCTACATGTGTACTAATAGCCTTATAAAATGTTAGAGCATACTTTAAAGAAATTTTGAATCCTATCCCCTCTGAAACAGGGGGATAAATGCTGCTTTTGAATAGTAGTTTGCTTTTGAAGTCAAGATGTTCCTGTCTTTGCCTTTATTGCTTTCTCAGCAGGAAGTCAGAAGATGCTGATGGTTCTGTCATAGGCTTGAGAATAAGCTTAACTGAAAATAACATCTTGATTTCACCCTCTATCAGATGGAGCACTTTATGGTTTTATTACTTTTTCAGGCTAAATCAGAACAGATTTTAAATGAAATGTCAAATGAAGAATAAAAATACAGAGAAAGGAGGCTGACTGCTCAGAGACAACTAATTCTCCATCTCAGTTTATAATATATTTTCCAGGAAGCTCTGTGAATCATTACGTTGTTGTTTACTATACAGACAAGTCACAAATCATTAAAAAACAGTATTTAAATGAGAAAGGAGAGGGGAAAAAAGAGAATGAAAATTTACTTTGCCTTGTCTAAGTGCATTTCCTCTTATATGTCAAGTGTACAGCAAGTGGGAGATGTATTTCCTGCTGGAGATGACAATTCAGATCTGTGACAAGGGCTTGGATGGGACTTTTGTTGTTTTCAGAGAGGAAAATATAACACATCTTTTTAAATCTGAAAACATACCTTGAGCTTCCTAGATAATTTAACTAATCACCTGATCAGCATGGCCCAGAGGCAGTAGGGCTGATAACCCTACAGATGCTACAGCCCCCACCACAGAGTGTTAACTTTGCTGATGCAGTTTGATTGAGTCTTCTAGATTTAGTGGGTAAAGCTATTTGGGTGTTTTTTTTACAAACTGGTTGAGACCATCAATTGTTTATAACAAATTTTAAATAATAGGATAAATAAAGAATCACATTTCAAATAAAGAATCAAAATTAGTAATGGACAAGTAAAACAAAGGGCTGTCAGCCATAAGTCAGTTTCTAGCATGAAGGGCTAAAAATGGATCCTCAGTTCAAGTGTAGTGTTTAAGAGAAATATGAGATACTTCAGTGTTGA
Organism: Petroica traversi; assembly: GCA_025920805.1. Classification (NCBI taxonomy): domain Eukaryota; kingdom Metazoa; phylum Chordata; class Aves; order Passeriformes; family Petroicidae; genus Petroica; species Petroica traversi. Next base: position 7,179,166 of record JAHLSL010000057.1, on the reverse strand, counting down.
GCATGGTATAAAATAAACTGTATAACTAAGAAAAAATTCTCTTTGTCTGCAGCCATCAGATCCAGAAATAAATGCTCAGTTAATGGGAGCTGTAGACAGACAGAACCTGTTTTTTATGTGCTCTATTAATCAGATATATAGAGCTCACCACAAACAGCTTGGTATATATTGAAAGCTTGGATAAATTGTTCTTGAACTTTTCATCACTCATTTATGGGGAGAAGGAGTTGGTGAAGGAAAAGGCTGCAAATCCAGAATATTCAAATGACTCATCAGTTAGTCTTCTCGTTCATTCCCCTTTTTTTTTTCCAAGCTACAGTGGTTTAAAAGATTCAAAAATAGACCTTTTCAGCCACTTTTATATTTCTGTGATGCTCTAAATGTGTAAAATAGTAAATTTAAAATTATTACTTCCTTGAGTATGGGCACCTTGAGGCACATTAAGACATTAATCCAACAAGACAAACAACAATGTAAATAGCCCATATCCATGAGAGAGCTAAAAAACAGCTGCAGTGGGAATCATCTTGAAATTGCTTATTGGCAACAGCGGGTTTGAATTCCCATACAGATTCCTTTTTCACTTAACAAAGCCACAGATGCCTAGAAGGTGGAAAAGCAGGGCTCATCCCTGAGCTGCCACAGGGGCCCAGAGGGCATGGGGCTGGCAGGCAGGTGAGCCAGCTGCATCCCAGTGACAGCCCCGTGGCTGGGACAGGTCAGAGGCAGGTGAGCTCTGCCAGGGAGAGCACAGCTGCCCAGGGCAGCCTGGCTGTGCCCGTGCTCACAGCGGCTCCCACGCCCCTCCCCGATTTACCTTCATGCCGAAAGTGAATATGGTGATGACGATTTTGAACACCAAAGCCAAGGCCAGCTGCCACATGGCAGAGTAGACTCCAGGGCCAGCAGGTCTGTCGGGAATGTCATCCACTGGCCGGGTCATGTTGGGGTCATTGATGTAGTCACAGAGCTGCGAGGACTCCAGGGCCCCACAGTCATTGAAGAGCTCGGAGATGAGCTCGCTGGTGCTGCGGCGGGTGTAGGGGTTGGGGTAGGCAATGATGGCAGTGATGGCTGTTATCACAATGACCTCCAGCACCGGGTACTTCCCAAGCCTGGTAGTTTTGCGCCTCCTGCACCAGGCGATGTTGCATCGGATGAAGAGGGTCCCCCAGAGGCCCCCAAAGACGCCGAGCAGGATGAAGGGGAAGAGCTCAGCCATGTACCAGGGCGTGTGGTACTCCACGTAAAACAGGACCAGCCGGCTGTTCCCAAAAGGATTGATGGACCTCAGGGTGAAGGCAGCCACAAGAGCAGCAAAAAATGACCTCCAGAGGGTTTTCAGAGGAAAGTAGTAGCTGACCTAAAATCAAGCAAAGACCATAAACACCTCACTGAGTGTGACAGAGGGTGTTTCCTTTAACTGCCATCACCATCTGTTTCATTTGACTTTGCTTCAAGCACTAGACCTTACCACAGCCAGAACGTGTTCACAAATCAGAAAGACATTTTCAGATTTCAGAAAAGAAGCAGCAACTAGTTTAAAAGCGATAAATTCAAATCCAGAGTTGCTGTCTAGAGGGTATAAGAAACGCTTGTCAGCTTGGTCCACGCATTAGCAAGCTGAAGGCTGGAAACTTCAGCACAGGGATATATTTCCATATTGAACCATCTAATTTGTTTCCAGGAAGCCAGTGCTCTTCTGCTACTCAGACTAGGCTAAAATATCTGATTATTTCTTGTTACTAGAAATTATTTTGTTTTGGAAGAAAAAACAAGCATATAAATATTTGAAAAATAATGAGTAATCTTGGAGAAAGGTGTCAAAATATATTTATTGAAACAAGTAAATTGCCAGGTCTCACCTCTTCCAGACTAAAAAGCACACCTCCGATTGGAGCCCCAAAGGCAACAGAAACTCCTGCAGCGGCTGCAGCTGAAAGTACCTACAAAGTAAATGTTTACATACACTGGCATGAGTTTTTTGAAACCCCAAGTATCCATACAGGGAAATCAGAAATTTATGAGCCACTCACCTCTCTTCTCTTGCCTTCATTCTTGCTGTACTTTGAGAAAAGGCTGCTGAAGAAGTTTCCGCAGCAACAGGCCACGTGGACCAAGGGGCCCTCTTTCCCAAGGCTGAGGCCTGAAGACACCACCAGAACCAAGGTGACTGTTTTGATTAAAAGTGTCCATTTTCCCAGGTAGCCCCTAATAATGAACCCACTCAAGATGGTTTTTATCTGGAAAGCAGGAAGAACATGTTGAGGGGATGAAGAAACCTTTTCCACTCTGAACTTTCAAAATGGAGTTAAAACTCCAGCAGAGTTTAAAAAGTTGCAGACTGCTTGAAAAGAGACAGTGATGGAGAGAAAGAAACTGTAGGTAGGGCAGCTTTCCCACAGCAATATCTGAGCAGGGGTTAAGCAGACCACACTTTTACTGCTGTTACGGGTGGTCCCCATAACAGGCAGTAAGGACCCTCACAGAGATCAACAGAAATACGAAACTCTTACATATCTCCTTGGCTTTCAAGATCAGAGTTAAACTGTGTTTGAGTTTAACAAAGCAGAAAAAATGCAAATAAACAACAACAGACTTTTTCCAGATAAAACACACAAAAAAAGTTCTAGATATTTGGAATCACTGTGCCATAAAAGCACGCACATATTATGAAATGAGAAAGTCCAAAAGATCATATTTCTACACATTTTGTCTTAATTTTGCTAGTTAGTGGCTAGGAAAGAGCACTATACATGTGCATGATACACAGGCTGCAGGGTGGGATTTGGGTTTGGACTCCAGGCCTGGAAATGGGCTGGAGCTGAGCATCACCTCACATGAGGGATTTACCACGTGGAAACTGGCTTTATGGTTAACTGTGAAAGCTTTTTAAAACCACAAATATATCAAACACATAACAAAGACACACATTACTACTTTGAAACATAGAAATTATTCAAATATTTTAAATTATTTGTGGTGAGACTTTTTGAAACATTTGGATGTTTCTCTTAGAGATCAAGAATAAAAGTATGCCAAGATTTCTAAGTTTTGGGCTGTTGATTCCGCCTGCCAGATTCCTCAACAATAATTCCAGTGGTTTTATAGCACTTTTAACAGAAGACTGCCCTGATTTCAAAGACTTATAATAACTCTGCTGGTTAAATTACAAAGTCCTTAATTTAAGAGCTTAAATATGGACTGAAGCTCAATATGTAAAATACTGAAAATCAAGTAGATATTTTGGCTGCTGTAATGTTGTCATACTGGCACAATGTACATTACTTTGTCTTTAGGAACGCAATTTGCAAAAGACATGCACCAGACACTTTTCAGGCATCCCAAATGATGGGAATCTTCAGTAGCTTGGGAAACCTAAGCCTTGTAGCCCTCCCTCTTCTTTCTATTTTGCTTTTATTTAGAGTCTAGCCTGGAAAAGAACAGGTTTTGTAACTGGCCCAAGTATTTTCATCCTAGGAAAATTCTCCATAATCTTCTAGTAAGTATGTGTCTCTTGGAGATATTAATTTTTAATTCACACTCTGGCAGTGATCAGCTACATGCATTAACCTGTCACAGTGACATACGAACACTTTTTACTATGAATAACTTAGATGATCACCGTAAAAGCATTAAAAAAGGAACGAAGGCAGATGAGATGGAAAGACAATTTTCTTGTTGGTATACTATCTTATAGTTCTGGAATGGGAAAAGGCAGCAATTTTTTGTGGTTGTTGTTTGGAGTTTTTGGAGATTCATGCACAAAGAGAAACTTACCTCTGGGATTCCAGAGCCACAGGCATAAGGAGCAAACACTCTGACCAGAGAGACTGCCAGGAAAGCAAAACACAGAGCCCACATAATGTACAGAAAATAGTTTAGAATGTAAGCACTTGCACCCTAGAAAAATAACAGTAACAAACATTGTTAGACAAAGGCAGAATGGCAAATCTCACACTTCTACTAGGGATCATGAGAGCATGGAGCCTGCTTTTTCATTTACATAGTAAGTGCTCCTTTTCCTCAGGAAGAACAAATAACTTTATATACTCCAATAATTTTATTACTCATGGAAAGAATTTATTATTTATTATACTAATAAATACCTAATCTAGTCCTTACAGTCTGTTTGCAAAGGATCCAAAAATCTTAAACTGAACATCTTTCAAGCACTAAAAGATTTAACTAACCCAGATGAAGTTAAAAACATCAACCAAATACGTCATAAGGGCAAATGCAATTGGTAATGAAAAGGCACCTAATGAAGGAATCTGTGTTCATCCTATGGTGGGGCACAAGGAATGAGACCCATAGGTATTTTACTGAGGGCTGATATTCAAAGGTCAGTTCTCCATGCACATGCTGATCTTTTCAAACAACATCCCTGTGTATATCAGTAGCCAGTTCAGTTCACAAACAGGAAGGGTTAAATCACTAAAAAAATCGTTTGTTTCAATGTGGTGCTGTCCACGATAGGGTTGAAAATAATTTTAAAACACCATCACCTGGCAGAACCCACTCACACATCTCAGTCATCTTTGCCCTAATATTTTTAAATCATTCCAGTCAGTAATTAGCCTATCTTCAAACTGAATAGATTTACTTTTCTAAGAGAATGGGAATGTTAATGATCATTAGCAATGGTTGACTGTGCAGTGCCATAGTGAAAGCACAGTCAATAGCGACCCGCAAGTTTCTACCTTTTTCTAATGGTCAATTCAAAACTTCTGTTGAAATCTGCCTTGAAATACCTCTGCCACTTCACAAGCATACTTTTTTTATTAATTTCAAAAACCCACCTACATGGACAAAAGAGAATCTACTCAGCAGCATCAAATTGATACAAGGAGCTTAAGCCTTCAAACAATATCCTGTAGCAACATGACACAGAATAAAAAACTGAGATGAATCTCAGTGCATGAATTGGTATGAATCCTTCACCTCTAAGTGAACTCTTCCTACCGGATGCAATCCCAGCTGCTCAAGAACATCAGGGCCCCTGCCTCTGCTCTGCAGGACAACAGCCTGGATATCAACATTATGATAAATCAAGTAGGAAAACAGGCATTAATCAATTATATCAGTTAACAGAGCTGGCCAAGCCTTGTTCCTAGTCACAAAAACCTTAGAGATGAGAAGTCTCCCTGTTTTCAAGTCTGCAAGGAATCAACTTTTAACAGCATGGATGTTTGCTAGCTTCATTTTCCAGGTCTGTCCAAATGAAAATGCAGTAAGAATACTACTCTTATCCTTATGGATATATCTGGAAGAAGGGCAATTTGTTAAGCTGGTGCTTGCTGAAGTTAGCAGCTGGCTTTGCTGATGACAGCAGAATGCTGAAGCAATGTTATCCCCCAGTGGCCTGAGACTAAGCAGTCATGGATCCCACACTTGCAGTGATTGACATCTGCCTGTAGTAACCATGGATCTTTGTTGCTACAGCTGAAGACAGTCTCATGAATGTCTTCTCCTAGTGCTTTCAATTACAAACAGCTATGACAATATTTGCTCTTCCTCTAGAGAAAACTCTGGATATCTTGCCTCAGGGCAAAATCCTCCTGTCAGTGTGAACCTGGAATACCTCCAAAGAAGGCCAAGACCATTACAAAAATTTGGCCCTACTACCTTGAGCAAAAGCTGTAGTTTTTCTTCTAAATTCACTGGAGTAAAATTAACTTAGTTTCTTTTTACTTCTTCTTCTTCTTTTGCATCTCAGAAGTCATAAGAAAACTCTGTCAGCTCGTTACTGCAGTCACACATACACCTACAGTGCTGTGGCAGGACCCCACAAGAGTCCATATGGCCAGTTCAACTTTATCCCTTTGTGACAGCTTTCATTGTTACATTTTCCAGATATCTGGCATTCTGCAGGTTCAACTGCAACAGTTTCTAATGATTAATAATATGAAAACCTTTGGGAAGTGAAGCAGCAGTAACTCAGTATAGCAAATGGTTCATTTCTCATCCATTTCATGCCATTACTAAGGCTCTGAATGAGTGAAAGTCTTGAGCATGTAGACTGGAGTCATAGACTGAAGCCGATCACCAGCAGAGCAGACCCTGCTCTGACCTTTCTCATGGTAGCTCCAAAGACTCACCCTGGAAGCAACAGTAACAGAGCAAGTAGGGAAACTGAGCAACTTTTGTATTGTACTTTGCAGGACCAAGCAATATTTCAGATCTGGTGTCAGTCCAGTTTAGATACAAATACAACACAATTGAAAACAACCCTCACAAACACAGAATACTGAAATGAACCACATGCCTCAGAATGCCCTCCATTGTATGGTTACTCCAGATCCCCTGTTCTGACTCGATAGGGATCTCGCAGTTTGCAGACTCTCTCCTGTGGATGTTACAGCAGTGTGTCCTCAAGACTGACAGACCCAAGGCTGCAAACTTGAGAAGTGGATTCCAGGTTTAGATGGGCTTCCTTGTCCTGCAGGTCTCAGCTTCAGAGGTCCCAAAGCCCTGGGACAGGAATTCAGTCCATTGCTGGATCCAGTGTCATGATCCATGGAAGACAAGGAGCCCTTTCCTCTTACCCTGGACATGTGGAAGCCATCAAAAAATGGGGTCCTCAGCTCCAGTGAAGCTGGGGTTGGGATCAAACTGGATCTGCAGAACAGTCCAGACCACCAGTAGTATCTGATGACCTTTCGATCTGCCAGGTTTGAGTTGAGGTTTTGAAACTTTCTCACACCGAAAAACCCTCTTCACCTCCTCTTTGAAAGTAGTTCAAGATCAGAAGGGTGAAGGATATAACTGGCCTACTAAACAGTGATTAGGGAAGAAAGCACAGCCTGGTAGGTGTCTAACAGGCTATTATGTTTTCCATAACAATTTGTAGGAGCACTAGAATGGAAACGTTTTTCAAAAGATGACATAGGAAATGTCACAATTCTCTCTGAAAACATATGTACAGGGTTGATCGCAGCCACTAATTGGCAAAACCACAAGGAAGAACTGATCTAAACCCCGGTCCTCAAAATGTCAAATTCAGTTTGCTATGATGAGAAAGAATCACAGTCATGCATGAAAGAAAGAAGACATGTCTGATCAGAGTACCTCTGGGGAAACTGTTCCAAATACTTTTTGCCTAAATTGTGCTCCAATGCACACTGTTGTTTTATGGGATTCTCACGTAAATGTCAGGCACAAAGTGAAAAATAGCAAAAAAACCCCAGAAAAATTATTCTGAAACTCATTCAAATTCAGTGTATTTTGATACCTACTAAAATCCTATACCACTAAAGGAACCACTACCATACAGTGCAAAACTTGCCCATATCATAACCCTTTTGAACAAAACTGAACTTTTACTTTCCAAATTCACATTTTAATTGGGCTTTCCCTGGGTTTTCAATGTAACAGTAACAGACAGATATATATATATATATATATATATATTTACGGCCTCCATCAGACCATTAGGAACCCACAGATCTTAGAGGCCCATTTGTTTTAGGAAAGTTACTAAAACTAAGCCAAGATGAAGCTTTTCTTCTTTATCCCACTGTATCAGTACAGCAGGGTTGAGAAGCCCAATTTGAAGACAAAGTGGGTGAAGTTTCCCAGTGCTCACCTGGCTGACACCTTTCCTAAAGGCCACAGCACACACCAGTCATGACTGCTGGTTTCAAAAAGCAGGAAAAAGCAATAAATTTTCTCAAGGATATGCATCGTTCATGTATTCCAGCCAAAGTAACAGCATGTCAAACACGTGCACAGGATTTCCAAATCCTCTAATAATTTTAACAGTCTCCTCTTTTTTTCCCTTCCCACGGTTCAGTTTTTTAGTTGGTTTTTTTTTTCCTTTTTTTTTTTGTTCTCTTCAATTACACCATCAGCCCCATCCTGCAGCTTTATGTCTGGGTAATATTTCTTCACTGTCACAAAGACACAGCTCCTCAAAACATCTCTTGATGAAGACCAGGGTGAACCTAGCAAGCCTCTGGCAAAGGAAAGCTTGGCACTGTGACTGGCAACCATGCTGAGAGATTTTTGCCTCTGATTATGTGCTGAGAATATTCATGGATAGTGAGCACCCTGCTATGGTTAATTAGAACTACAGAAAATTGAGCTATACATATGCACAGACACTCTCACCTAGTACTTCTTGTCCTATAAACCTAAAGCAGCACTGAAGGGAACATGAATGACACTTGCCTGGCAACGAAGGTGTCCTCAAACACTGTCTGCAAGACCAGACAACCTCACACTGGGGGAAGATCTGAGACAACCTCTCCAAATCACCCACTCATCATATTCACTTTTTATCAAATTCAGAAATAAGGAGGAAAGGGGGATTTGACACAATAATTCTGCTAAAGATTTGAGTTCTGAAGGGATCAGTATTATTCAATACATTGAATAACTTAGGTTAAAAATGAAACACGGTTTCTCTATTTTTTTACAAGTATTATCTGCTAAATGGTGTACAGAAAGGCTTCTTTTTATTGTTTTCAAAATAAGACTTTTACCTGCTTTGCTTTGAAACCGCATTCTTTGTATTTGAAATTACTACAATTATGGGAAAAATAAGTGTAATGGAAAAAAAGTTTAATATTAAGTTTTATGTCTGTCCAGTTCAGCTTTTTCCCTTCCTATCCAACACTCCTGCAAATCCATCACTCTGGCCACCCCCCCAGGGAGTCCATTCTTTTGGTGCTAGCTAAATATCCTGATGTGTCATAGAGAAACTGATTGCAAAGGATAAACAAGCAGTTCTTATGCAGCTCCCTGTTTTAGAGTATATAAAATCCCATTTGCAATCCCAAAAATATCCTCATAAATTCATTTGTCAGTGCTCATCCTTTTTTGTTGTCCCATAAAATTATGTTTAAAAGGAAAAAATGGAAAATGCAGCTCAGGTCCCCTGGTGGTTATGCTGTGCATGTTATGAAACACTTCTAGTTTAATACTGATAAAAAGAGAGTGCAATCTCACAATTTTCCAGTTCCCATCACACTGAAACCACAGGACCTCCTGCAAGCCAAGCAGATATTGCTTGTGGAAATGTCTTTTTCTGCAGCATGCTCAGTTCATTACTTTCTCTTTCAGGGAAACTCTCTGGAGGAAAGATCAGCAAGTATGAAAAAAGGGCACTGCCGGCCTGCTGTGACCCCGGGCTAATCAGGCCTCCCATACCTCAGACTGGCTTACAAGGAGCTCAGACCATTTCTGCCACTGGGGACATTTGTCCCTGTCATCAAATGTCGTTTCATTAGACGTCCAGCAGCACTGCTCATGGCTGTACCAGAAGGCAGACAGGCAGACTCCCTCTTTCAGGTCTGTCATCCAATCCACAGCTAAATCTATCACTCCAGCTAAAGTACCTGGGAAAAGAAATGCAGAAAAAGAAGTGCTGGCATTAAAAATAATCAAGTTCCAAAGATAATATATCTAATTTTTATAACAGGATAAACCTGTGATTTGGGTAAGCAGGTGCAATGCAAGTGTTCTCAGACGATTCCAAGGAGACCTCATAGCAGCCTCCCAGTGCCTAAAGAGGGTTTATAGGAAAGATGGGGACAGACTTTCTATCAGAGCCAGTTGCAGTAGGGCAAGGTTTTAACACTTTTAAACTAAGAGAGGGTTGCTTTAGACTAGGAATAAGGCATAATTTTTTTTACTATGAGAGTGGTGGATGCCAAATTCTGACTTATGAATTTAAAAGAATGGGGCTTTTGATATGTGTGTACACTCATTAGCAAACTGGGCACGCAGAATAAAATTCTCTTTCAAATCCTCCCTGTACCACAATGCTGGTTTCAGCTTCTCCTCGGTAATTACACAGAGCTACAGTGACACCCGGCGGCCACCAGACACAAAAAAAGAAAATTTCTGCTTCTCCAGGTCATTTGCTCATCTGTGATATCAACCTGCCCCAGCAGCAGCACCCTCAGGGCAGGTGGATCCCCAGGGATGCAAGTGCAGCAGGAATGGGAGGCTGGGAGCAGCCAGAACAGAGAGGCAGACCTGTGTTCTGTCCCTGTGTCCATTCTTTCTGGAAAGAATGAAACCACCAACTGATCGAAGAGTCATACAGTGTTTTCCAGATCCCTCTCAAATACAGTGGAAAGCAGCAATTATCACTAATTTAACAACTAACCATTAATAAAATTTCAGGAAACTGCTAGTGGATTTGAACAGAATTTTTGGACGCATATCAACGTACTGGGGAAAAAATACTTTTGAAAATGCAAACTGGTTTGGTTTTGTGTTTCCAAAACTTAGAGATTTGGGGCTCCTGCTAAGAATGCAATTATGTGAAGAAGGGGTGGGGGCTGCTCCCCTTTCCCCCAGCACCTGGGGCACACAAGAGGGTTCAAGAGCTGGTTTATTTTATCTGGAACTAAAGTTTTCTGATTTTCATTTCTGTAAAAGAGACAGGAGGAAAAACACATTTCAAATAATCTATTTCTTTACTCCAAAGACCAGAAAAAATGCCCACAGGTTCTTCTCCCACCCTTAGGAAGTATACTTGCTCCCACACACTTCTGTTGTATAAAAACAATCTGGCAAACTATACAGGAATGTTAGAGAGGATGGTACCAAAAAAAAAAAAAAAAAAAAAACAATTGCAGAAGGGAATAATGATGTCTTTACCAATTATTTTCTTTTGTAAAGGACTTGCCTTAATCTTGGTAACTCTTTTCCTTTTTTCCCAAGTTTCTATGGAAACAATGAACCATTTTGCTAGATGATGATGATGAATCACTGCATTACTGGCAACATCAGCATGCAGAGCTTCCTGCTTTGCAGTGAGCCCTAAATTCTCCTCCAATTTTCTGGAAGTTTCAGAAACAAAGAATTTTCATCTCTTGGATATGAGCACCAAATGTTGTGCCCCTTGCACCTCTTGTTGGATCTTTAACATTCTCAGTAATCTTCAAGACATCACACAAAAGAGGAGGTCCTCTCCTTCCTGCCTCCATAAGGTCCTTCTCATCAGCTATATTTTGTTTACTTGTGGCTCTGTGGTGACCAACACTGTTAAGCCCACAAATCAACTGGAAACTAATCTAGCCAAAATCCAGTTTTTCCAGTAATATTCCTTGCCCCGTGCAGCTACACATGCACAGAGCACCAGGGCCCAGTGGCAGAAGCACAGGACAATAGGGATTGCTCCTTTGGGCCTCATTGGCTTGTGCTGACAGAAGAGCTGCAGCCTTGGAGGTATTGCAAAATCTGAAAGATAATTGATGGGATTTAGGCTTCTAGATCAGTTAAGCTCCCTTTAAACTCCTGGGCCTGGGGAAATTACCCAAGTGCTTTTGGAAATTTGTGGAAGCCCCTGCCAGCCTCTTCCCAAGAGCCTCATCTTGCTGTGCTCCATGCCCAGCCCAGGGAAAGCAGGGGCAGGATGCTCCAAGGGACCCTGATGTCCTGGGTACTGCTGCTGCCACTTTCCCTTTTCTCTGCCACTCCTTGCCTCTGGTAAAGCCTGGACCCAGCTGCTCAAGAGTTCACCCAGAGTCCATCCACTGAGCCAGGCTACTCCCCTTGGAGCAGCAGGAGCTGCTGCCTGGTCAGCAGAGGAGGGACCATGGAGGAGCCAGGCTGGTCCAGGCACTCCCATCTGATCACACAGATGCCCTTGAGGCACACTTCCTTCTCTGAGCAGCCAATACTTTAAGAAGATAGGAAAACAACACAAAGTGCCTCTTGACTGCACCACCATCTCCTCCCTTCCCAAACCTGGTTAAGATACCTGACTAATTTAGTTTGACTCTCTGAGGTAAAACATGTTGCTCTGCACCCCGGTCATTGAAAAGCTTGCAAAAGCTACCAGATCTCAGCTGTAGCTTACCCTCAACCCCCCTTCCCAAGCTGGGCATAGCAGTGTTAGGGCTCATCAGAGGACAGTGACTCTGGCTTTTAACAGCCCTGAGGATTTCTGCAAGAGGTTTCATTGCAAACTTGAACTGAATAATACCTTCTGGGATTTTTTTTACTAAAACGGGAATGTGTGCATGTTCACCACATTCCTTGTATGAGGGAGAGGGTTACTGAGGTCACTAGAGCCCTCAAGGATTTGCTTTAACTTTGTTTGCAGGTAGAATTCTCCATCCCAGATGAGACCAACCCTGACCTTCAGGCAGGACTCAGCAGCCTTGATAGCACACAGTCTATCAGACTCTCTTCCCATCTCACCCTCCCAACTGAGTTTTTGTGGAAACAATTACTTGTCTATGAAATTACATAATTTGCCAAACACATCACTTCAGAAATGTTTTCTCAAGAAATTTACCAATACTTCTGAGGCTCCTAACAACTGTAATAAACATTCTAACTTGACAGATGCTGAGCAGGAAACTCCCATCACCCCTTGGAAACTTCTCATGGTGCTTTTACCAAGCAGCACGACACAGGAGCACCCTGACATCACTGAAAAAGCATTAAAAATGGCAGCTGTCTGAGCTGGGTCAGAGAAATGCTGCTTTCTATGCAGGAAGATGTGCTAAACTGAGGAGAAGACAGGAGAAACTGAGGAAATTAATGAATTTGCCATGTGAGTTTGAGCAGGCTGTTAAATATGTAATGTCTGTCTGGCCTGGAAGGATATCTGAAACCAAGCCTGAAACTGTATTTTGCCTTCATGCATATATAAAGAAGATAACCCAGTGGAAATAGCAGTTTATAAAGCTCCTCTTTGAGTGTCCACAACTAAAATTTTCCCCACATCATATTTTTTACTTGCGGAATTAAAGTGATGACAAGAAAAAAATCTTAAAAATAAAATTGACTTCTGCAAAGCAAAGATTCAGAAAGTCAAAGCAACCCATTAAGTATGAAGCACTCAAATGCAGATTTCCCAAAGCAACAGAAAAATACCTCTACTTTTGTAAATGTATGTAAAAAATGTGTGTAAAAACATTTTTTTCTAGGTCAGCACTCAAAGGGAGACTTTGCAAGTGGGTATTTTTATTTAGGATCATAACTGCATGAACACAAAGTTGTCTTATTAGCTTAAAAACAAAAAAAATCAGTGGAGGGACAGTGAAGTGCAAACATACAGGCATAGCTGTAGCACTAACACATACATACCTGCCAGCAGTCCTATGAGAAGCATTACAACCCATCCTGACCAGGCATCCAGCAAACTCTTGATGAACTCCCATATGGATTCTTTACTTTTGCTTGTAATCTGAAATTAAACACACATACAGGTGTGCTGCTGATTCAGGATGACAGATTTAGAGTACAAAGTTTAAAATAATTAAACTCCTAGACAGTGCACACGATTTCCCTACTCTCTACTTCCTGCAGTCCCAATAATCTATTCATAGATGTTCAACTGATTAAGTGCAGCAGCCCTTTCATATTTACACACCCAGGACAACCCATGTCCATACATTTAGAAGCTTTCCTCAAGCCATGCAAGAAGGCAGGAAGCAGTAACTTTGGCAGAACAGTAGTTTTGGTCAGCAGCAGAAGCTGAGAGCCAGGTCAAACCCAGCACTGGTACCTTGCGATGGCGGTCGGTGTCGCGCGATTTCTCCCGCAGCCAGTCGATGGTGTGGAAATCTTCATAAGTTCCAACATCGGGGAAAGGCTCGTCCAGAAAGTCCATCAGGTTGCCTGAACCATTCATGTCTCCTGCATTGACCATATTAGGATCTGTATGCAGAGGAAAAACAAGTTTGCCAATAAATTCATGCAGCTTTGTCAGAACCAAGTTTTCTGAAATGCCTCCACAAGCCAGGAAGTGAAGAGAGCACGAACATCAGTCCTGGGGGGCACACACACAAACTCTTCATACTTGCTTTTAAGAAGGGAGGGGGAGAAATATCCACCACATGTCCTACTAAATTACAAGAGGAAATAAAATAGACCTGTACCAAAATGACAACATACAACTACCAAAGGCATTTGATGGGAACAAGGATGAGGGTATGTAGGAATATGAGAATTGGAATGTTTATTCCAGCCAGGTCTGATTGGGGGCATTGGAACAAGATGGGCAACAGAGGAGAAACCAGAATCAAAAGATACAAGAGACACAAACCTGACAGAGCAAACATGAAGAAGGTGAGCAGAAACAAACCTCACCACTCATGCTAATTGAAGAGCTATTGTGTGTGTGCCTCTGGGATACAGGCTCACACTGGCTGAATCTGCACGTGAGAAAGTGGCAGCCAGGTCCATGAGTGCTCCAGCATCTGGGCAGAGTGGCCCTGAGCTGGCCTGGAAGAGGCAGCTGTGCACTTCTGCATCACTTAACACAGTGTTGCTCTGAAGATGGTTAATCCCATCTCTCCTAAAAGAGGTGCCTGGGAAATGGGGTTTTCCAGAGAATACCCAGGAGTTGTAATCTGAAATGGCATGTCTTAAAAAAAAAAAAAACAAAAAAAACCTGCTATCATGGAGTTACAAGGAAAAAACATGTAAGTATGGGGACATATACAGACTTTAGGGCTTGTATAGAACAGATCCTGAAGAGCCTGTAGCCACAAGATATCTTCTGCTGGTGACTGATGAGGTCAGCAGGCACCAATGACTGCCATTCCTCTCCCCATTTTCAACTGTTTTACTTGAAACATCATCATGTAATTTTTTGCCTTAGTGGTGACTGTATCAATGTAATAAGTGTGAATACACAGCTTTGTCAATCTCTGCTCTCCACTGTGTAGGGTTTTTGGATGACACAGACAATGTGCTGAGCATAAGCAGCTGAGGAAAGCATTATCTTACAGGCAACCAGCAGGTCACCATTATACCATTAACAGAAGCCCTTCCAAATGCAGAAATCAAGTAATCTCCCAGCACCATGGCATATTTGTCTAAAAGAAAATCAAGAAAGTGAATCACAGCCTGGGGAAGGAAACTCAATGCAGAGCAGGTGTCCTTTGCAGCACTGCAGAGCACAAATAAGCAGCCACAAGATGGGGGTGATTCAAAAAGCAGAAGTTAAGAGGAGCAACATTTGAGAACAACAATACATGTGCCAAGCAGGTGAGAACACGCTCCCACATTTGCATGAAATGAGAATCTGAAGCTGGAGTGACGTGGCTAACTACAGGAGCTGAAGTTGCAAGGGCACCCTGAGCTCAGTGTCTCCTAAGAGGACTGGAAAGGGAAGCTGAAATGAGGTGAACGGATCAGACCATGCTATCACTTTGTAACATTGGGATATTTTGCAGATCATTTACTTCACCCTATTCTTCCCAGGCAGCAAAGAAGGACCTGTAAAGAACATGCAGCTCAGACTGTCTGCCTGCACAAGGCAGCACCCTCTGCTAAATAAACAAACTTCTGGAAACTCTTCTGGAAACTGAAAGCATTGGCAAGTTTTCCTTCATACCACAAGAAAATTACCCAACGTGCTAGTCAGATCACGTAAAAAATAGCTTTTAAAGTATGTTGTCAATGCCCAGCACATGACAGTATTGTGATGGATAATACCAGGCCAGACCACAAGTATGTAGGATCATTTCAATCTCAGTCTGAATCTATCCCAAAAATACGTGCTACACAACACGTCCAAGGAGAGAAAAAAATGTGCTAGAGACCACAGGGCCATGGAAGACTAAGAAAACAAACAAACTTTGAACTCAAGGTGGTGTACCAGTACCTGGAAATTGCAGTGCACTGGATGATTGCCAGCCTTAAAGTTCACTTCAGGTACTATGCTTTTGAAAGCAGAAATGTGATTTCAGATTACCAAAAACACAATTTTAGTAAATAAAACCTAGCTACAGCACTTTTGAACTGAGTACTACAGAGTTTCCATCTTATATCCTATCACCCAGCACTAAAGGCATCCCTTTCTTTCTCTTTATTTTGCATTTATTTCTCTCACCTTACCTTGGCACCTGCAATAGTTTACAAGGTTTATTTCAGGATGAGCTAACTTGCCCTCTGAGTGAAGCTTGCAGAGATGCTTTCAGTTCTCCCAGCAGAACTGGAGCCTTACACCAATCAGTTACAGATATTTTAATACACATAAATTAAGGGTAAATCAACCTCATCCAAACATGAATTGTAGCCAGGTGTACTGCAGCAATACACTCCAATGATGGCAAAAGCATGAGCAACCATGGTGCCGGTTGTCTCATCTAGCATGAGAAATCTGCTCTGTACTCTGGACACTAAAACCTAGACTCCTTTCACAGCTGATGACAGGAAATGAACTATTTACATTAGAGAGATTACTTCCCAGAAGTGATAATTTCTGTTTATTGATCACAAAGAGATGTCAGAGGAAGACCTCATCCGATTTAATGAGTGCAACACTACCAGATCAAATTAAAACATTGCAATACCATAACATGCAGAATTAGTTACAAACGCAGCTCCTCAGACCTGAGCATCTAAGAGATTTGGATGCTCTGACAGAACTTATTTTATACACTGAAAGGTGTTGAGTCATTCTGAGGAACTGTCTAACATTGTATTTTGTCCCTTTGTTGTTCCATATCTTGGATGTCCTTGCTGTCCTTTCCACTACTTTTGCAGATGCTGTTGCAACGTAATTTGTGCAAGGGCTGTTTCCTGCTTAGTCCCCATATTCTTTTCCTAATAATTTCTGGCACTCCATCAGCTTTTCCTAGGGCAGACATCCAACTCTGAGCAGTCTGCTGTGACTCCCTGAGAGACAGTGGCCAGTTTAAAGCCCATCATTCTGTAATCTCTTAGGGACATTTTCCCCTTTGCTTTGCCTTTATTCATTTCAAATTCCATCAGCCATTTTTTCCCTACAATACAGGAGAGAGCCTTAACACTGAGTATTCATTTTCACTAACTAACTTACTGTATCTAAGCTGAACATTTCTGTCAATACTCTGCTTTAATAATTGCAAACAGGTTCTTTCTACAAACTGAACTAGAAAACAAAGAAACCTGACTGAACCACATATCTCTGGAACTCACAGGGTTCTGGTTAGCAGAATTCCCTGTATTTAGACCCATGCCAGACTGCTGTCATCCTGCAGATGCAGCAAAGCCCTGGCAGGGAGTCACAAATCAAGAGGGGTCCCAGTGCTAGACTGACAATTGTGCCTCCTGATAGAGGCTCTCCTGGTTCTAGACACCTTCCAGAAATCTTGGGCAAGACCAACCTGATGGTTGGTCCCTGATCTCCCAGCTAGCCATGCCTGGTGCACAGTATTCTGAAGCCAGAGAGAGTGCGCTACCCTACAAATGTCAGAGGAGCTGCCCGAGAGCAAGTTGGAAGTAAGGGCCCAGACAGCAGCCTGTGAAGTTTTATGACGTAGGAAACGAGGTAATTTTTGAACACATAAGGGAAGCAAAGAAGAAATTTATGCAAACAAACTTCAGAAGACAGGGTGCAAACACAGGGAGCTGCTGATGGATCAGGACACAACAACAAGCACAGCTGGTACTACAGAGACACAAGTTACAGTTACTCATTTTTTATTATTTTCTAAAGAACCTAAAGGTATTAGTATTATTGTATTTAGGGTCACTTTTTTTTTTTGCAAGTCTCAGAATGAGTAAACTCATCGTATGACTTTGATCACCTTGGAGCTAAGTTTTATAGAAGAGGGATAAATCACATTTACAGTGCAAATGCTGACAAACTCTCAACTTTAGAGCACTGATACAGAGTGTGCAAATGTAAAGCCACAGCTAGAAGAGCTCTATCAGTGAACTGACATTCTAGGTGGTATGCTGACTGATTGATCAGATATTAAATGTATTTGACATGGCAAGCACAGAACAAAACATCTCATGGTTCAAAGAGGCTGAAAAGTATACTGATGTAAAACAACTAGCTGAACAGTCATCAAAGGAAAAGTCTTGGCCCTGGCCTATTGCTCCTAGACATGCTAGCTCCATGCTATATTCTCCTCATCCTGTTTTCTGTTTTAATTGGATACATTGCACTCAGGCAGGCAGTATGATTTTTAATGCAATTCCAACAAGTTTCAAGTTACTTTCAATAGATCACAGTTACTGAATTACTTCAACACTTCAAATGTTTCTAGCAGACAAACGTTCTCCTACAGCTTTTGCTGTTTTCCTTGAAGTGGGGGGGCTGCTGTGTGAAACATGACAGGATGCAGGTAGCAAAGAATACCTCATTTCTCCTGTGGCATATGGAATAAGTGAACCTGATGAGAGGCTGGCATAAGAAAGCAGAAGCCTAAATGCCAATTGCAAGTTTTTCAATTCACATTTAGAGTGTTTTTTTTCAGGGTGTCCAAAGCATTACCTGTTCCATCCCTTACACGTGTGTCATGCATTAGCCAACACACCAGAAGAGAACATGGTGTGCCTCAGGGCTGTTCTATGCTCCAGTACCAACACGCTTATTGTGATAAAACAGAGGAGATCCTACTCCAGACACAAAGCTTTTGAATCATGACTCCATCAGAGCTGAGCCCACCACTGACCTGAACTGTTGGTCAGATGAGCTGTGCTCATGTGGGGTCACACGACAGCAGTTACTGCAAAAATGAAGGAGCATGGGGGCTGTGAAAACGCCTGGGATTTATTTTCTACAGTAGTATAGTAGTAATCTAAATATAGATTTATTTTCTATAGTAGTAGTACTGGCAACCACCCATTTGCCCTGTCAGGTGTTGTGCCAGTCTGTGCCCCAAATACTTGTTCTGACTGCTCCAAAGACAAGGCTGCTGCCCCAACCTCACTGCCTTTATCTGCTCAAGGTGATCTGGCAAAGGCACCTCCTCCTGAGAGCTGCTCTGCTAGCCTCCATCCATCCCCACTCCCAAGGAATTTAGACCCAGCCACGGAGAGGGATGCAGAGCACTCTCCCCACAGGGCCAGAATCCAGGCAAGCAGGTCAGTGCTGCCAGCAGAGTAAGCTGAATCTCAGAATGATGGAATGCTGCGGGCTGGAAGGGTCAGTGCTCAGAAAGGGCCCCAAGAGGGAAAGGCTGAGGGAGAAAGTTCCTAGAGCCAAGCATGGTTACACCACAGGTCTTCAGCACCACCTGGCCAGAGAAAAGTGCCTGACAGCTGAGGAGGCAATGAGCAAGATTATTAACAGGGTCACCATGAAAAACATGAATGAAAAGTACAGAGAGATGATTAGGGGTGTGTATTTTGGGGAGGGGTCAGATACTGAGATCTGCTTAGCCCAGAGCACACCAAGGAGGTGTGAATGCAAATCCCCTTTCAGCACCTGCAGAAATGGCAACATGACATCACACTGGATATA
This sequence comes from Petroica traversi, assembly GCA_025920805.1. Taxonomy (NCBI): domain Eukaryota; kingdom Metazoa; phylum Chordata; class Aves; order Passeriformes; family Petroicidae; genus Petroica; species Petroica traversi. The sequence goes on along the minus strand of JAHLSL010000057.1, from coordinate 7,160,007 downwards.
GGAGACAGATAATAGGTATAAAACATTCTTCTCAACAAGAAGTAAGATGTTGTTGGGTGGTGATTCACAAGGAAGAAGTCTTCAGCAAAAGCAAGCAGGCAGAATCCCCAGCGAGTTAAATGGGTTATTTTCTATAGGTTGAAAAATATTAACAGGCAATTTAAGATTATTCAACTTAGAAGCTTCAGACTGATCAAGCCAAACAAGTAATTGACCTTCTTTCTTAATGATGAAGTTTATAAAAAGGTGTTAAAATGGCCTTGAATCAGAGTAATCAAGTTCAGACTCCACGAAAAAGCAGGAAATACTGAACCCACTTACAGTCCTTTTTTTTTTTTAAAACACAATATGGGAAAAAAATGAGGTAATACAGAGGAAAGACAAGATATTAAAATCAGCAAATGCCTTTCCTACAATTAAAAGACTAAATGCACAGCCTCCAAATACAAGTAAATAGCCTGTAAACCCTCAGTGTCTGACCACACTAGCACAGTCAGGCTGCAGTATCACAAACAGTACTGTAAAATATTGCAGCATTTTATTGTATGGCCCCACCACTACATATTATGGAGTTTCCAGCTATAGTGTGGTCAAGTTAAATACAGTCACATCTTTGATGTGCAGCTTTACCCTGAATAACCTCTATGGAAAAAATGATGAAGCCACAGCACAGCTCAAAAAACTCAGGGCACCAGATCACAGGGGAGAGGGCCTGGGAGAGAAGGGAAAGGAGGGAACATTTGGGATAAATTTCAGAAAACTGAGGCACTCCTCTGACCAAACCACAGCCTCCAGCTGCCCCTCCTCAGCCAGCACAGATGCTCATGGGGGAGCACAGAGAACTGAGTGCTGGCCAGGAACACAGGGTGACATGGGGCACCCCAGGAGCTGATACCCAACCAACAGGGCTTCCCTCACAGGACTCCCTCTTCTCCTTTTCTCCTCCTCAGAGGCATTCTCTTCCTCTGAGGGGCAAACCACCCCCCAGCATCCTGCTCCTTCCCACGATGACTCTCCCTTTAGATAACAATTTCTTTTGGTATGAAATATCATGTGCCTACTCCCCCTTCAAGTTTTCTTGGAAAGTCTGAGCAAAATTAGTTCAGTGCTCAGTTATGTCAGAAAGGCAAGGGAAAAAAAAATCTCAGCTCTTTCCCTGCAAGCTCCAAATGGAAGTTTTGCAAAAACTAGCTCTGTATTTAAAAAATGTTAAACTCACATCTCTGTTTCCAGTGAGTCTTACGGTCCCTCCAATAAATTTACTTGTTAGTGCAGATGTTGAGGCTGTAGAAAAAGCAGGAGGGAAGCATCACTGCCTCTGAAACATCCATCTGCAGTTTTGAAACTGAGCTGAAACCTCTCTGTTAAGGGTTCTCCTCTGCTAACAGCTCAGAAGCTTGTGCAGATGAGCTCTATGAACTGTATCAACCCCTCAACCCCTTACTTCTTGAAGGAAACAAGATTTGATTAGTTAAAACTCTGGAAGCCTTCAACTTCTGGGTAAGAAACTAAATTTCAGGATACAGGACACCTTGAAAACCAGTCCTAACAGTGTAAGAGCACCTATGGTTTCTATTCTTGATTTCCCTTAAGTCCTCTAAACAAAAAGAGGGGGAATTTCCCTTCTAAACCCATGGTTTTTACTGCCACAGAGCTCTAAGCCACATCTGAAGAGTCAGGGGTGCTACAGAGTTTTCCTCCTCATGCCAGACAACTGAGCTTTGCAGAACCAGATTTGGTGTTCCAGTGATGCCCTTCGCCTCTTAATTCAGAAACTTTTAAGGTTAAGGGGGAAAACCAGGTTTGGAACTGCAAAAAGAAAACGCAAATGCATTCAGAGAGAGCAGAGTTGTACTGTCAGAAGGGAAGTGCCCTGGTATAGAGCTCCTCCTAAACAGCTCTCTCCTGAAATGGGATGCTCAATGGCGTTCAATGTGCCTCTCGCTGAAAACCTTTTTAAGCCTTCAGCTTGAAATAAAGCAGATAAACCCTCATGGAAAAGCCATTAATCTGTCCTACCATGTCACTTCCTGTGATCTGAGTGGAGGCTGAGTCATTTTCAACAGGAGGGTAATGTTTTCCTGTTCACAGGCTTTCACTGCTGCCTTTGATGCCACCAGGCTGCACAGCTACAGAGAAGTTACTTCATCCCACTGAGAGGAAGCTCCTGTTTCTGCAAGAGGGGGAAACCCTTTCCTTGGGGTGATAATTAAGAGCAAAATGTTAAAAGTGCTTTAGGAATAGCAGCCTAGTGTAACTCTCCCAGACTCTCTCTTTTGACTTTAATAACCATGTGTGATTTTTTTGCTTCTGCTGGGCTAGCAATGTAGAAAGCTGAAAAAAACAACACCTGGGGGGGGGGGGGGTGTGTATGCACACACAAAAAACAAATTAAAACTCTTTCTCTACAACCTGATCCCATTTCACTAAGAGGAAAAGTTAACACACACACACCCACGCCTGTTGGGCACCCTGAAAGCTTGAGCGTGATGGCAAAAGCAATCAGGAAAAGGACTGGTACCTCTGGGCACCACACCACTTTTGAGGGATGAGCACCTAGCCAAGCTAGGAGCTGTTCAGGCCTGAGAGGCTGAACACAACACCAACACAGTCCTCTGGTCTGTGGAGGAGACTGGGGGTTGGGAGCATCCCCTTTTCCCCTGCACAGTCACAATCTTGCTCACTTTCCCCTCCAGGTCAGCGAACAACAACATCACCATGAAGCAGATCCCAGCCTCAGAAGGTGACAATGCTCCAGAGGAGCCTGTTCAGTTCAGGAGATAGGAAGTTCTCTAACCCAAGGTCCCACTCTCCATCTCTTTCTCTGGTCCTGGTTCAAAGGCTACCAGCCACTACCTGTGAAAAGGTGCAGCCTCTGTAGGAGGCCCCAATGTGCAGAAAGGATAAGCACTCTTGCAGCCACATGCTGGAGCCCTCCCATGGCATCCCAGTGCTGTTGGAGAGAGCCCCTTCCAGCTGGGGATGTCCCCAGGGTCCCCCTTTCACACTAAGTAACTCTTAGAGCACTTCAGTCCTTCATTTCCAGGGGCCCAGCACACACACAGGCTGGTGCCTTGTCTCCTTGCACGGATGTCTGACTCAGATTGAGTGCCCAGGAGAACCCCTGCCCAGCACGTATTTCCATAGGGCATTTCCACATTATCTGGAGTAGGGAGGGACCCCTCACACTTTGAGAGCCCAAGCTGGCAGCCCTGCAGTGCTCCTTGCATGGGCACAGAGCCAGGACTCAGCAAGGTGAGCAGGAGCTGGGCTCACAGCCAGCACTGGGGACAACTGAGCCAGCCTTGACTCCAGGGGGAATCAAGGAGAAGAACCCCAGCATTGGCACCCACGGGATGCAATCTTCCCCCTGCCCCCATCACCTCTGCAGCAACAGGTTTGCATTTCTATCACTTCAGAGGCTCAGTCTTGACAAAAACAGGAGAGATTCTGTTGGAGAAAAATAACATTGAAATTTATTTTTCTTTTCAGTTTGGAACAACCATAGTCTTTTTGTGCTTCAATAATTAATTATCTACTTTCCCCCCCCCACACACACCTTATTTTCTATTCCTGACACAACTGCATACCTGATCACTGGAAACCAGAATTCACCCCCCATTAGGATGTATGGGAAATCCAAAATACCCCCCCCCCTTAATGTATGGGTGAGCACACAGATATTCTAGGCCTGCCAAATTTCAGATTTTTCCAATACTGGGAAAAAATTATTTTAACAAAGAACAGGATTTGGAAGAATAATTTTAAAAAAAACTTCCTGTAGACCAGGAATAAGAAGTCACCTGACTCTCTGCTTGATGAAACTGCAGCTGAGTCATCCTCTGTTCTCTGGCAAAGGCACAGAATTATTTATCACAACTGTTAAAAAATACATAGTTTTCTGATTAGTATAAGATCAAAAATTAATTTAGTTACTCACACTGTAACATTTGCATTAGAATAAAGTCTTTGAAAAATTAAGAATTTTAAAATTCTAAAATATATATTAAAAGCCATACAGAAAAGAAGTCCCACAGGAGAGTCACCATTTTTTCCTTTACAGATATTCATGTATTTGTACAGAGCACATAATTAAACATCCATACAAAAACAGACTCTGGACTTTGCTTCCACAAATATTACGTCCAAAAGCACAGTTTACCATGGATTTTTCAGCCTTTTTGTGATCGGCATTTTGCAAGGGAGCAAAAACCCACTTGTCTCCTACATTCCTTTTGGAAAAGGATTTTTCACCTGTATATAGGACAAGGAAAAACCGAGCTTTTACAACAGCAAATTATGCAGGAAACCTGTCAGACTAGATGCTCTGAAACCACAGCAGCAAAAATTAATAAAGGAAAAGCCTCTTTCTCCAAATACACCTCTTAACCCCTCAAGCAAGTTAATCCTCATTTCTTTATAAGATTAGACACAACAGCAACTTCCTTCAAGCAGCCAGGGGAAAAAAAAAAAAAAAAAAGGCAGGGGATGCAAGCAAAACACGATTGCTGCTCTCTTTGCACGACTGAATGATGATGGCTGCTCACGTAAATACAGAATTCCGCAGACACCCGAAGGAGCCATTGGAAAATGCAGGGAACAAAGGGCCTTCTTTAGCTAGAAAGCTCCATCTGGCAGCATTTCTACTGGAGATGTCAGCCGGGAGATCAGCACAGAGCCAGCAGGCAGCCTCTGCACCTGCAAACCCTCTGCTTGCAGGGAAAATGTGCCGCTTCATTTTCCAGCAGAAATTCTGCCCGCGGAGCTGGAGCTCCAGGACTGCAGCACAAGAGCAACTGGCAAATGATTTTTTTTCAAAGAATTATGTTGCTTACCTGCAATGCAACATCATTTAGCCCAATCCCAATGATTTTAATAGCATCCTTCCTTGGGCGGTATGGCTGCAGCAGCAGTGATGTCATGGGGAGGAAGCAGTAACAATCATGTGACTGCATCCCCCGTCTATAGGATCTGTGCTCGGAGAGACGCACCAGCCTGCAATCCTGCGGGATTAAACTGCAAGCCTCTTTACCTGCCCTGCCTGATCCCTCACCGCTGGAACACAGGCTGCTTTTTTTTCCTCACTAACCTGAGCTAATCAATCGTTCTGTGCTTTTTTTTTTCTTTTTTTTTTTTTTTTTGTGCAACAGCAACAACATTCACATTTTTCACGAGTAAAAGCAAGCACACTTGCTGAGTGCGAGCCAGCAAGTATTCCTGGTGACTGCGGGCCAGGCTGCTGCTCTGTGAAATACGTAATCACAGCAGCTTGGAAATGAGACAAACTGCAATTTCACCATTCCTTGTGTTTTTCCTTTCCTGGTACTGCATTTCAAGCTTATCTAGTCTGACCTCCCTTCATCTTCTGTGTCACAGTCATACTGTGCAAGCCTTCCTCAAAGCTTTCATCCTTGCTACATTCACTTCTTAATTCTCCTCTCCATCCATCCATCCATCCATCCACTTGCAGCCCTTTGTCTTTTCTTCAACGTAAATGTCACTGCTTGAAATATCCTCTCCTATATGCCAGCCTACTTCTCCTTTGCTAAACATCTGCTTAAGCTTTCCCAAATATTGAAAAACTAGAACTTCCTAAAATATTATTTTGAAAAGACAATTAGCCTGACTTTCACATTTTGGCCAACTGTGTATAGCATGTCAACCATAATCTTAGGCTTTTTTGTTGTTATTTGTTTGCCTGCTTTTTTTGAGGGGCAAGGGGAGTGTTTAAGAACTCTATTGTACTCAGCAATGTACTTAATTTCTACAAGAAAATAAGAATTTCCAAAGTTCTGACTGCACAGATTTTGTACAAGCCACTAGGCCTGTATTCTGCAAGGGAAAGGTTGTAACTGTTCTTTCTGAAAACCCAGTACATGTTTGTACCTTCCTGCTCATCTTCTATATTTGAATATTGTGCAGACTGGTTTTATCCCTATGGGTGCCCAGGCAGGGGCTTTGTATTTCCAAGCAGATGCAACAGCTGGGTAGAGGGAGGTCTTGCACAAGCACCCATGGAAACACCCACAGGTGACTGAGGGTGCGTAAGTGACTTCCACTCACTTCAAAGTCGAAGGAATGCAGTTCTGGAAGACCTTCTTTTCCCCAGTGTGTTTGAGCAGTAATTTATGGATGGGCCATGTATTTCTGATAGGGACTACCCTTGCAGAAGTCATACACTCAATTTTATTGGGAAATTTGAACACTTAGCTTGCTTCACCTGAAGTTCTCACAGCTTTCTGGATCAAGAATCATTTCTTTAAAGAGGAAGTCTGGTTATGCCCTTCACACACAGCACTGCAGATCATTATCCTCTACCACTCATAGATCAGTAACAGCCCAGGCCTTTATAACCATGTCAGTGAAATGCAGAAAAGTGATACAAGTCCCAGCTTCCTGCCAGATTCTGTTCTTTGTGCCCATTAAAATCGGTATTAATAGGCCAATTGAATTTGTGAAGGAAGCTAAACACTGAGCACTTGATTTATTTTCTTGATAATGCAACTGCAATTTCCTTCAATCAGTTTATGAAAGGAAAATATGGAAAACAGGAAGTAGCATTTACTTTGTGAAACACCTACACCTGGGAATTTCTATGCCAAAAACACACACCTGAACACAAACACTGTGCCCTAGATACAGAATAGTAATTTTGAGCACTTAACAAACGAGTGTTAGGGTCTCAATTCTACATTTTTTTTCTAAATTAATTTCCTGATTTTATGTTGTCTATCACCAGCTGATCTGATTAAATCTCCTGCTGAAAGTACATTTTTAGTTGGATAGTCAAACTGCAGACAAACTAAAAGGATAGAATACCTGATTCTCTACTGAAAATACAATAGATATGTATGCTCAAATGTAAGAGATTTTCAGAAATTGTAAGGAACCAGAACCAGCTCCTAAGAAGCTTTTAAATCCAAGAATATGGAGATTTTTCAAGCACAAGCAAATTATTTAACTGGCATTCACAGATTCCAAAACCAAACCAACTTTACTCCTTGGTATTTTCTTCCAATGCTACTCAGTCAATTGAGTGATCTCAGGGAAAAAAATATTCATCACATGATATTTTAGAAAAGGCTGCTCTTGCTTTTGTTAGCCTGCAGTTTCGCAAGTCTCTCTGTAAATGCTTCTTCCTCTCAAAGATGTACAGCATAATAGTTATAAAGGAGGCTGGGGTCAAAACAAGCTGTGATAGGCCCTCTTCCCTAAAAATTCAAACTTCAGTTTTATCCTCACTGAAAACAAAACACACAGTTCATCTAACCCATTAAAAAATAGATTCTTTTTATACTGCATTTACCTTTAAGTCCTACAAAGCGCTCAAAAGAACTGCAGCAAGAAACATAAATCAGAGTTCATTCTTACAAGAGAAAGCCCAACCCCACATACCCATTTTAGAGCTTCTGTTGTTGCTCCACAGCGGACAGGGACGGTTGCTGCTCCAAATGCCTATTTCCAGCAGACTGTTTAAAAATAACTTCAACTCTGTCATACCCTTGATGCCTTGCAAATACTGGAGAGACAGGAGTCACATGTCCTTGCTATGATTTTGCCAGTGCTCCTGCAGTTTAGGGTTGCAGAGGGAAACTGAGAAATGGCCTTTCTGTAATTATGCAGATTTAATGTTTTCTTCGTGAGAGCAGCAGTAAACTCCAGCCTAAAAATATCAACCGGTATTCTTTTGAGTGGTTTCCACCATAGAATTAGTCATAAGTAAGATATTACAGAACTAATAATGTCAATTTGCTTTCAACACTAATTTAGAAAGTGCAAATGTTGTTATGAAAAAAAGGTAGTGCAATGTGTTGTGAGTGGAGTTATCCAAGAATATTCAACTACAAGCTTCTGATACAGCAGTCAATTTATCAGACAAGCACTTGGAAGAACATATCTGTCATTCCTGACACTCTACATGTCTTTCAGGTTTTAAGTATAACCACTCTAGATTTTCAGTTTCCCAGATTTTCTCTTACCTTTATTTGAAAATTCATTACATTAATCTAAATGATGGTGCTATACAAGATACTGGGGTTTTTTAATAAAATCATCAGGAATGTGGCAAATATAAAAGATTTTTTAAAATATCTTTGACATACAAGAAAATCCTTTTTCTGTTTATGGCAAATTATTTTATTTTATAGAAGAAATACTTTCAAATAATACAAAAATGACACAATCATACAGAACTGTGACAAAAACAAGAGAGATGAATACTGAATATGATAACTCATTACCACATCAAGACAGAACTCATTACAGCAGTCAGAATCACAGACCCACAAGGTACACTGACGACATCTCACAGCAGTCATGGTTTTAAAACCCTCTGGCAGAGAGACCACTGGCCATTGCTCCTTGCTTATAGCCACAGAATAATTCAGGGTGGAAAAAAGGTCCCTTCCCCAACCCCTGCTCAAAGCAGGCCTAATGTGGCCAGGATGCTCTAGGCTATATCCATTTTCATCCACTCTATGTACAGAGTGCTCCACCTCTCTGAGCAACCCATTCCAGTACCTGACCAGCCTCACAGGAACATGGTGTTGTCTGTTCTTACACACAGCAAACATTTCTGGTGTCGCTGCATGGTAACTTTGGAAAAACACTGTGACAGCCTCCCCTGGAAATGCGAAGTGAAGCTCTGACTAACTGGTCTTTTAAAGTAATGAGCACTGAAAAGCTTGCTGGCCCTAGACTTTTACCCAAACACTACAAATTTCTCACATGATTTGGTTTTTAACTGCATGGTTTCTGAATACGTCTAGTTGTGCCCAAGGAACCCAATATAAACCCATCAAAACTTACTGGCAAAAAGGCTTCAGGATGAATAGCATGATAAATGCTAAATATACTTCAATTTCATATAAATTGCTATATGTTGCAACCCTTGATGCCTGTAATGACTATAGGCCATATTAGGAAACAGGAAATACTACCTTAAATGTCTGTGTTAATTAGTGTTTCTACTTACAAATCTTTTTTCCCCATTACTTTTTGCCTCAGCGTGGATAAGTAAAAGTAATTCAATTTCTCTTCCAGGTTTTCCTGACCTTTGACAAGGTAGCAGAGTCTAAGTTCTTAAAACTCAGAAAGAAAACATACTTACAAAATATTTGAAAATATTCTGATAGGTCTGTTTAGGTTTTGGCCCTTGTTGTTTTGATTTCCTGACATAGAAAAATCTGGAACCAATTTGATCTTGAATTAAGAGATAAGATGATCTTCCTTTGGAGAGATTCCATTAATTTGCAAAGTCAGTCTTGTGTTGGGCACCTCTCTTTGCAGGTAATGTATAATTAGAAAAATATGAGAAACTCTATTATAGTAGCTTAGTAAAGAAGTATTTTTACATACTTGCAGGATGCAAGGACACAAAACTGGCATTCTCGGGAATTTAGGGTGACAGTCTTTCATTAAAATGGATGGTTACAAATAAAATTATTTCTTACCAGATTTTAGCTATTTAACTAGCAATCAAGTGAGCTGTACCTTCCAGAATTATACACCTTCCTCCTGGAAAGTGTCACTGTTCAACAGAACTTGCTTGCAGTAACAGCAAAGCACATCTTTAGGATGAACATGTGTTTAAGCACCCTTACTTAAAGCAGCTGCTTTCTGAAATCAGAACACATGTGCTTTCCTGAATCAGATGAAAATCTGCAGAACTGTAGAAATTACTGAAATAGTCCATTAGTAGGGTTTCCTCACAGCTAGCTCACACTGCTCCTTTAATTCCCTTTTCATTAAACAGCAAAACAAAGACCTGTCACCCTTTTCCTTCCCCCGTTTAAACTGAGGATCTAGTTAAGAATATAAAGATACTTTAGACACAACAGAAATGAAAACAATCTATTAGTGCACAGTAAGAACATGCAAATGAATTCTGCAATGTTTAACATCACTTCTAATTAGTGTTAAACACATTGCAGGTGATAATATTTTGCTATAACACAGACAGTGCTAAAGAATACAATGTACATAATAAGCTACAGATAATAAAGCTGAAAAAGTGACAATTTTAGAACATAGTATTTTCATTTCAGGTATCAGAAACAAAACCAGCTCAATGGTTCCATTCTACTGTATGACAAATACTGAGGAACAAAATTTCAGTCTTAAAATACATCTTAAAGTAGGTATTTTCCTTCAAGGAAAAAAGGCACTATAAATAAATTACACTACAGTGAATTTGCCTGAACTCACTTTGTTTCTGTCTTCCAGCCTTTAAGTCAAATAAAACAGCATAAAAACTGTACACGCTCTTAACAGGATAGTCGATCTTTTATAAAATAAGTTGTCTTCAGAGATGTCAGTTTCACAACAAGGAAAAACCAAGCCTTGTTGCAGTCGCTATTATAAAATATATATGTATATATATTTATATATATGTTTTTGTTTATGTTTACTTTTTTTTACTTTTTTTTATTTTTTACAAAACGTGTATATTAGCTTTTGCACAATTTTTTTTAAAGAAACTTGTCTAATCTAAGAACTTCATTAAAATAAAAGCGATAAATACTTCATGTTTAGAATGCAACATGTCATACATCATCAGCTGGCAGAGGAGGTATGTTAATCCTTGGTCTTGTAAAAAAAGCTATCTTCTCTCTGTGATCAAAACAAAAGAAAAGGGAAATAAATAAAATTATGTCTGTGTTCCCCCTCCTCCCCACAAGAACATGGTTTCTTTACTCTGGTTAATAGTTAGTATTTGTTATTTATGTACTGAAGTGGTCTTTTATTTGAGTACAACAAACTTCCAAAACCTACTAAACCTCACTATATACTTCTGGCAATACTCCATTGATCACAATTACTATTTTTGAAAACCTAAGTGGAAGCTTTATACAACTCACTGAACTTCAGTCATAATAAACTGTAAAAAGGCTTCACAGGATGAGCTCTGCAATGCAAAGTTCACCCTTGTACATTTTGAAAATAATGTCTACAAAAAAGAAGGGGAAAAAAAGATGGCAACTCTGGAAACAGAGTCCAAGCAAAAGGCTTCTTGAAAGAAAGTTCCAATATTATTGAGTAATTTTTAGGGAGAGTGTGTTACTAATAATTTATATGTATTACATTAAACAGACTATTTATGCCCACAGGCTTGTATTGAAGAACTAACAGATAATTTCAGAGCAGCTAGGCTAAGTTGGAAGAATCACCTTTGCTATGTTTGCATTTAAGCTTTTTTTCTTTTTTTTTTTTAATTTCATGTATATTACAGTTACAACACTGTAATTTTACCTTAGCTTTGGCTCTTTGCAGAACAAAGCAGTCAAAGAGAACTCATGTCCAAATCCAGATACAATTTAAAACTACTGGTTAAATTACTGGTTAATTACTTCTGATTAAAATCAAAAGACACACAAAATATAAGCTAAATATTTCAGACAGCTTTAATCTGTCTAGTGAACTGTTGCTATGCATTACCACTTACCTAAAAGTCTGCACCTGAATAGGTTCTTTCTGATTTTGCCCACGCAACTGGTATATTTCTTTTGATGCTTTCTTTAGCATCTTTTCAGCTGCTTGTTCTTGGTGATGTTCAAATTTGGTCTGTCTGGTCTGAAAACAAGAACATAATACTTAAAATGGGCATGTGAATAAATAAAACACAAGAACATTCATACTAAAAGAATGGATTTTTTTCCCCACTCACCACAGCAAAACCACAAAAGTACATTGTCTGAAATAGCTGATCATCTAAGAACTACAAATGCAAAAGACTGAGTTGTTTCATTTATTAATGCTTTTCAGAAAGACATGTAATAAATTAAGAAAATTTACTGCACATAGATCTGTCAAACAAGATGTTACTATAAATTTAGGCTCAGTTTTTGTCTCTGATAATCCAATGACAATTTTGTCTGCTGTGCAATTTTTCCACCTTTGTCTACAACCTCTTTCTCCAAGAACAGGAAAAAAACATCACATACTTAGGGAGCATTCCAAATACTTGTAAAAGAATAAATATCAAAACAAAAAAATTGCTTTCAAATACCAGAAGAAAGAAAATTATTAAAGTTCCAATAACAAATACCTTAAGAAAAAAAATGAACAGCAAATAAAAACAAAACAAAAAGTGCCACTGGCAAACAGTGCCATTCTCCAAAAATTGTCCTCAAATAAATACACAATTTGGTAATAATCAATGTAGTGACTTTTATTGTGCTAATTTCAAGAATATAGAAAAAACATTCACTGTTTGAGATTCTGTATAAACAGCTCTTTAGACATCTTATCAAAATGAAGACATTTTAAAACAAGAAGTTCCTGAGCAAACTGAATGCTTATGTCAATCTCCATACCTGCCTTTCTGCTTCCTTCAACAAGTTTCGGAACCTCTCATCCCGAAGGACCCAGTGGGGTAAATCTGTCTGCCCTCTGAGCTGGGCATCTTCCAGACGCTGCCTCAATTCCCTTAAAACACATATCTCCTCATTCAGCTGTCTCTGTCGAGTTCTGGATGCCTGGAGATCCAGCTCCAGGTCTAAGGATGTCCTTGCCATAAGTTCAGCCAAAGATGATCTGCAGGACTGTTGAGTGATTAGGATTCAAATAAAATGCACAATATATTACTCTCAACATGGTTTACTGGTCTGTATTGAGCTCTACAGACCATACATTTGCTTACGTGCTTAACACACAAAGTCTTTTCCACATCAAGTTTTGGAGATTATTTTCATCCCCCAGAAAAGGCTAGATAGCTTTAGGGGTCTTCTGTACTATACATTAAGTTTTTCAATTCATACTTTCTACTTCTTCCTTTTACAGTTTCCTTTCAACTTATAAATATTTACCTAATGAAGTTTATGGCCTAAAATTTCACATTGTGATGGTAATAAAAGGGATGCAATAAGAAAAACTCAACGACATCATGACATCAGAAAATACTGTACTGAGCAAGACTACTCTTAAAGGGTTTCATTTAATATTGGTTTTAAGATACATTGCGAATCAAAATGGGAGGCATGGCTGTCTACTTGCCTACACCAGCAAGGCATGAACTGCTGCTGACCAGACTACATTTTATGTCATTTATATACACAACATTAATGCCTCATCTGCCCTTCTTTGCCCACTTCTTTGACAGCATGAGTTGTGGCACAGGGGCAAAAGGAGAGCTTAAACTATTAATTCCTGAATACTTGGGTCTCAAATACTATTATTTGTTAGGCTGCATGGGAGGGGAGACAAATGTCTTAATGTCACATTCACACACACATCTCTGAACCTGCACCCTTCATCATAAACTAGATTTGAAATATTTATCAAACTTTACATATAAATCAATATAAATTCAGTCCCCGTTAAACTAATTTTTTTCTGCTACCCTTTTTTTCCCTCCTTTAAAATTGTTCACATTTACCTTTTAGCTTAAAAATCCCAAAACAAACCCAAAACATGCACCCCTCCCCCAATTACATTGCAGAAGTTTTGTAGATTTCCTAGAAGGATCAGAATGTACCAGTAGACATCTTAAGTATAAAAGTACCATTGTTCTAGCAATTTATGAAAGCTAAGGATCATTTTGCTAGGCACACCTGCTTATACCGTAGAGTCCTCCTCTCCAAGGTATTCCGGACAAAAGGGGACTTCCTTGGCAGGGTTGAGCTGTCACTGTCACTGCGATACAGCTGATTAGAAAACACATTGAAAATACAGATTGCTTACAAGATCATCTTCATTAAGAAATCTGGTTTGCTTTTTTGCTTTTGCATTTGAGATTTGTTTTTTTAATACACTGAAACTATCTTGTTTTAAGCAACTGATTTTATTCAGCTTTAGTTATTTATAAACACTTATATATAATAGTGCTTAAAAACTATCAATGTAAGTTTCACCAATTATTCTACTAAATATCCAAGACAATGGAATCTAAAAAAGGGGGGAGGGAGAATTTAAAAGCAATAATATTTCATCCTAAAGCATTTATTGTCATGGGTACAAACAACACAGTCTCTCACTTTTTCCCCACATCTGATTTTAAGTAAGTGCAGATTAGTGAGGGTGTTTAATCATCTTTTCCTTTTGGTACTACTCTTGATGTGTAAGGATCTTTCACTCACATTCTGGAATTATAAACATACATAGTCCAGAAATCAAACCGAAGAATTTGAAGGGGTCCACAGATGAATGGCACACAATGTAAATAAGAGAGCAAAAAGAAGAGGATCCTTGTTTAAAACACAGAATTTAAAAATCATTCCCGAATTTCCAAACCCAGGCTCAGAAGTTTAGGAAAGGGTATGATGAAAGCAATGTGCATTTCACTAATATTGCAAAACCAATACCTGTGTACTGATCTCCAATACCATAAGCCAAATGCTTATAAGTCTTTTGCCACTGAACGCAGCAAATAATAAATATGAGCTTGACAATTGATGTGATGATCCTAAATTTCTTTCACCAGTGCACCCAGGAATCCTATGTCCCACTGTAACAGGCACTGTATGAATGATATTAATGACAGCAATCACAGTTGTATGAATATTTATGCAATAATCCTAAGATTAAGCATTCAGTCCACTTTTTCAAACTTTTAAGTATGTGAAAATTCAACATGGTTTCTAAGCTAACTGCTTGTACACTTCATTAGATAGCATTGAACCCCTGTAAAATCAGGCACTCCCACGTAATATTTAAGGTTGCCAGGGGGAAGAGCTTCCCTGACTCTTTTTAGGAGTCTATACTTGGATAGATTTCAGTTGAAATTTAAAAATCTATGATAAATTAGATATTAAGCTCTTCCCCCTGCAATGTTTAAATTAAATTAAAGATTATTCATTAGTATTAAAAAGTAAGATGTTTCTTATAAACGCAACAAAATCTTACAGAGAAATGATCAAAAATGTGTAATATACTTGTGTCTGGAGACCCCTTCCCCCTCCTCCTTTTCAAGCTTTACTCACTCTGCAAACATATTGACTTCGTGCTCCAGGCGAGAAGGTCTGGGAGCGAACAATTGTGCTACTGCGAACAAAAGCAGAACCCCGTGGCCTGCGGCTGGTTCTTTCTTTTGGAAGAATAGCAACTTCTTCAGGAAACAGATCCTCAGTGTTCGTTTCCTTATCCACCTAAAATTTCAACAGAGGATTTTTTTTTATTTCTTCCTTATTTTCTCTCTCCTAGCAAAGACAATGAGACATTTCAACAATATCAAAAGTAAACAGCTTGCCCTGCTAGCTAGATTCAAATTTTAATGAGCGTTAAGAGGATGAATCACCTCACTTTTGTAAAAGTTTTAAAACTAGGTCATTCAAAATTGTAAGATTAACTTTCAGAAGCCTTTGCTGGAGCAGTAACAATTATGAGAGGCAGTTATATCACAGCTGCAGAGCACAAGGACTGCATTCAGGATTGGCAATTGGGCAGTAACCAAACTACCACCTGATCTCCAGCCTCAACAGAAGAAAACTGAGTCACCTTTCAATGAGCACGGTGACTCTGAAGCAAGTAACCACCTTAAAACTAGAGAAAGTTAAATGAAGCCGAGGAAGAAAAAAGGAACTGAAAGACTGCTCACACAATTATACAAGAACATGAAAACATTCAGAAAGACAGAAAGCATAGGCTAGCAAACGCTAGCAAAGGTTCCAAACTTTTAGAAAACTCACTCCTCAAAAAGAGGTGTGATCTTCCCTAAAGGCAACACAAACAGCTTATGCTGCTCTACTTCCACGGAAGTCTGCTGATTCAGCTTGTGAAGGATTGTTTCAGTGTCTCATATCTTTACTACAAAAGGTTTGAAATAGATCAGTTTCAGCACAATTATTCCATGTTCTTTTAACACTGAAACAGTAACGCAAGTCCTAGAATTTCTTTATTCACAATTCTTTTAAATTCTTAGAGAAATAAGAGCACTGGAATTTGATCATGATATTTTCTATTACAATTTCAGTTAAATGCAGAAATTGATTTAAATGCGTGTTTATAGATTAGATAAAGGCACAGTAAAAATAGTCTGTCTTTTGATATAAGAATGAAATTCAGTTCAGAAGTAAGTAGTAAGAAAACAAAAAAACCCAGCACTAAAGAGTGAATTTCTTCCAACTCAACAGTCATACAGCTGTTACAAAGACAGTGCTCATACATGGTTGTTAATGTAATTGCTGATTCTTTTCTGTCCTGGCCAGTTCAGGCTCAAACTCCAGGCACAGCAGTAGCTCCCTGTGCCAGGCAGAGTGGCAGTTTCCAGGCTGCAGTGTCTTCTCTCATTACCTTTAGTGGTGGAGGCTGCATTTTTCCAGAACCATACTGGCCTGCTTGAGTTGCAAACACGTGTCCAGCTAACGGATCCCCACAAAATGGCTCTGGGTAAGGAGGACTCGTCTGGGTGCAGTTACTGCATCCACTGTCAACAGACTCTGCTTGCCAACTCCTAAAGTCAGAACATCACAATCATTTTGCAGGTGTTAAAAAACCCCTCACGATTATGTATTACATTTACGTATTACATTATCTAAGCCATCTTATAATTTTAGAGTATTATTTCTCAAAAAAAAATACAGTATTTTCAACAGGAGAACATAGCATACTTGCATTTCTGCAAATGCAGATAAGCAAATGCATTTCATTGCAAAAAATTCACCTTCCCTAATTTTCTTAAGGCATGTGTTCTGGTCTTTATAACAATATTAAGAAAACAATAACTAGTAGAAAAACACAGTTCATGTAACAAACTAGGAGCATCATTAGGAATGAAACTGCAACCCTAACCCAAACAATGTCCCATGTCACCACTAAATTTTACATACTTTTTTTTTATACAGGGCTGCTACACACCCATTAGTGTTGCCTCCCTAGCAAAGTTTCTCTTTTTCCTGCTTTATTTCAGATTAAATCCATAGAGTAAATATCTTCAAGGAAATACTAGTTATTATCTGTTTAATGAGGGATTTAAACAATTTTTACCTTTCTGATATGGCTTCTGCCTGATCTTCCTTTCTTTCCATCTCCAAGATTTCCTCCTCTGTGTACTCCAGTTTCACTCTCTCTTCTGCCAGCTCTCTCTCAACTGCTTCCAGCTGGGCAGTGGTCCTAGCTAACAGGGCTGTCACTGCATCCTGAAAGGTAAATCAGACTTTAAATAAAACTGTTTGAACAAACCAATGTATTTAATGTGTATTACTCAGAGAAAAATAAAAACAAAGCCATCATATGTTCCTTAAAAAAACAAATAAAACAAAAAACCAAACCACAACCAAAAAAAATCTGTCTTGAATCTTATCAATCAAAAGTATGTGGTGATCAACTTGTCACAGAAACTGGGCACACTTTAATTGACTGTGGAGCATCATCCAGCAAGTTAGGTCAAAAGACACCTCAGGAGGTCAACTTAGCCTGATGTCCTGCTCAAAGCAAGCAAGGCATCACAGCCAAGTCAGGCTGTCCAGAGCCCAGACAAGGGCTGAAAACATCTCTGAGGATTAAAACTGCACAATCTTTTGTGACAACTTGTTCAAGTGCAGTGGCAGAAAATTTAATGTCTTTTAGTTGGACTGGAAACATGCATACAAACATATACAGGGTACTAATTCAAGCACCTGCCCAGACATGATCTAGTTTTCAATTAGTCTTCTAAAATCTAGCTCTTGCCCCAAGAGTTAAATTATCACTTCCTGTGATAACTCAAAAACCTTCACCCAAGGTAAGATTACAACCACCCTGCCAGTCAAATAAAGTAAACAAATCACTTTTTTAGAGCCATACTGTTTTTACTGTAGTTACATTTCCAGAAGACTGAGGAATACTGTCTTCACATTGGTTTTTGGTCTTTGCTCTCTGGGGCTCTGAACCAGTGAAGATCTGAACAGGGTACCAGTGAAGCTGCATCTCACCAGAACTCTCTGCATCAGTCAGGTTTATCTGAGCAATGCCCTGTAAGAAACAAAAAGCATTGACCACAATAAGATACACATACTCTGCAGGATAAGCACCTTCTCATTGAAAGGGTATTTTACGTACAGTGTAAAATTCCCACTTCACCAAATACTGCTGCCTCTTAAAAAGAGACAGTTTCGTTCTGTTGTGCTATGATGTCTAAGATTCCTGCCTCTTTACTACCAGGAAGAATCAGAGTAGATAGTAATTTTTTTAAAGTTGAAAAATAAATTTGTATGACTGATGTAGATATAATTGACACTGTATAACTATTAATATTTTAATTTAAAACCTTCCCAACTACATATCTGATATCTATATTTGCTTAAATTAATATCACTTTAATAATATTATTTTAATTTGAGGGGCTTTTGAGATAACTGTATTCTGATACCCTTCCATTCTCTGGCCCTCAGAGGCTTCTATCAAATGAAAATAAAAATGTTGTGCTAACCAACTTTTTTTTCCCTGCCTATTTATATCATAAGCTAGTCAAATGGGCTATAAAGCCATTTTTCTATTTTTCAGACCGTCCTTGCACCTCCCAGATTCAGGTAAAAATAGTTTTAATTGAGGCTTCTCACTAAAAGTATTTCGGACTTTGAAATAGCCCTGCTCCATCAGAGAGAGCTCATGTAAGAAATTTCTCAGTGGTGTTCACCTAAATGAAAAGCAGTTGTGAACAAATACATGCTGCCTATTTTATTTATTTGTCTTTTTCAATCAGTCCACTAGCTGGACCTACCAACGATTTTGCATCAGTCAGCCTGTAAATACTGCTTTTTGTTTCACTGGCTTTCTCTGCAATCTGTTAATTTCCATGCTAAGAATGTTTTCTTTTGTATCATGGGAAAAGTCCTGTAAAAATGGCTTTCATCTCTCACAAATGAAATAACTGTATACAATGATTTCCAACATTAAAGGCAGTAGGAATTGTAGACAGAATTGCATTCAACTTCAAGCAGGTAAAGAAACAGTTAATTAGAAAACAATAATAAAATAATCATTGCATTGTTTTTCCAAGACAAATGTTCCCTGGGGCTCTGTTTAAACAGGTGCATAGAGGACAATGGAGAAAAGTTCTTGAGACTAAAACAATAATGTGACATGGGGATACAGCATGTTACTCAGAAAGTCATTTCATGTCAGTATATCAGAGGCTTCAGAGATGCCTTTTCTTATTTCAGCAGAACACAGATGTTTTCAAATTATCTACTTGTTCTGAAGTAGTAAAAGATAAAAATGTGTATTAAATACTCAGATTTTTGCATCAGAGTTGAAAAATGTTTAAGACACACTGAGTTTTGTTTAGGAGTAGAGAGTAAAACTGTTTTCCTGCCAGCAATATTGGGAAAAGCACAGGCTAACTCTTAAGACACCTGACACTGCCCTATACACTGCATTTTATTAGGCAGTCTAAGCAAGTCTGCCAAAGAAGCTGTCTCTACAAAGGGAATCACTAATTCCTGAGTAATTGAACACTGGTGAGTAGATAATCAATAGAAATTCAAAAGGATGAAGAAACCAAAGTGGGTCTGCTAATGGTGTATCACATGGCTGCTCTGATGAACTGGATAAGAACTTGGTTGGCAGAACAGAAAAGTATTTATTAATATCTCTGTGATGTCTGACAGACATGTCTCCTTATGAAAAAACAATCAGTATTTAAAAATCATGCTAAAATGGGACAGATGTTCCAAAAGTAAAACAAAAAATGCAAAAAAAAAAAAAAAGAGTTACATTCAAGAAGACGTAATTAAGACACAGTGAATAAATGGTATGGGCTGTGAAAGATGAGAAACTGGGAATGAAATAGCAATGCTGGGTGATTGCAAGAAAGGCATCCATATTCCTTTTATATTTTAATATGAACTATTTATGCTAATCATGGAAAATAAAAATTCTCTTATCTCATTATTGACAAGGCCACCAGGGAAGAAATAAACCAGCCTAAGATAGAAAAAGATCTCTCAGCCATGCAAGGCGTAAAAGGTGGAGGAAATGGAAAGACCATCCCCACAAATGTATTCTATTTATTTCTTTACAACTGGACTATTTCCCAGAAGTTTTGGTTTTGGTTTTTCTTTTTTTTTTTAATTCCCTGTTAGGTACAAGTATTCGTATAAATCAGGATAAACTCCAATCTGGCTTTGGCACTTGAGAAAATATTATACTAGCATGACTTAATTGAAAAGAAAGCAGTCATCAAGAATTTGAAGAAATATATGCATTGTTAAATAGATAGGGAAAACTGTAATCTCAGTGGAAGAAATCTTGAAAGCCAGAGGCCTTGTTGACAGGCACCATCACAGAAGTTCCAAAGAGAGGTAGCAGGTAGCAAATGATTTGTCAGTTTGAGAAAATGCCCACTCTCAAATTACAGTTGAAGAGAACAACAATCATAATGTTTAAATACTTCAATGCACCTATCTTAAGAAACTGGCATTTTTTTCTCCATTTTTGAGTGGTATTGTTAAATTACCTTAAACTACATTACCAGTTAGTGTTCCCAAAGATTCTTCTGACATGACCAAATTAAGACCATGAAAGAGAAAAAAAATCCTTCTCAACATAACTGAAGACCTGATTTTTTTTTTTCTGGCAACTCAGTATCAGCAATTAGAATAAAAGCACCTGAAACTTAGATGCACTTTTTTCAGTAAAAAAAGATATTTTACACTTCAGCAGCTATTTAGCTTCCCAGAGGAACAGGATATACCACTATGAAGCATTTCACACAGTTACATCCAGCCTGTTCTTGAGATGCTCTCTCTTTAATTACATTGTAGCAAAACTTCCTACAGCAGACAAGACCTGGGGTCCACCTCTGTCAACATTAAGACCCCTGTTTATATGAGATGCTCCTCAGATTTAAAGGCAGATTAACAAACACGGATTCTTGACCAGATTTTCTCAAATAAACACCTCTTACCCACAGCCCAGCATGACAGTGAGATGCCTACACCTCTTAACTTTGATAGGCTCAACGTTTTTTTTCACTAACCCATTCAAACCCCCTCTGCAAAGCCAGCCCACTCAGTCTAAAACAGTCAGGACATCAGCCTCAGGGCAGATTTAGTTAGGCATATTTGTATTTGACAGTATGATATCTCAATCAGTTAAAGGTAAAAGGCTAAGGTAATAGAACTGTTCAGGGCAACTATTATCCTGCAACAAAGTTGAGACTGATGTAATAGTAGTCCTTTTCACGCTCTGTTATGTAGTAACAAGGGGTCTGTATTTGTTATTTTTTTAGTAGGAACCTACTGAATGGTACTGATTCCTCACACAGGCATTAGAGCATCTTGCAGAAACCTATGACTTGAGCACACTGTAATCTAAAAGCTCTCAGATGAAGTCTTTTTTTTTTGAATCTCACCTCTTTATTTACAGAACTGTACTTACATATGTGAACAAACGGACACATTAATATGTAACTCTATCAGAACTTCTTAATAGTTCTTTACGTTCTCTTTAATCTTAAAAAATAATTTCTCAGGTAACTTTAGTTTCTCATATCACATGGCTTTTAAGAAACAGAACCACTTACCAATAGTTCTTCTTGTTGCTGATGATCAACTGAACAGATATACAGCTGCAGTGATTTTAATTTCAAAACACTTGAGTGCACGGGGATTCTGAACACTTCATTAAATATTAACGGAGTTTGGAATTCCAAAGCTCTCGAGCAGTAAGTGGTTGGTGTGCCTGACTCAAGCGGTGGCAAATAAACTCTCACATGACTGGGAACAGCAAAACAGACAAACAGCACAATTCAGACAAAGAAAGCCATTTTGTATTTTTCAAAATCAAGCTAAGCAGAAACATCAGGGTAACTTCTATATTAATAATCTGCCTTGAGATCTTCACATCACCAGAATTTACTTTGCATTCTAACACAGAAGATCTGCAAAGCTGATTTCAAAATGCTGTATTTTTTTAACTAAAACATTTTTTTAACTTAGTGCTTAAGCAGAGGCACCAAGTGGCACTTGAGCTGCCCTGAGGAATCCAAGGCATCTAAAACTAGCTAGCAATTATAAGAGGATCTATGGGAGAGCTACACAGAGCCTCCCTCTGAGCAGCAGCAGCTGGAGGCCAGGTGCTATGTTATGCTATTTCAAATGGAAACACATGCCTATGTTTAAGCATGAATTGCCCCATAAGTGTCACCGATCCATTTCTTCCTTCCACCCACTAAGCAACCTCTTTCCCTCCTTAAGAAATCAACATGGTAAAAGAAATCTGCAGTCACTGCACCTATCTAAGAAAAATTTATATATGTGGTACCATGTAATTTAAGACTCCAAGCCAAAAACAAAATCAACAATAATTTTCATCCAACAGCATATGCAGCAGAGCTACTTAGAGAATTGTTTCCATGTTCTCCCTGTCCTGACTGCTTGCCAAGCCCCTGCAATATCCTATTCCTTTCCTCAAGCCAGCAAACACTTTCGTGCAACTGTGTTGTGACCCAGATTAGAAAATTTATCTGGGTTAAAAACCTAACCTAGAAAAGAACCCACAAAGGGTCAAGGATTAAAAAACCTGTTCCAGCTCAGAGGCTCACTCAAGTCAACTACATGGCTGCAGGAACTCTTAAGCCACCACCAGAGCGGAGCTCACATTGGCAGGCAAATAAAGGGTTAGAGGACAATTGGAAGAGCTCCTTATGGTGGAGCTGCAGCACACTGGACTGTGGAGCATCAGTTACTGTAAGAGATTCACATGCTGTAAAAAGGCAGGGATCCAGCTCCTTTGCTCACTGGTGCCGCAGGCAAACTTCCCCCAGCTGCCACAGGACCTGATTCAATCAGTGCACAGTTGCACAGAGAAGTTAATTTAACTTGATAAAAGCTTTCTCTGCTTTTTGGTAACAGAAACTTATTTTTTGACTAGACCAATCAATTCACCCTGCAGCAATATAATTTCTTGTTTCCAGCAGAGGTAGGGTTGAGATGGATAAAGAACAGAACTGCATTTTGAGTAATTTAGATTTCTGGCTGCCTTGATGATGTCCAACAAACCCTCTGGACTGATCTTTTTCTTTGGTGACTCTACTACCTTCTTCAGATGATGCTTATTTCTTTTTCTGATGACAAGGCAACATGGCTGAATACTACATAATACTCACATTTTTCCCTATCACGTGCCCTTGCACTCACACCAAAACAGAGCAAAAGACCAACACTAATGTACTGATCTACATGAAGAATTTCCACTGCGGTTTTGCAGAGTTAGCATGATGAAGTTCTCAACAAAGAACAATTCATTTGGAGAGATGTCTTTCAATATAACAGCTCTCACCAAATGACTTATTTTACAATACAATAATGTTATAATGCCTCCATTTTCCAGTTTTCAAACAACCTTTCCCAGAGATAAACAATTTTTACATGTTGAATTCCTTTAAAATATGCTAAGATACATATCTCTTGAAAAGACAGCGTTTTATGACAACACTGTGATTATTTACATTTACTAGACATTTACATTTACTAGAACATAGAAGAAACATTTACTAGAACAAACTAAGCTATGTTCTATATGTGATATAAAATTTGAAAAAGTAGCACAAGCTGTCAGAGGTTAAAAAAAAATCAATCTTTTGTACTGATTCTGAGCTAGTACTTGTGTTCATATTATCTTCAGATATTTTTGAACAAACTCTCCTCTGCATAATAAACATGTAAGAACTCAGAGACTACACTTGTTACCTGGATATTGTGACAATAAGTGCTATAAAAGGGATACTTTGTGGCCATAAAATTAACCTTTTCCTCATGGAAACTAAGACATACCATGTTCTCCAGAAATGGCTTAATTCTGAATGAAACCAAATAAATCTAGGGTTTGTATAACTGCAGCATAAAACAAGCAGTGATAAGACTCTGGGTGAAATTTAAGCTTACATTTTGCAGTTTTCTTTAACAACTAGACTAGTGAAGTTCTTCAGCTGTAATACATGGACTAGCAGACATTCACTTCCACTGTCATGCCTGGAAAATAAATTTTCTGCATTAGTCACCAATCATTGATATTCTGCTTAAAAAATAAAGATGAAGACTAAACAGATTTAAAGAATGTAAAAGCACATTTTGTTAAACAAACTTCTTGCACAAATCAGTTTCAATTGAAAGCATTAGCTACAGTAACAAAGTTAATAGAACTAAGTGAATTAAACATTATTCAGCTTGAAAATAACAACTGGCCTTCCTATGCCCGCAAACAGGTTTTATCAAATACGATCCTTACTTTAAACCCTTTGCATATGTGTGTGTGCGTGTGTAACAACATATCAGTTACAATCCATCTGCATTATTTGCATGGGCTATTGAAAACAAGTTAAAAAATTCTACTCTTTCACATCAGCATGAATTTTGAAATGCCACTAACAAACCTGGTTGATATTTTAAAAACTCCCTGTCTTAGGAATTAGTTTCCAAGGGGCAGAGAGGATTCTGGAAGGCTAAGATATGATATTCTGTCTTGCATGGCAATAATCTGCCCTTCCCCACACTACTCCCACCACCAACAACAGCATGCCATAAGCACAGGATTGCAAAGCTGCATTGTACAGCTGGGACTGTACTGTATTTGTGTCTCTTCACCTGTGACTTTCCTAAGGTAATCCTCCTTTATCTGGCCTAAAAAGATCTCGCTTACAGAGACATATCCCTATACCCATACCCACATTAATGGCTCAAACAATGAAAATAAATGCTGCTGAAAGAAGTAATGAAGGCCCTTTATCAGTCAGCATTGAAAGGACACTGAATGAACTGTGGTTAAGGCATATCCGCAACACAAAGTGGCACATGACTGACTAATCTGTACATCCACTGAACTTTGGCTATCAGTTCAGAAACTTCTTAAAAATACCCAGTTCAGTTTATTAAAAAGTTAAAAATCATGAACAAGAGAAGTAGTGAGCAATTCCTGTAGAGTTGATAGAGCGAAAGAGGAGTAATTACTCACAGAAATCCCACATGTATTTGTGGTTCTTCATTACTGGCAGCATCACCATAAACAGGCTCTTCCAGATCTTCATTCCTGCAGGAACAGAAAGTACTGTAAACTACATAGTGACCTAACCTGCTAAATGATGAACTAACATTTATTTTGTGATTAATTGTGAAGTAATTCTTTGGCAATAAAGAAGGAACTGGTAATGTAGAATGAATTGAGACATCTATATAAAACCATACAGTAGTAGCAGTTCACAATTGTAAAAATTAATGTTTTAGAATTATTCTTTCAAAGTATTTAGATTATTTTAATATTTTTTTTTGTCTTCCATTTCTCTTTAGCATCCTTATCTTCTTCCCATGTACTGTTTCCTGTGTTAAAACAATTTATTAAGTAACATGTCCTTCTATATCCTTCAATCACTTGGTGAACCTACACATTTTTAGACTTTTGGCAGTTTGTACGTTTCTTCCTTGCAGTTACACTTTATCACATGATACTCAGAACTGTAAGCCATGCTCTGTGGAATTTTATTTTGTTATAGATGGTTGAAATAAAATTACTGCTTTATGACTAACAGGATGAGAAAACTATCTTTCAAGGGAGGTAAGATGTCCAAATGTCAGAGACAATAAAGCAAAAGAAACTTGGTACTTGAAGATGACAGTGGACTGCATGCAAAAAGCTTCTTCCCTTTAAAACATGCAATCTAGTAGTTTTATGTTACTAATAACTAGCAATTTTGAAAGCTACTCATAAATTCACAACTAATTCTTTCAGGCCATGTGGCAGAACAGGAATATTTCCAGCTTACTATGCATTTTTACACCTGACCTTTTGCTTAAAGCTTCAAACACGCCACTGTCACTAGCCAGTGAATGATCTGAGAGACATGCTGAAACTCGCCTGGCTCTCCTCTCCGATCTTCTGCCACTGTCTCCTCGCAGAGTTACAGCTGCCATGGAGAAAAAAAGTGAGAACAACATCAGCTCAAGGCAATTTCCTCAAAGTTAAACAAGAAACATGTGTTGTATCAAAACTAGCAGCAAAACAGCACAAATGCAGTTTACTGATTTTTCTTCCAACATAAAGTTAAAAACCTAGAATAGGACTGACCGGAGATTTTCTTTGGGAGAATTAAGGAAGGAAGTTTGTGGCTAATTGCTCTCTGACAAGACTAAGTATAAACCAATTGTATTGTTACTAAATGTTTTTCTGGTAGAGTAATTCCTTCCTAAAGGAAGACTTACATTAATTCACATATGTACACATGATAGTCTAAGCTTTTCAGATTTACCTACTGAATATACAATAGGTTGAAAACAAACACAGAGACTAATTCTTTTTTAAAGTTATCAGATAACACAATGCGAGGTTTTGTTCTCATTTGTTTCCTAATACAAAGTCTCAAAGCATACTGTTTATACCATCACATAATAGCAGCTTTTATTTACAGTCTGAGAGGCATTATCAAAAAAGCAGCAGTGTTTTCCAATTCACTCAGACCACTGTTTTTCTCAAATTCTTGGTGAATTACTTTGAAAACTGCTTGGGGGATGGAGGAAGCAATATTCAACCCCCTTTGCCAGTGTTCCTTGAATCACCAGCCACACGATAAACTTGCAACTCAGCAATCACTTTCATGTTGTAAGCATACCAACAAAATTATGTTATGCACCAGGTTTTGCACAGGCAAGGAGGTATAGCAGCTACCAATCCTTAAAGTACGTGCACAAGCAGTAACATTCAAGAACTGCAGAGGAAAGGCTTCAATGCTTCAACAACAGCTCCTAACTTGAGGTTGTTTTCCTTTTAGTCCTAGAGAAAACCACTAAACAGACTTGGGAAGTGCAGTTTCTTCACTGTGCAGAGAACTTTTACTCTCTTTTGCTTAAGGTTCAATGACTGTCCTCAAAGCAGAAAAGCAATGGCAAAGAGATGGCACTTCAAAAGTGGGGAAAGCATTTTATTTGCTTCTGCTCATGCTTACAAACTTAAGACAGCATGGAAGCATTGACAGTTTCAGCAGAGTGGAAGCAGCACAATGCATGGGAGACAAGCACCAGCTGACATTTATGGCATATGGCCCCAACAAGGGATGAAGCATGTCTTACTCAAAGTAACAACTTGTTAAGTACCTCTGCTACACATTATCATAAGGCATCCAAATTTATTTCTGACACCTACTCAGTAAGTTTCCTTCTGCAGAATACCAGGCACAGCCTGCAGAACCCAGCTGAGGTATGGTGAGCCATCCCTCTGCACGGTACCCACCTCACCACCCACCCAAGCACCACCAGGACAAGACATCAGGACATGAGAACTTTGATAAAAGTCTTTCAGATCAACACAATCACACTGCTGCTATCAACAGAAGGCTCTAGCTAAGGTCACGTTTAACCCACTGTGGAACTGGCAGAGAAGGTGCACCAAGTCCAGCAGGTTCTGTGCTAGCCCAAGATACATTCCTGATACCAGGCCACTAACAGCACAAAGTTACCAAAAGTGTTACAAAAGTCACCCAGTTCTTTTGGAGCTAAAATTCCCACATATCAGCAGAGCCAGTTCTCTGTCCTTTGGATTCCTAAGTAGCCCTATGGACCTCTCCTCCAAATTCAATTTAAGATTTACTCAGCTTTAGGTATGCAGGAAATTTATTTGCTAGCTAGGAACAGCCCAATCTGCACTTGTCTCTGCACCCAGAGGATGAACCACCATTCCTCCCCATCTCCAGTTACAGCATCCCACCCTTCTTGTACATCACACACCATGCAGTGCTACTCATCACATCCTCACCACAAATGAGAGCCAAGTTCAAGTGAGCACATAGAAGGCAAAAAAAACCATATTTGAACCACATTCTCTTCTGTATCACTTGTACAAAAGTGGTGGGTTGTTTTGATTGGGGTTTTTTGTTTGCTTGGTTGGTCTGGTTTTTTCCTTCTTTTTTAAAATTTTTTTAGGACTTTTGATTTGAACCTACATCACTGTCTGGTATGTATGGAGAATGTTCTGTCGCTGGTATTTATGAAGAATCAAAACTAGCAATCTGGAGAGACATCTACATAATAAAGTTTCTCAAAAACTTTACATCACTGAGGTTGAACTTAACAAAAGTGTGTAATTTTTTCTGTGCTTCTATTACTTCTGTATTAATTTCAACAAGTTACACAGGGACAACTTCTTTCCATAAATAAGCCCTTGGCTCACCCGCTATGTGAACACTTTGTATAAACGTAGCAGAGGAAAGATCTTGTGGGCTCTGTCCTTGGGAGGCTCATGTTTCCAGTTTGGCTGGAAGGATAAGCTGGTCTCAAGCACCAATATAATGAAATGAAAAACTGACACATTACAACAATGTTGTAACTTGACAATGGTTTGCTCACTGTGCAGGGCACAGAAGCATTTGATAACCTCTGGACAAACGCAGCAAACACCAGAATATACCCATGCCTTGTGGGTGTAAAAAATCAGCAGGAAAAACTGGTCAAGATCAAAGACACACCGAACTTTGATTTAAAAAGAAAAATTAAAAAAGAAAAAAATTCAGCACAGGACTTTGCAATGCTGGAAGGTAAAGAATTGTTTAAAAATTAGGTTTCTAAGACCATTACCTTCCATTTTTTTATTTAAATAACAAAATCAGTAACAATATATATGATTTTCCAGGACTACTGGGTGCCAAAGCTTGATTAATATAAGAAAGCTCTGAATGAAAGAATATTTCTCATTGTCGTTAGTTGAAAAAGTGAATTTCAAAGGAAATTTTGCTGTCCAAACTTTCATTTGCTAAAAAAAAAAAAAACATAAATAAACCTAAAGCATGTTTCACAAGCCTAGGTGAGTACAAATACTGCATGTCAGCTCAAAATGCACTAATAAAAGAGTAGAACACTCTCATAAAAACTAATCAGAGACAAAAACAGACATTACCTACCATAACACTGTCAGGCATTTCTAGTATATAATAAAGCTCAAGGTCAAAGAATGCTTTCCCCAGGAGTTTAACTACAGCTGTGGACATGTTGTTTAGCTGACATAGCAAAAAAATTAAGTATGCCATGATAATTAATCAGATACAGCAAAATATCAAACAAAACCAAATGTACCAGAATCTTCTGTTTCTTCTCATGCAAGTCCAAAAAAAAAAAAAAAAAAAAACCAAAACAAACCCAAAACAACCCTCCCCCCCCAAAAAAACAACCAACACATCACACAGAAAAACACATAATAAGAAATTTCAGGTTCACTTACAGTGAATTTTTCTGTTGTGCCGCATGAGAAACAAGACAAAAAACATACAGTGATAAATCACCCTTTAGGTGTCTGACAGTATGTTATAAACAAGAGATTATTTAGGCAGTAAAGGAAATTCAGCATCCGAAAGATTTAGTATATAGAAGAGACAGTGAAGATATTAAAGCCCAATATTTTATTAACATGTTTCATCCCACTCCCATCATTATAAATATGATGGATTTAACTTCTCAAGCATATTCCCTCTACTCACACGTGCAAACTTATTTCACAAAGTGATCCTGTGACAGATCAGAACAAAAAAACAGCAGATCAGTAACTGGTATCAAAATTGCAGTTCCTGAAGAACCCCTGGAACTTGCTCAAGTGCTGCATCAGTGCAAAGTTCATGCAGTTTATTCAGAGTTAATCCTCTCAGCCCCCATTATTTTCAAATTACCACAATTACCTCATGCTTTGTCTAGCGAAGGAACAGGCAGAGGTTTGCTGGAACCAAGACCTCCTGCTCTTGCAGCACGGCATTCTGCTGCCAGGCCATCGGGTGGCAGCAGCAGGGCACGCTGCATGGAACCTCAGAGAAACCCAAAACCCCCGGCATCTGTGAGATCCAACTCTGGCACACAAGCTGGATGCTCCATCCAATTCTTCCAGGGAAAACAAACCAAAATACTTTCAAAACTTCCAACTGCTACTTGCAAACAACTGCAATACAATTCCAAACCACCAGCTAGTGAATGTGGAACTCATAGTAGTCAAAAATCAGAAAGGTTAAATTTTTTAAATTGTTTCCAAATGCAAATATTAAAAGAGTCTCAAAAGAAGGCAGCCTGGCTACCTTTTAACCATACATTCTTCCTCAAAATGCAACACAGAACACTCTGTTGCACATAGAGAACTGGAACTGTTGCTCTGGACTAGGAGCTGGGCACCACAGCAATGACAGTACACAAAGCACAGAGGTTTTCAGAGAAATGAGAAACTTGTAGAAACACACCAGAGAACTGAGAAAAGGAAAATCAAAGCAGGAAGTTGCCATTTATCCTGTATTGCTGCCTAGGCACTCACACCACGCCTTCACTTCTAGGAAACACATACAAGCTATAAATGAACTACTTAGATATTTTCACTTACCACAATGGGTGAAGACATGCTGTGGTCTGATTTGAGGTTTAAAGAAAGCCTCAGGAAGCCTCTTCACAGCACTAATTTAAGCACAAGTTTTCATGCTGGTCTCTGGAATTTTGTTTATTTTGGTCTGAAAGCTACAATATGGGCACTACAAATGTTTACAACTAGTAAAAGTAAATTCTGCTGCAGTATCTTCTGGCAGTGCTAGCTCCATTAAGTAAAGTAGGTGAGTCTAGACTCATGCTTTTGAACAATAAAGGCTTTTTAGCACTGTGGCAATGTTCTCTTTTTCAAAATGAAATCCTGAAATGTTTTCTGTAAATAATTTCAATGTGCCTCTGTATAATCACTTGACAAAAAAGATTTTGGTAGGATAATATGATCCAGCCTCTGGTTATAGTTCAAATTATTCCTGATGTCATGCGTCCCGAATGCAACATTCTACACACAACATTATACAATTGCTAACATGAAATTCTGGATATAGAAATGGGATGGGAATCAAAAAAGTCAATATTAAAATAAATTCTAAAGGCCTTTCTCTACTAGTATGGTTTTACTTTAAAAAAAGAGCAGGTCAACACACAAAAATCTTATCATTATTATCTTTTTCATACTTAGAGCAGTTCTTAATTTGGGTGGTCGAAACAGGAAAATAAATTTGTCATATTCCTCTACATTTGGGCTGTTAATTTTATTTCATTTTTTCAAAACTTTTCTGTTTCCTCTTTTGATTTCTCTAATTTATGTTTCTCAACTGCAGTGCTTCAGAAGCTTCTGCCAATGCAAGCTAAAGCAAGTCCATCAATGTGACAGTCCAGCAGGAAAGGAAAACTCAGTAGTGTGTGTGCAGTGCTGACTACGCCCATCACTCCTCTGTGATCACAGCACACGCAGCTGCCAAGCAGATACACCATGTCTCCACATCCCCTACAAAAGATACTCCTTTGCTGATGAAGCACCTACTCAAGAGGGCACTGAGCACTCCTGATAGCCATGCCACTGTGGCTTCTGCTTCATCACAGAACTTGGACAAGGGAACCTGGTTTGGAAAATGTACAAATTCAGCATGGAGTCAGCCAGCCTTCAAGCTCTGTCAGCAGCATCACCTCAAGTTTTGTGTTTGGGGTTTTATGTAGGGGGTGGTTGCAGGTTATTTCCTATTTCTCCTGAGTTTTTGTTGTTTTACAGAATAAAGGCAACATCAGCACAGCTGGGGGCCTCAGAAGTAACTAACCCATAATTTTTCTTATAAATAGCTTACTCATTCTTGCTAGGTCCTTGATAGGCTAGACTCCAATGAAAGTCTATAGTCCATTCACTTTCTTCGGGTCAATTTACTGTTTTAAGACCTATTGACAAGGATTTCTCCATTCTTTCACCTCTTTGCCCTAAACCTAGAGTTTGGGTTTGGGGGATTTTCCTATGCTTTGGTTGGGCTTTTAACAGATAACATCTAACATGTAATTTTTAACTGATGGTAGTAAAATAAGCCTGACTGATGAACAATCTCTCATGTGCTGGCATGCTTAGGTCTGTGAGACATTTTCTAAGACAGTGTGACAAAAGGGTAATATCCATCAACTCACCTCCACCAGTTTGGACAGCAGTCAGGTGTGGTCCCATTTCTCGCAGCCCTTCACCGTCCAGAGGGTAAGTGGATGTCTGAGACGAGCTCGTGCCTTGTGCCTCATCATCACCCAAGGCTGTGGTCTGAGCCCTGAGCATTTCCAGGGCTCCTATGCCTGCCATCTCCTCAAAACCTTCTGACATCTGAGCCAGCGGGGAATCTCTTGACGCAGACAGAAACGGGGTGTCCAGCGGCGAGCTCGGAGGGGACAGCGATGACAAGGAGGAGCGCGATGACAGGGAAGCCAGGGACTGCGGGGTGTCCAGAGACCTGCGCTGCTTGTTGAAACTGGAGTGTCCAATGGCATCAGCGTAGGGCACGTCCTTGGTGAGAGACTCGAAGGGAATGATGTCGAAGCGCAAGTGCTGCCCGTAGTCTGTGACACTCTCTGATTTGTCATACTGGGGAAGGCCATAGATGTCCGTAAAGCTGACTGAGCTGAGGGAGCCTCTGCTGGAGGCCAAGGATCCTCGACTGGAGGCCAGGGATCCCCTGCTGCTGCCAGAGGACATGGTGAGCGTGCTCGCCGACAGACTGTGGCATGCAAAGAGAGAGAAAACACAAAAATGCCCTTTCAAATATATTCAGAACCACCAATGCAGACATTAAAACACTAATCCAGATTACACAGCAATTTTACATGTATTCATTGTGACATGGAAAGATGATCTGGCATTTTAAAGTCTAGCTCATACCTCTTGCCCTGGTCTCAGCACAGCCATGACTGGTGCAGCACATGTGACAACCAGATCAGGGCTAAATGCCTAAATACAACAGTCCTACAGGAAGAGCCTGCTCTTTTCTCCAACATGTAAGCAGATGTGATTTGGCAGAAAAGAAACCAGAGCAGGCTCTGGATCAGCAGATTCAGTGTAAAGCCAGGAAGGATAGATTACCATGATCCAGCTCAAATTAATGTTAATGATTGGTCATAAACAATCCAGGGAGAAGAAGTGCAAAGGGATTTGCAAAGTCATAACAAACTGCTGTGTAAGCCTCACTCTCACAGGTTTTTCCAATGCAAAATAAAGACTTCAGGATGAATCCTATTCCAGCTCCTCTTACCATTCTCAGTTAAGGAGGAGAAGAATATTAGAGCCAGAGAGAAATGAAGTGAGACAGGAACTCAGCAGGAACTGAGCTTTTGATGCTGCTGTGCTGTTAAACTGAGGAATACCCAAGAGATGCATCTCAAAAGACAGCTGAGTGTGAATATGCAAAACATTCTGGACTTTTGTGTGGGTCTTAACACATTCTCGTATTTAAATAGCAAAATTTTGTCATCTTACCAGGGATAAAAACTCTCTGCCTTTGAAGGTAACAGAGCATGAAGAATCCATAGAACTTAAAAGAATGCCATCTGCCCATTAGTAAAACTGTAACAGTATTACAGCAGATTTTAAGAACTTACTGCTTTTCAGAAAATAAGGTAACATATAGAATTCCCAGATACACTTAATAATGTAGCACAAATAGCCCATCACTAATACTATTTTAAAAACTCCATCCAAATCATGCCATTCCACAGAGCAAAGTGTATAAATCTAGCAAAAAATTAATTTACTTGGCATACATACAGGGAAGTAAAAAAATACAAACTTCATACATTATTAATATTCTTCTCTGCTGTAGTTACTTCAAAACCTGCTGGTTTTACATAACTTACCTTTTTAACTGGGAGTGTAAATATGAGGTTAAACGTGTAGCTTCTTCTAGTTGCATAAGCAAACAATTTCTCTTCTCCTGTAACAGTATCCTATAATTAAATAGATACATATTACTATTTTCTTCATGATAGTAGTCTTTAAAACGTGTGAGGAGCTTCCTAAGTGGGGAAAAACACCAATGCACTGAAGTTTGGAGTATTAAAAAAAAGTTGCACTGTTTGATGTAAAGTTTTAACTTATTCCTATTAAAGTTTAATTAATGTGGTGATGGTAATTTTAGCAAGAACACAAGAACCAAGACTCCAGAATTCCCAGACAAGAAAAGTAAGTGATGCACAATGTTAGAGTCATGATGCTGGAAGTACAATACAGCAATTAGTAAAGTCACAAAAAGTCCTAGATAAAAATATCAGACCCTACAAGACTGTTTTCTTCTCTTGTACCAACCCAATTCTGCCATTAAAATACTATGATCTTCCACCTGGTCACAAAAAAATTTATTCCAAATAGCCCCATTATCCAAGACAATTAGTGTAAAATTTCAAAGACAGAAAGAAAATTTTGGAAGGACTTCTGTTAAGCATAACAACCAGTGACAAATTTAAGCTCTTATTCTATGTGTTTTAGGTGCACTTATTTGTCATTATATTTAAGCAGGTGATACAGCATCTTGACTACTATGTTATGAGAAAAATCTCATGCTGCAACTAACTTTTGCCCATTCTAATAACAAGCAGCTGAATTACTCAGTACCACTGCCACAATAGAAATGGAATGTAACTTTAATACCATCAATCTCATACACTAATAAGATACCTTAATTTCTGTATTCTAACTTTATTAGAATTTCAAATAATAGATTTCATCAACTACCTATTCTTCTTCTGGATCCAGAATTATATTCCTGATATTTTGCTTTTCCAAGCCCAGCCACTGAACTTCAAGATAATATCAGGGTAGTATTCTGGTTTGTGTTGTACATTTTGTATGTTCAGGAAAGTTACAGCTCTAGCTGGAAATGGGGATTCTGACAGACAGTTTGGAGAAAGCAGATCAAACTTATTAGACTGCCTCAGACCTTCCTCAGCTGCAAAACCGGTTGTTAAAATTCAACATGTTAATGAACAGGATTTAAAAATCAAATGAAGGGAGTTCTTCTGGATAAAACAGCAGCTCTCAAGCTTTTCTCCTGCCTCTGAGAACCCCAGGCCAGGTTAAATGGTAGCATAAGGAATTTGCAGCTCAGCTATGTAAACTTACACCATGTAGGAACTGCACACAGGAATCAAAAGAAAAACGGACACAAGAAACTTAACTGATTCAAAAGCTTGCAGGGGAAAGCAGAGATATGCACACCATCTACTGTAAAAAACAAACTTAGGAACCTGCATTACACAGTGATTGGCGCTGCAGGGTTTGGTACCTGTGCTAAAAGGTATGAAATGCCTCCAACTAAGGCTGTCAGTCAATCTTAACAAAAACAAAAAACTCAACAACAAAACCCCCACCTCTGTCATAGAGATTTTAAGTTCGTTTTGATCTGCACATAATTCAGTGCCTTTAAAACTCAGTAACAGAAAAGAAGTGTTAATTATTTAAGAAAGAAACACCTTTGTATTTCACAATTAGAACAAAGTGGAAATACAAAAGCAGAATTAGGAATATTTTTGTTATTTCTGAATCTAAAACAAACAAAAAATCAGGGCTACTAATAGCTAAGTTTTCTTTCAATTTGTTATACAAAAATAGAGTGCCCATCAGTATTATTCTAACTTCTGCTCAACTTTCTGCTAGCATTTGAAATATCAAGTACCACACTGGACTGCTGGTTTCCACAGCATGAACTCCATGGAAAAATAGCTTGTCCTTCTTGCCAACACAGTATGTGCTACCTAACATGAGAGCCCAAAAACAAATAAAACTTACTACACAATAAAGTAAAGTGAACTCCCTTTTCTGTCAGTTTAAGCTGGAAAGCCAATGTAGCGATATTGCAAAAATTGCAAAATCTATTACACTCACCTGTAGGCTGGCTGTGAATTTTCTATTTATTGCCTGAATTTACTGTCTGAAGTAAGCATTTTGAAAGAAACTGAAGTTGTCAAAATCTGTATATGGAAAGCACTTTCAAATATTTTACAGTGTCTTAGTTGTGTAAATATTACCCTGTACAGAGATCACATTAAAGCTGGCTCTTGTAGGTTTTTCTGAAGTGTCAAAGCTGAGGTTTTACCACTATTTACGAGAAGCAAGAACAAGTAGTTTCTTGCTTTCACTAGGAGCAGTCTATGGTAAAAAGAGATTAAGAGGTTTTGTCCTTTTTTCTGACTGCAGGAAAAGCTAGGCAGCTTTGAAATAAACACTGTGTTTCCACTAATACGTTTTGGGGTTGTTTATTTTACATATAACTTGATTTTTAAGTTTTCAAGAATGCCTTTGCTTACTATGTGCTCTGAATGTCAGGACTGGGATGTGTTCCCACTGCTGAGATTGCAAATGCAAAGGAAATATTGTATATAAAAGGCAACAAAAACATAATCATTTAACTTTCCTGTTATAAGGCAGAAACTAAATATAGCAAAGGATCTTTGTTCTGATGCTTTTGGAGATGAATACTACTCCCCTACAAATAACAGAAAAATTTTCTCTATCCAGGTACTGTTATTCAGATCTCTATTATCAGACAGTATAACTCAGACACATTCCAAGCATCTTTTGGGATTCTATTCCAATTTCTTCTTCCTGTTCAGAATTTTTAGATGAATGTAAGGAAAACTAATGAGTCAACATCCCTGCAACTCTGCTTCAGGAAAGTTCAAGACAGACAGAATTAAACAGTGACAATCAGGAGCAGTCTTCTCCTTTTCTGAAACTGAATTTCTCTAGTAACTTACTTTTCCTTAAACACAATGAAATTCCCTACTCTTCCTATATGGATCCCACATTAGAGAAGAAAACTATTCAAGTTCCCCAACCTTTCAGTGGCCCCATGAGCAGACGTTGCTCGAGCTCGCTGAATTTCATCCTCCAAGCGTCTTTTTTCTTCCTCCAAACGTGCAATGTCTTCTGGGGATCGTCTCTGCTGACTGATGAGCTGCAGCTCCTGAAGAAGAGCCTCCTTCTCTTTGATGAGCTGAAGACGGTCCCTGTCCGCCTCAGCCATGCCTGGCCAGGATTCATTATCCAGCAACGCCAGCTGCTGCTGTATATTCGAAACCCTTTAAAAGAGGATAAATGCATTTCAGAATGCAGAAGAGAAAGACAAGAGGAAAAATATCAAAACGTGGAGCTTGCTGATACCTGTGCCTTTTTTCTTCTAAATATCAAACTAAGAAAATTTAGAGGGGTTTGGAAGGATTATTTGTTTCTGGGGTTTTGGGTGGGCTTCTTTTTGGAGGGTTTTGTTTGGTTGGTGGGTTTTAGGGGTTTCAAAAATTGTTCTGTGTGTTTTTAAAACAGTAAACACCTGCAAGTGTTCCTATATGTGTAGATGTAGGAGAACTACAGTGTTTTTATCTACTGTATAGACAATATCTATCTCACAGCTTTCTTTGTAATAAATCAATTAATATTTCAGTGCTTGAGTTTTCTGCCTGTACAGCTAATGATGCTGGACGTTTTTTTATTCCTCATTCTTCTACAATCAGATCTTAAACTGGGGTCTCAAAAGTACACTAAGAATTTGAAGAAGCTAAAGGTGAGACACTTAACTAGTGACAACAGGTCCATACCATCATGTCCACCTCTTAGAGGAATGGTTCAAGCGGCTGAAAGTACTAGGCTATCCTAAATGACAACAGAATTTTAAAGCTGCTATTAAAACAGAAGCATCAGTCTGGAAAAGGGATTTACTGGTTACAAAATAGAAGTGGCTTTAGATGAATCTATCATAAAAATATACAATTAAATAAGCTAACTTGGGTTTTTTCCTAGTACGCTTTATAGTTAAAAGTAGTTTCCTGCGTCTCAATATGCTGAACCATTACATGAAACAACAGTTTTAAGAAAAAATCCACAGACAACATTTTAAGAAAATGTTCTTTTAAAAATGAATTTTGAACTCTTATCAAGAACACCAAAGCTAGATATTTCATAAATGTTTCTTATGGCATAAGAGGGAGAACACTTATTGCTAGGTATTTATGTTTGTCTTGCAATGACAATTTAGACACTTTCGAATGTAACAGTTAAAATTAGAGGTAAATAAGAGAAAATCTAGCTTTCTGATTTTTGAACATTTGAAACTCAAGAACTGCATAATATTTATGCAGTTTACACCTCAGTTTCATCTTCACTTTGAAACAAAGATCAGTACCTCTAGAAGACTGCCACCCTTTAAATAAATAAATAAAGGTGCATTTAAGCCAGCCATAAAAGTGGGATATAGTTCACTGGTTTTGATTAAAATAATCTTTTTCAAAAATATGTGGTAAGAAAGAAAATCAGTAGCAAACAAAGCAAGGTAAAGGTACATAACACACAAAAACAGAGGATCCACAGTGTGGTAACGTGTGATTAAGAATAAAAGAAAAAAAGTTGCTTCCCGCATCTGAAAACAAAACCCCATGCAATAAGGTTTATCTCATACTGACATCTGGGAAGTATTTGGCCATCTTATTATTGGGGAACTATCAATATAAGTCATTTTGCTATGACTGCATTCACATATGAATAAGAATTTCACTGTCATTTCATCTCCTCACCTTAGGTTTCATTTACAGCAAGTAAAGAAATTGGGTATTATGTCACGTTTTTCTCTAAAGCAGAATACTTTATCAAGTCCTTCAATACCATTTCCTCCTCCTTGCATTAATAACCAACTTCCTGCCAATAGCTACTGAAAGCACCATTGTGAATTGATACATACAGTCTACATATTTCATGCTTCAGCTATTGTGCATGAATTCCAGATGCAGCTTCCTGAAGAACACCTCGCCCCATTGACCAAATGTCAGGGCCAGGAAGAGCGAGCAGGGTCAGGATCCCTTCTCTCCCCTACCCGGATTGCTCTGCTGTTAAAGATTCAGTAAACACTCATGAAGAACATACAGCTTGATTTTCAGGTGTTCAGTGCCAAATGAAACAAATAGGGATTCAAGATCCTCTCAACAGAATCACAGAATTACTGTGTAACTGAGTTATCACAGCTTGGCAAGCGAGTGCGGATCAGATGATTTGAGTGATTGTGTTCGTAAGTTTTTACACAGCTTGTGGACAAAAGAAGATGAGATTCATCTGAAGTCTCTGTGTTTCCTCATAGGACAGCTGAAAGACTGACCCTTTCCTTTATTTTAACACTCACAATTGTTTTGCTAGTTATTTTTACATTGCAGGGTGAGCTGGTTAAGCAGCAGACCACGGGTGCAAAAGAACAGTAATGAAGGCAACAAGGAAGAAAGAAGTGTGATCAGGGAGGAGATTCCCCTCTTTCAGTGCTAGCAAATCAGTGATTCCATCAGTCTGTGGAGTAAAACACCACCCTCACTAAAGACAAGAGGTTTTAATTTAGACTCTTGAGCTTGCTGAGAGCACGTAACTCCCTTTGTGTATGACATTCCAGCTTAAAGTTTGTTTTTTCCCTTCAATTTCTGTTATGGTGATGCTTTGAAAGTAGGAAGTTCTCATACAATAACTTAATTATACTGTTATTAAAGGGAGGAAAGTACTGCTGTGGACAAAGTTTGTATCACTGAAGAGTTCCAAAATCTGATTAGGTATTTACTTTGAGTCCCTTGACACTCTTAGCTAGCTCTTTCAGCCAGCTCTTCTTGTTTCTACAGTTATCCCTTTACACGAAGAAAAAGCAGGCACTATATAAAAAACACTGTATAAAGCAGGTATCTGTTGAAGCACCAATAAGACAGTTTTCTGCAATCTCTATTTCCTGAACTTAAGTTCTGGGACAATTTTGTTGCTTGCTTTCCACTGAGGAATCCCACTACCTGTTAAGTTGCTCCAAAAACCTACCTGAGACAAACTTTTGAATATTTACCTCCTTGGCTAGAATACATTCTTAAAGCTTTCATGGTCTCATTCACTCAAAACTAAGAAAAAATATCCAAGTAGTCATGTTTAGTTATTCTCATAACTTAATAAAAAAGTCCTCTTAAGTACGTGCACTAATTGCACTCCGTCTCCTCAAACATGAACTTGTCTTCCAACCACAATAAATACATAAATAAGCCATTTCACTTTGCTTGCCAGACCTTATGCCCGTTCCACATGAGCAATTCTCACTGCTGGTATGTTAGAAGAAAATGGCTGTTTTCAATCTTAGTGCATATATTAATCTGCCTAAAACATCCACTTAAATAAATCAATGACTTCACATAGATTGCAACCTAAAGTGGAAAAAAAAATCAGGATCCTTTTATGAAGCCTCTGCTTTCAAACACATTTTTCCTTCCTAATGAGTATTTTTGAGATACTATTTTTAACTGTAGTCACTGAGAAATAGTGCTTTTATCTGGCCTAATGCCAGATACTGAGGTCCCTAC
This sequence comes from Petroica traversi, assembly GCA_025920805.1. Classification (NCBI taxonomy): domain Eukaryota; kingdom Metazoa; phylum Chordata; class Aves; order Passeriformes; family Petroicidae; genus Petroica; species Petroica traversi. The sequence goes on along the minus strand of JAHLSL010000057.1, from coordinate 7,119,970 downwards.
TAATCCAGCAATTTAACATATTCCTTTGGAAAAAACTGTTAATTTTGAGCCATCAACATTCCAGGCATTTTGCCCATTCCCATCCTTGCATAACAAGTGCTGAGAAGCTTGCATTCCTCAATGGAGTAGGTGGTATCAAATGACTAGGTAGGCAGGCCGACTTACTGCTTAATTCAGTATTTAAAAATTTCAAATTGAGGTGAACATAACAATTCCTGTTAATGGAGGGGCACAGATGGGATGACAAAGGTTTAACCTGATGATGATCTTAAGCAAACACTGACTTGAAATGGCACACTTGCCCTGAAATAGCCTTACGAAGGTATCTAGAATGATGTCTCACTCAAGATAATGCAGTCACAGCATGAGGATGGAGATCAGCAGAGCCACTAATTTACAATACAAACTACATCATGGGGAAAAAAGGCATGTTTCCAAAATTTAATTAGACATAATTTAATTAAATTTAATAGCATGTCTGAATCATTATATCTCTACACAGCTCTCTCTCCCCCTGAAAAAACAGGGCAATCCTTCTGTCACTGAAAATACCTGGGGAACCTTAAATATTTTGTTAATATCCAGAAAATCACTTTCAAGGGTGATATCTGAACCCAGCACTAATGAAGTTACATTGCTGAGCTCAACAGGATATATTTGAATATAGCATAAGTGAGTAAAAATCACTTTTTGCAAGATAAGTGATTTACAGTTACAATTTACCCCATGTTAGATCCTTACTCAGACTATGAACAAGACAGGTGTCTTGGGGAGGGAAATACACTGAATAGAGTTCAAAGGCATTAAGTCATGCTCATAAAATGGACAAATTATGGATATCCTACAACTGGCATTTGCTCTCCAAACTTAACATGGTTTGAATTTTACAGGAAGAAAAAAAGGAAACCAAACAATACTCCTCTAAATTTAAATTCCTATACTTCTGGCTGACATGTCAGATCACTCTAGAAGTGAAGCCTTTGTTACCTGTGGTATGGGAAGACAAGTGGGGACAAAATGAAGAAAATATTCCAGTTCTGATTTGAAGGAGAACAGTGGCTAAGATCACAAAAATCAGCCCTGCTTACTCTTTTCCCTAGGCTTATAATTGGACACACTTCTCTGACACTCCAAGTAACAGGGAATATCTCCCACATGCAATAAATACCCAAAGGAGGTGTCTGTGGGACTGAAGACACATAATCAAGGGTGCAAGAACTTGGCAATTCCTGGTACTTACTGACCCTCTGGAGTGTGGATTATGATTTATAGCCAAAGAGGGGAATGCTAGAGAAAGACGAAGAAAGAAAAAGAACGAGAAAGAAGCTGGGGAACTCGGCCAAACGCTCACAAAATTTCCCCACTGTGTCTATTTTGGCTGTTCCTGCAAGTATGTGCCACTGTGGCTTTGGCAGACAACACGAGTATGCTCAGTAGAATACCCAGCCTTCCTGACAACCCAATTCATTCAAGAACAACGAGGTCTTAAATTGGCTTAAGAAACTCATGAGACCATTAGAGTCCACTGGCATTTTGCAGTTTTTAGGAAAACTGCAAAAATACGCTAAAAGCAAGTTTTCCCAAATGCACAGGTGAAATAGTATGAACTTTAAAGACGTTCAAGACGCTCTCTTTATGACTCAAAGAAAATGTTTTATGTTTAAAAAACAACACTGTAAGATTTAGGTTTGGCTGAGCCAGGTATTTATGTGATACCAAACGAATTACTTCATCCTTAAATCAGATTTTCATATTAGTTCAGCAGAATAAAGCATACAAATCCACAGAATTTCACTAGAGATTAGGTAATTAAACCTTGAAACCTGCCTATACAAGATAAATTTTATAAGGAAAATACTTTACTATGTTATTGTATTAGTAATGGAATGCTGCTATCAATATTCAGTCAACCTGTACTTTGTCACTACAACCACGAATTGCACTGACACACTTCTGCTCATGCTAGTGATTTTAAAGGCCTAACTGAAATTTAATTTTGGAAATAAGACAAGTTTGCAACAAACTATACTAAACAGAAACAAGTAACATCCTTAAAGACAAATATAGAAATATTCAGCATATCTGAGGAAGATGTTTTCTCAAGGCTAAAATAAAACTCTTGACATCCACTGCATGACCCTTTGAAATGAATGGAAAAATAACGTCTTTGAATTCAAATTTACAGAAGATACAAATAAATACCACCCAAACTAGGTAAGCTGGTTGAAGACGTTTGAATGTATTAGTTCATTAAAGTTAGCTACCATCAGACTGGACTATTAAAAAAAAAAACCAAAAACTCACAGCTAAAACTTTTGTAGCTTCTTATTGGAGGGATTATTTTTCATCTACCTATTAATACACTTCACTGGATATGAGGCACTGCAGTAATGACATTTCACGAACATTTGCTAATATATTTCATGTAGTTATTATACTGAGCTGCACAACAAGAGTTATCAAAGAAAAACAATTTGCTTTTCATTTCTCACGCTATGAAGCAGTCTATTCAGAAAAGTGCTTGAGGGGTACCCTCTCCAGTGTGCAAATGCTTTCATGAGAGGTGGTCTCACTGAAATAGCAACTGAAACTAAAAACAGTATTTATCCAGGCAGCTTGGGGCTGTCTGTTCAAAAAGACCGTTCCTCCCTCCCCCCCCCTCCTGCTTCTCTGGAGGGCCACACTGGCAGATCTAAGAGGAGAAATTTCATGGAAATAAGGTACAGTTTATTTAGAAATAATGGGGGAGGGGGAAGAGTACAGAGCGGAAGAAAAGTGATCGAGCCTCCTTTCAGCATGATTGGTGAGTTAAAAAGTAGAATTTCCAAGACTCCTCCAAGAGCCTGGATCAGAAACAGGGGAGAGGATATCTTCCCCAGCATGCTGGAAATGTCAGAACCCACAGTGTACAACATCTGAAATACCCATGGGAAAAATTAAACTGCAAATCATCCAACTTCCTTCCAGTGGAAAAGTGATGCGGGGAAAAAAGCTATGTGAATGTCTTAATTTATGCAAAGGCCAAACCATTCAGCAGTCAGAGAGATTTTTGAAGGAGGAATTAAAATGAAATTATCCTTTATGAGGGAGGATGAATATTTTGGGAGTGCAAGCCAACTCCTCAGCAATCACTGGGTCTCATCTCCTGAATTCCTCAAGATAGTTCATTCAAAAACCCAGCACTGCATTTCGTTGCTTTCTCTCTCCATACAGAGAACATATTCTAATATTTAAAGACTGTTTGCTACATCTGGCAAATATTCTGCTTATATCCGGCTAGATTCACAAGAGCAAGGAAAATGCAACACTCTGTCCTTCAGTTTCTGGGGCTTTTTTTCCTGCTTTCCTTTCAGGACAAGGACGTACTTTTCCCCTGCAGAGAATTTTAAAAGTCTCCCATTAAAAGTTTGTCTGTTATACTTATTTGTTATATGTTTCCTCACCCGCTTGACAAGCAAGCAGTCACAATATACTGCCTTACAGTTGTGACATACTGTAGCATTTTAATTTTCTACTTTGTAGATTTAATCCATCGCAGCACATTCCATCACCCACACTGTGCAGTAACAGTAGATATTTCACCAGCCAAGGGAGAACGAACACAAAGATATTTAGTAGAGACAAAAGCCCTACAGAAATGCCAGCAAGCTAAGGGGAAGGAATGCATGATAAATGAAGAATGCAACCACAGAGATAACTGGTAGGGGCAATGAGCTTTATGCAGTTCCACTCAAAAGCTGAAAGCTGATTACTTCCGTACAACATACTGTGCAGAATAAGGCTACTCTTTTAAAGCAACTAACATGCTTTTGCTAAATAACAGACCATTGTCAGAGTTGCTATCCTGGGAAAGCAAAACTACTCTTACTGCAATTACCATTCTCTAGTTGGAAGGTTAGTTACCCAGATTTTCTACACTTAATTAAGATCAAACACCAGCTCACTTCTGATGTTCAGAAATACTGCATTCCATGCAGAAACAAATGTTCGGCATTTCCAGCTGAGAAATGTTTTGCTACTAAAAAATATTAACCCATAAAGACTCAACACATCTTCACCCCCTCCAGAAAAACACCCCATCTTTTCCCTGTAATAAGCAAGAATTACTAGAATTGTTTTGAAAACCACACAAAAGGTATGTCAGAAAGCTGAACTAAAAACATTTAAATACAAACTTCACAGCATCAGTGGCTCTTTTAAACTGAACAGTATGAAACTAAATTCTATCGTTCTTCTTTCAGGACCCGTAAATTGCTAAATTACCACTGGACTATTAAGTGCTAAGTTAGCCTGTGAGCAAACAGGATGCTGACACATTTTTCTTTTGTTCTTTTTTCCCCCAATTATTTAATCTTTATTAGGTAATAGTCACTGGTATTTACATGCAATACGTACGATGCAGACTTCCATTCAAGTTACAAATCCTGAAGACTCAGCTGTATTTACCTAACTTGCTTGTACCAACTTAATTATTTTGAAGCCTGTATCATGTCCAAATGTGGGTTAATTTTCCAAGAACAACAAAATGGTGAACTGCCTATAAATTTCCAATTCCTGCCAAGACATGTGATAGCATTACAGATTTTCCCAAAGAAAAAGTCACCATTATATGAAAAAAAGAGGCAAAAGAATTGAATTTTTTTAACTCTTGTTAAATTGTAGAGATGTAAAAAACTGGATGAATATAACACATTGAAAAGGAAAAAAAAATGCTAATTTATACAAATTTTAAAACTATGGTTTTTAAAGTTAACTATATTGAATCTTTTAAATGTCAGTCAAATTCAGTAACAGAATATTCTATCAGCACAAATCAAAATAATAATAAGTGCATTAATTTACTGAGTTCATCATCCATACCCACACTATTTTCCTGAATATGTGGCAAATAGTTTGAAAACAATGAGGTTCAATGATGACCCGCTAAACTATTTAAGTAGATAATACTTTCAAGACTGCTATAAACCCATGAAAAACACTGCAAGACTTGTCTCCACAAGAGAAATACTTACAATAAGCATTTAGACTGAAGGACTTAGTGAAAAATCAATCTATTTCAACTAATACTTGTTATCATTTTTATCAGACTTTTTCCAATTTCAGCATTTTTTTTATGTACCCTTTTGTTCAGCTCTGAACATCTTCATTTATCTCACATGAAGTTCTGCATTCTTTCTTCTTCATGGCTTCAGTACACTAAACTTAAGACACAGGTATGCAAAGCTTTGGATATCCTGACAGACTAGGCTGATAAGTGTAAATTTAAAGACTGTTTATATCTACATTTGAGAAGGAGGGTGAAAAAATGTAAAACAGTTTAATTGAACCACTACAATTTTGTGTTTATACAAGTATAGAACAGGGCTGACATTCAGCTTTATCTCTGCAAACAAATATAATAATCTTATTATAAAGCCTTATGTTTACCTAAACTTTCATTATCTGTGAACTACTCAACAGAGAGCAAATTAGTCTTCCCAAAGACCAGCTAGGAAGCCGGTTCCAGTTCTACTTTGAAAACTTTAATCACAAAAGGAAATATAAAACCCAACAGATTTATCTTTAATTACCTTTTCTTGGCCTCTTCATATTGCCAGTTCAGCCTTACTTTGTCTACAAGTCTTGTTTTGTCATCAAACCCAAACTTTCAGAGTTGAAGAGCAAGGAGAGGAGGAAAAAGAAAGGAAGAAACAAGTTAAAAACATTCTCATCACAATAAAGAAAGGGATGTATTAGTCTACCTTACTGGATTCACTAAAGAAACCTCTATGCTTTAAGCAATAACATAATAAAGGATCAATTTTATGCCTTAGAAATGCAAAACTAATTTATTTCTAAAAGCAGAGAAGATAAATAAGCCCTTTCAATAAATTATTAACCTGGAAATCAAGGGTTAGCAAATTGAATCATTGATAAATGGTCAAAGCTTTTCAACTTTATCCAAGTCTAGAAGACAGAGTGTTTTAATTGAAATATTTTGCTACTTGATATGGCAATTCCATGAATAGCTTTATTAGAAGCAATTCAGATTACATTCCCTCTGCTCTGATGATGTGTCACCCAGCCCTTACAGCGTAAGTGCATTTTAAACCTAAGTACAAAAAAAACCACCTGATCCTTGAAGCAGTTGTAGAATGTATATTAATGCTTCATCGCCTACTGCACTGTTTCTACAACAATTTATATTTTAGTGCATTAGCACTTTCCTCCTCAAAAGTTTGTGTATGGTCTAATAGTTAAAACCTAATTTCTTATACAAATGCTTTGCTGCACCTCTGGAGTTCTCCTCTAGCTGCTGCTTCTTCTGTCTCCATCACCCATGGCAAAAACTCCACCTCTTTTCTACTCACGTGTCACTAACAATAGTTCAGTGAAAAGACTCAGATAATTATGTTATTTTGTTTCCCTTACAAAAAGCCTATGTCTGATAAACACATTCTTCACATTATACTTGTCTTGGGATTGTGTACTGCAAATGGGAAAATATTCCTGTGTTCCTTTTGGTAAGTTGTTTCAGAATTCAATAATCCTATCGACCACCCATCTGAAAAATGTTAGGCACCATCAGCCTAACACCCTGAAAGACAGCCTAGCATTAGCTCAGTTTTCTGGAAGTGTCTGTCTTCTCAAAAACAAGATCTCTTCCATGGAGACCCTCCAGAGACATCCAATCTGACAACTAGCCAGCAGTGAAGGAAGATTATAATACATGAGAAACAGGATGATAAAGCCAATAATGAGATGATTCTTAACTAAATGTGATGTAACACCTTAACTACCATACTAACAAACTACAAACAAGTTCCCTTCTTGGTTTGGAGTCAGTCACCCACAGAGGCATATATTTTTATTACTGATTAACACCTGCGTTGCCACAGTACTAGTGAAAGCCAAATTTTTACTTGCTATTATTTGGAGTACACAGTGCCCTCCAGACAGAACCATTTCCAAGAAATTACAGTATGCTCTTCTTAAATATCATATTTAAAGGCATATTTGAGCACAAAGGTATAAGAGACTATATCAGAAATTTTGTTGGTTAAGAAAAAAACTTTGAGAATAGCAAATATTGTCCTAGAGAAAAGGATCAGAGATCTGCTACACACCTTCAGTGTATATGAACAAAGATTACGAGCATGATAAAAACAAGATTTAAAAACCAAAATTTAAAAGAAACACCCAACTATCACTACTACCACAATGCTAGCATCTCATGCTAGAATCGCGTCTCCACTGCAACTTCAAGCTGGCTAAAGAATTTTCTTCCTTCCTGCCTCATTACAAGCATAAGTAATTCAGAGCTGGGAATATGAAGAGAAGAGGTCCATGGACACCTAAACAACAGCTGTTACTCCAAAATGAACCTGCAGTCACCAAAGGGGTAATGCAAGAAGAGCTCTGCTGGGCTGGCTGAGTCCAGGAGCTGACTTTACCTGTCCCTGCCCACGAACATGTCCCTGCATCCTGCTGCACACTCAGATAGCGGAACCGCCAAGCCCACAGGTTGCACATGGTGGAAACAACAAGCAAATGCAACTCCCTCCCCACCAGTATTGCTCTGGGTTTTTCCTTCTGCTCTGGCCAACACCTCTTAAATTAAAAGAGTAAATAACACTGTATCACTATAGCTCAAAAGCAGCTAATTTTGTGCAGCAAATGTTTCACATAGGAACACTCACATACCTCTCCAGTGATGTCAGTCTGAGAACAAGCATCGCAGTGTTGTTGAGGTAAACAGGAGTCACTGAGTGAACTAGAATTGTGCTGGAGATCCTGCAGGGAATCTGTAATACAACAGCTATTCCTGAATCCATCTGTTAATTTGGCCAGGCTCTAAAGGAGAAGACAGATTTTAAAATATTAGAAAAAATTGGTTTTATAATATTTTTTTCATAACAGAAAACAAATTTTTAAACTGTTCAGAAAGACTGGTAGCTTGCCTATACAGAGCTATTTACAGAAGCAAAATTCATTGTAGTGTTACTAACATGCAAAAAGTTTGCTTTGAACTAAACCCCTCCTTTTGAAAGAGGCATGTAACAGTAAACAGACTTTATATTATTTGTTTTAGATCTATGAATCTTTAATCTTCTGTATAGCTTGCAGCTCTTTAAATCTAGCAGCTGTCAACTTCACGTTAGCTGATAGAGAAGACAAATGTGATTCACCTGCCCTTTTGCCATCTTCTGCCCAGGTTACATTCCTTAGTCACTACTGTTATCTCATCCAACTTGATGAATACCTCGTATTGATTGCACTTTTATGACAGCTGATATCATCCCTGTGCTCTCTTACCCAGGGTTCACATAGTTAAGAGATATTTTACTCTTTGGGTTAAGCAAGGGACATCGTTGAAATGTCTAGACAATGACACAAACTGTCAGAGTAAAGCAAAAACACCAGTCTTTGAGGGGAAAGGGGAATACGACAGAATCATACAAAATAACAAAAATAACTTTTTTGACAATATAAGCTTGGTTGACAGGCCTTAAAACGCCTTTAAAAGAAGAAAACTGTTGGTATCACTTTTATTTTCTCATTATGCATTCTCTTATTTTCAAAAATTACAGATAATGCAGTATTAGTAACAAAATCATTGTGCCGGCTGTCATTTATGACAAAGACCCTAAGCACTACACATCAAACAAAAATTAAAAACATTCTGTCCTCTCACCATAGGATAAAAGACAATCTAAAAATGCTGAAAAAAATTATCAGAAATTTGAAGAGCTGTAGTAATTTATCAATCATAACATAATCAACCAATTCGGTTCTAAAAATACACATTTAAAATTTTCTAAAACTGCTTGTTTTAGTATTTGAACTACCGAATCAGTGTCCTGGGTTAGCCATGTGGCCTGTTTGTATCCCCAATCGTCCCCT
>JAHLSL010000057.1:7061465-7111077 GCA_025920805.1 Petroica traversi | reverse complement strand
AGGAGAGGTTTCATTGTTTTCATATTATCCAATTTTTTTTCCCTATAGTTGTAAATATTCTATGTGTTAAATAAATAGTTTTTTCCACTTTTCTCTAAGGAAATTCTTCCCGGACCGGTAGGGGGAGGGGCGATTGGAATCGGCTCTTCCTAGAGGAGACCCTCCAGAGGTTTCCTCCTAAATATTTGCCTTAAACCAGGACAATCAGGGACAGCCCTGAAGCACTGCATTGGGAAAAGGCTGGTCCTCAGGAATTTCAGTGGCTCTGATCATTGATGACTTGCAACAAACTCAGGTTACTGTTCATATCCAATTATCAGAAGATTTCTCAGTCTTCAAAGTGTAGTTTAATATGGATAACACAGCAATGCTGCTTTTTCTTACACTAAATTCAATTGGTAGAGACCAGAAATGAACCGGTGTAACAGCAACTGTTTGCTACTGGTAAGAAGACCAAGGCCACCCCGAAGATGAAGGCACCTGGTTTCAGAGCCTAGGGAGCATCCAGGATTATGGAACTGCAGCAGGCCTCAAACCAGCCAGAAAAAGCAGCTTTTTCTGATTTCCATTATACATGGCCTCCATTTCCATTATACATGGTCCATATCCCTTTGCTCTCATATACCAGCCCCTCCCTCAGGCCAACCTCTACTGCAGATGAGAAAGAGGGAAAACTCCCAGCCTGGTACAGGATGAGAGAAGTGAGCTCACCAGCCACAGGAGTGGGGGCCTGTGTTCCTCCCTGACAGCCCCTCAATCCACACACTCTGTTTTCTTCTTATTGGAGAATGGCAAGGAGAGACACAGCCTGCTCTCTACAGCTCTGAGAGGGGCTAGGATTTCACAAGCAGCATTGGCAGGGACAGAGGACAGTGCAGAGCAACACCAGACATCCTGGCAGTGGGACAAGGCTACCATCACTTGCTACCATCACCAGAAGTTTAACTTGTCTTGAGTCCTCAAAAAAAAAAACAATTCTTTTGCCACCTCCCAACTGAACTGAGCCATCTAAGTATGAAGGACAAATAACATATTTTCTTCTCAGCCCTGAAACGGCAAATTCAATTTAAGTTACATTGCCAAAAGATCACTAGTTAGTGTCCCTTTATCCTCCAAGACTTTCTGCGAAAGGACCTACTCCACAACATGGAAAAAAAAAACAACTGTTACTTTACGAAAACTGCAGACTCCTGTCTAATTCTCTTCATCAAAACTCACTGGAAATCATCCAGTCCTGTCAAGACTCCTGCTGTATGGAGGATCAAGAGAGATCCCTAATGGGTTTGTAACATGGAAATAATAACTTCAGATCATGGCCTCTTCCCAGTGAAGCACAGCCAGTCACATGAACAAAAACTCAGGATTCAGAAAGCCTTAGGTTTCTCCTAATAAGTTATGTTCCATCTGCCTTCTTTGGCTAACACATATTATGTTACAGGTATGTGCAATACCACAGATCCTGATGCCAGAACTTAAATCTAAACTTTTGCCTGTATTTCAGCTACTTTATGAACTCGTAGTATGCTCCTGATGGCCTCTAGCATTCTTCCTGGCAGGCAATGAAGGGCTACTTGGCTGCTGGCCAGGCTTCCTATGCAGGTACAGTTGCTGAATCCTGGTCACTACTTAAAAATGAGAAAGCATTTGACAGGTGGCAATCACCAAGCAGCATCACCTTAACTCACATCTACATGTTCAGGTGGATATGCCCTAGGGCAAGCATGAATGCATTGAGTCCTTCTAGCTGGATGAGTGAAAACAGGCAACAGCAACCCTAACATGGAAAATTACAACCCGAGTTAGCACATTTTTAGATTGAAACAATTCATATAAACTGCTACAAGTAATTTCCTCTGCAGTTACAGGGAGGAATCCATCTTTCACCTCGAGTTTAAGGGCTGTTTACAACAATCCCACAGATTGCCAGAGCAGACTACTGTTAATGTAAAGTTCTAGGCACACCAGCCCAGACTTATCCAAAAATACAGAAATGAGCACTGTCATTTCACCATTATCTGTTGCCATCTGATTTGGGAGCACTGTGCTCCCAATGCATGATTTCAATGCACTTTCTATCAAGCTATTTCGTCAATTTAACTGGTAACAAAGAGAAAAGAAAAAACAAGAAATAAAAAACAAAAGTCCAGTGCTCTCCAAGGATGACAACATTTCAAAAGCATATGCACACTGAACAGAAACAAAATTATGAAAGAGACGGGGGAGGAGAGATAAACACACTGCTTTCAGGAACCTAACCACACACCTTTATTATTCAAACCTTACATAAGAAGTCTGCCCACTTTTTTAGAGCAGTAGCACTGCATATTTTGCTTTATTTGTAATTATAGCATCCAATTTAAACCTGACCACCCTCTCCCACACAACTAAACCAATTATCATACTTCTACAACAGCTACAATTTTCCAAGCACCTACACAAGATTGAGTCACTTCTACTATGTTTAGATATGTTGCTTACACTGGCTAGATTTAAATTAAAAAGTAGTAAAAAACTGCCTGTTTCCTTTCTCTGAAATAAAATCCCATTTTTTTATACTATACTTCTAACTCCTCTATTAACAAATTTCAAAATAAAAAAGGTTTCCTACGAAAATTTGTCTGAACAGCAATAGCTTAAAAATGTAGTGTTTTCAATGATAAAACAATTCCAATATTAATAGGAAAATAAAAATTGCATTCTGAACTAGTAGGAAGATACTTAAAATAGACTTGCACTTATTTGACAAAGCTAACTAAATACATGACAGTAATCTTCAAATAGCTATAAAAAAGCATAGCACAGATTACTTTGGTGACACAGAAAGTAATTTTTTTTTGGTCAAAATTTAAAAAGAGAGCTGGATATTTTTGCAGAGCACACTAAGTTGGCAAAAATACACAATTTTTACAGCTGTAGACCTTGTAAACAATGGCATTTAATCCCGTAGAGCCATTGTAACAAAACATGCAGAAATGTTTTGCATGCTACACTTCTGTGGAATAACTGTTTTCTACATTCACCTGGACTACATACAGTCTAATGTTCTATTACTGGATTCCAATACAAAAGATTGTCATTAATTAAAACAACGATACTTCCTAGAGTCACATTTCCTGCATATCACACAGAGCCAAGAAGAAGGATGACAGACTTATCATTTTTGCTTCTGTCTTGTGCAACCTCTACATTCTGGTCCTGCCAGCACTGCCCAGTCCTTGATCCTAGAGTTCTAACTCTGCAACACTATTTAAAGAAACTGCAAGCACATTTAAAGTTGATTTAGCAAATATGATTTTCAAAGCATCTCAATGTTTACAGCCGGATTTACTGCACTGAGGACTGAAAATGTAAGAAAGAGGTAAAAAAAAATCTATTGGGGAAGTAAAAACAAGGCCAGTAGTGAAACTGCTCCAAGATCTCACACGTAAGTCCTTATATTACTGGTCTGCTTCCTACAACGTGTGTTACTGCATCCATGAAGAACTGCCTTTCTAATAACTTCTTTCTAGCCAGGCATGTGGAAGACTGAGAATCACTTTAAAACTTGGCCAGCCCAAAATAACAAATACGTTATAAGTTGCCAAGGCAGAAACTTTTCATAGTGACTTAAGTGTTCTGTCTACTTGACCAAGGATTTGTGGTCCATCAGATAATCTCTGTGTAATGCATTGGAGACTCAATAATTGCATAACTATGGAAATTCATTATATGCAGATTATAAGATTCCCATATAATTTAACAACTAAAAAGAAAAAAAAAAACCACAAAAAACCACAAAACAACAAACAAACAAACAAAACAAAAAAACCCCACCAAAATTGAAAAGCACGACTGCAAAGAAAACTGAAAGGAAGTACTTGCATGGCAATGTTAATTTAATTTGGGCCCACAACTTTAGGTAACACAGATGCCTTTTTCCAAACAAATGTTTGAAGACTGGGTGAAGAGAATTGTTCTTATCACCTCTCTGTATATGCAGCATTTTTTAGCAAGTCTGTAGTAAAGTCCCTGTGGAGGCAGACGCTCCACTGTTCTTGATCAAGCTCCTGTCACAGACACACAACTGACAGCCTGAAGCAGGGCAGAGAACCCACTCAAAAGCTAGACCACTACTCAGGTACCTATCTCCCCTCAATCTTCATGCTTTAATTCATCTATTTCAAGCATGCATATACAACGTATTTAATCATATTCTTTGAGAGTTTTGTGAGAATATTTGAAACTAACAGGAGACTTGATATGGGTACTTGAGAGTGTGGGGCAACAAGCAACATAGTGACAGAGATCCAGTTTGTGAAATACATATAAAGGGAAAAACATGGTTGATACAAGGATAAAACAAAACTATAAACAAATGCTGCAAATCATAAAGGCTTTTTCTTAATACAGTATAATTACCCCATAGCAGGTATCAACATAGCAACAACAGAAAGATATATTCAATGAAAACACCGAGCTAAATGAAACTTAGGTAACTACATTAGTTAAGCCAAAAATACGAAATGCATATGAAGTCTCATGCTCAGAGTATGGACAATGACCTACCTTTTATGAACTTGCTATCAGTAATTATCAAACAGGTAAAATCAGTTTAGGCCATCCTACTTCCTTATTTAAACTTGGTAAACCCAATGCAATCACAAGCAAGAAAACAGAGGTAGATAAAGTAGTTCAGTAGCATATTTTTTACCTGCATAAGGTCCTGCCTTTCTTTTTCACCTGTGCATATAGCTTTCTTTATGGTTCGAAGTTCACTCATTATAGCTTGTGCTTCATCCAATCTGTAATTTGTATGAGCATTTGACATCTTACGATCAATCCTGTTGAAAATATTAAGACAAATTCAGGAATTTTCACATAATTAGAAAGCACACAGACTTTTTAAGACCTCTTGTTTATTCATGTACCACTTCATTTCCAGGAATAAAATGATACTCTACTTGGAATTAACACAGCACTCAGTGCCAAGCCCACTCTAAAGACAAAGCCAAGCAATTATCTATCTAATTCTGCAGAACCAACAAATTTCCTGGGTTTAATATCTTAATGCAGAGCTTACTTATGAGTAATGTCTGTGGGCTATTTCATGCACGAAAAGTAAAATGAACCTACATAGTTATAACTCAAAAGGTAACGATGAGCAGCCTAGCTGTCATTTTTCATGCAGCCTCACACACTGCAGTATCTCTTCCAGGGCTTCTCTACTTGATCCTGCTTTAGAAGTTTCCAACAAAGGCATTTCATTTTCTCATGAAAAAATTTTTAATACCTAAAATTTTATTGCAAATGCTTTCTTGCCATTATAGCCCTCTTTGAATATCTTTTCCATAAGATATCTATAAGAAGTTATCATTCTGCACTGAAAAACATTATATGGGAATATCCCCGAAGATTTTAAATCTTGTAAGCAAGAGCACAAGTCATTACATAAGACTGAAGTAATACTGTTTCCATCTTGACATATTAAAATCTGCCAAGTGGCACATCCATGGGCTGTGTTTTCAACCTTTCTTCCAACATTTCACAATAGTAAAAGGACAGCATATAAGGATGCAGAAGACTAGTCCAGTGTAACATCTTGATAATTTGCTTTGATTTAGATAAAGAACAAGACAAGAGACCATACTGAACTTTTCAGAAGAACTATTTAGTCTTGGATTTATAATAAATGGCTATGGGGTTTTAACAGGTTATTTACAGTAATTATTGAAAATCATGTAAAGTTCCTGTTAAAATTTGGAAAACTCAGTTTTCCTGTTAATCTAGCATATGTATGTATGTAGAGAAAAGGTGGTAAGTCTAATGGTCATTAAGCCAATGCTAAGAACCAATACCTTCAGAAAAAGGTATATCAGGTTAACAGAATTAAAGATAAAAACACACATTGTTCATCACAATGGACATCAATCTATAAAAAGAAGTAGGAAGAGAGGGTATGCTATACATATAGAAAAAGAATACCTAAACGCCTTAAAATACTGAGACTAACTACGAAGTTTCAAGTTAGATATTATATTAACCTAAGAGTGTCAGCAACTGTCTCTCAGCATGTTCTGCTAGTTAAAATACAAGCAGTGTAACTCCACTTACATCTGATTACTTGCCTTAAAACATTACAATGAAAAATCAAAAGGGTGAATGAAAACCCTGTGGTTTTATTGTATAGCTCACAATATTTTGGAAAAAAAATAAACCAGATTGATTTCTACAGTTTTAATTTGTTTGGGTTTTTTCTGACAGTTCCTGGTTTTGCAGACAACACAAAATAAGCCTCAATCTCAAGATTTTTATTTAAACACATGTTACATAAGAAAACATGGTTCAAGAAAAAGAAAGGACTTAAATGTCATGTGTATTAATGCTGGGGGTTTGTTTGCTTTTGTTTTCAAGATGTTTACTTGAGTCTCCACTAATTTTTAGTTTAAATCCTGAGCAGATAAAATCATGGTAGAACAACTAATCCAATTCACTAAGAGTCATGTTAAAGAGATAACACATTTTTATCTGAAGGTAACTGTAATGTTAGGAACTCTGCTCAAATATTAGACACAAAAATGCCTTCTACACAACTGCTCATTATACTGTTTGCCAGGACTAAGGTGGCATTTCAGGAAAAGGAAATTATTTAATTTCAACCAGATTTCTGTCCAGTTATCCACATATTCATGTTCTTGGACGCCAGTTTGGAGCCCAGCTTATGAATTGATATTTGTTTAAGGAAAGAATCAAAGAAGTTCCTACTGCCAAAAATATTTAGGCTTAAATCAGTATTGCTGTCGACACAAACTGACTAAAGTAGCTTACAAAATTACGTGTTATTTATTCTCTGTTAATTCTCTTCCTTTTTTTTTAATAAAGATCTATTTCTGGAAGCCATAGAGTTAACAGGAGTCTTCCATTTTATTAACTGAAAATAGCATGATACAAATATAGATCAGACCTTTGTATGAACAGCAAGAATATTCAACTAATATGCCATACTGTAAGGATATGAAGATGTTTCTAGGATACACAAAAATTAATTTATATGCTATTAATATGCTTGTCACTGTTTTGGTCCTATAGGGCAGATTCCTCCGTTTTCCTCCACATGCTCTCAAATGCATGGGACCCCCCCCATTCTCACCAAAGCACAGGCCCGTACTTGAGCAAAAATCTCATTTTAAGGCTTTTATCAGGTCTCCTAACCTCTAATTTAGTCTGTAGCTACAAATTGTTTAGCCAGTCCCAATTCCCTGTCACTCCCAACTTCTCACAGCATTCACTCTGCTCTCGTGGCCAACTGGCCAAGTTTTCATTTCCTTTGTTGCTAAACGCCTTCTTCCTCCAAAATTCCTGCCGGGGAGCAGAAGGGTCACTTAAAACACAGGGGAGAAGGAACTGCTCCTCCTTCTCAGTCCCTGCTGTCAGGCCAGAGGAAGGAATTTGTTCCAGAAAAGGCTCATATTTAACCCTGTATGTCTGGACTGTGACAGGATCAGACACACCTTGGGCAAAGGTGCTGGCAGGAGGCCGAGGTGCACCATCCTGCAGGGTAGGGAGCTTTGCAGGCTTTGAACAGTGAGCTCTACCAAGTCTCCACCAGACAAACAGAAACCCATGTCCAAGGGTTTATCACACACAACACTGCCAAATTTAGATGAAACTGTAGAAAGTACAGTCCCAATTAAAAATCTGCAGCTCTATAAAGAATTGAATTATAACAATATTGAAGTTGTAGAGGTATCGAAATCCCCTTCAATTGTGTCTCCACTCATAAAACCTCACTTCTACAGTAGTTTTGTGGTTTTGTTTTCTTTTCATTCTCCTCAAAGATGGTTAAGCCATTTTACTAAAATTAAAAAGAACAGAAAACAAAACACAGTCCAAGGCAGACACTGTACATGGAAAATGTCAGTGTTAAGAGATTTGCATTTAACAAAGGCACTTGAATCAGACAGCAACATAAAATGATGGAAATACTGAGCAATAAAAGTTGTCTCTTCTCTGAGAGCTAAAACCAGCAAAGCTGCACAGAGAGTCACCTGGCAGCAAGTTCCAATAGCTGCACATGATGCCATTCTGGTAAAACTTTCAAAGCAAACATTCAGCCAGATCTAAAGCCCAAAGTCTGATGGCTCCTAATGTTGTTCTTGGCTTACACTTGAAATAAAGTGATGTACATGCCTTTAAAAAGCTGAACAGGATGCATGCAGTTTGCAGTTACTTGAAGATTTGACTTAGCACAAGAAGGAAGAAGAGTGACGCAGACCAAAAATTTAGAAAACGTAACAGAAGTGGGAAATGTCTGAAATGCAATAAACTTTAAAGGAGAAAGGGAAGGGGCGGGGGGGATGAAGCAAAATCCCCAGCATTTTTGTTTTAAGGAAGGAGCAATGAATTTCTTTTTAGACAATATACTTACTTTGAGGACATGGAAAAACTAAACTACTTCAGCCTTGGTACTTGATTGAGTGACCCTTTTCTCCCAACAAATACAGGAGGTAGGGGAGAGATTGCACAGGGACAGCCTAGAGCATGGTTAGGTTTCAGGCTAATTTGTCCACTAACTACACAAGGATGTGAGAGAAGTTCCTCTCTTCAGTTGTTAGTGTAAGTACTCTACAAATTTGCTCTCTTTCTCCTAGAAGAAAAATACTCCCAAAAAAAAAGCATGTATCTCACCAGAAGGGCAAATAAAATAACCACTTAAAAACATGAAACAAGAACAAAACCACAAATCTCTTTCACTAGTGAAGAAGTCACTGCAAAGAGCAGAGCTCAGCTCCAGGTAATACACAGGCAAAAGGTTCTCCCCAGCTCCAGCAAGCAGCAACACGTGCCACCCAGGGAACCAGTGGGACAGAGTGTGACTGCAGCAGCAGCAGCAATGAGCAGCACTGAAGCACCGAGTTGTCATGCTTGAACTTTTAAACTACACAATTGGAGTGACAACTGGCTAATCAGATATGCTTTTAGATAATTCCTCTCTTGAATGTCTCTCCTATAACCCCATCCTGGAGCATGGGCTACTTGATTTGGGTTATAATCCAAGACTAACATTTGTATTCTTAATCATTTGCAGACTTTACTTTTCAAAAAGTTGCACTACTCTGCTGGACTATCTTAAATGACTTATACTAATTAAAACAATCTTGAGTTTCAAATGGCCTTCAAATACTTTCATCATCCTAGTCAAGTGGTTAGTCCTTTTATAAAATAATTGAACCTATACCCTTAAAATAACCCAATAACCAGGAAAGGAAAACAAATAAAAAAAGCAGAAAAGGTATAGCAATTCTTACTCAAAGAAAACATGACTGAGAGTCATAAGAACTCTTAAAAGCAAGAAATTGCTTTTGTTCTCCTACTGTTTCGATATCTAGGCCACCATACCAAGATGCTTACTATATTTAAAGTATTACTTAGTATACTGAAACAGCTAATACTTTGGGTGCTTTATTTTACTATTTTTCAGTTAATATCATACATTACCCCAACTCCCTCTAAATGCTTCAATAAAAATTCATTTATGCCTGAAAATTATTACATTGTATCTGCCAATGAAGAATTTTGGTATTCTGGTTGAACAAGTTTTCTTCTATTAAACTTTCTAAATGCACTATAAAACAAAAGAGCCATGTTTAAAAAAATAGAAAACTTTGTTTTTAAAAAACAAACCAAAGACACTAAAAATATTAAGTGCATTGGTACTCTTTCTTTTTTAAAAGTTAAATCTGAGAATCTTCCTTTATACATTGTTTTGTTATTGTACTACCAATCAAAATTGAAAATAAGCATCCTAACTGCTCCAGGATCCCTGGAATTTCATCAGAATTCCTGAACTGAAAGGCCATGCTTTGTAGCACTAATGCAATAAATCCAAAGCTTCAAAATATTTCTGCAATTGCTGCACTTATGTTGTAAAATGCATTAGACATGCAACAGTTCCAACATTTTCAGGAAGCTCCTGCATTAGGCAGTTCATTCACACGCATGCTGGAAAAGAGGTCAAGGTTTCTAAATGCACAGCCACATATCCAAGGCGGATCCAAGCGCTGCTCCAGCTCTTGGTCCAGCTGCTGGCCTTGCTGAAGAAATCTGGAAGCCACAACAACCTGTGTTTACCTGCCATCTTTTTTCATGGCCTGGCAACCTCTCTCCCTATATCCCACTGGGCATCCCATGTATGAGCTATGAGTGTAGGTGACTAAGCAACACACAGATGGAAGTCACGCAGTTCCCATCAGATGGCCTGCAGGAAGAGTGGCAGGGAGAGGGTCACCACAGCATTTCACAACCTTTGATACCACTGAGCACACAGAATACAGAGTGAGGCTGCCTAATAGCCCTGGGAGCAGTGGCAAACTGCCCTGAGCTTCCTTTCCTTACCTTCCTTGGGAGGAGACAAGGAGTCACATTTACATGCAGTCATTTTGCACACATGCAACAAAATCCAAGGTCTCACAGACCACTAGATTTACAGTACAAGCACAAATCAGCCATACAGTATAGAACGAGATGGGCTGACCATCAGGTAACAGGGAGAAGCAGTGTTGTGATGTACAAAAGTTCTGTGGCCAGTCAAAAAGCCTTTGTACCGCCATGGGGAAACTGCTCCACAGCATGGTGCTTTAGGTTGTACTCCAGGCAGTAGCTATGTTATTCCCAAAAATATTTGGGAAATATTTTTAAAAATATAATTTCACTTTGGCAATATCTCAAGGAAGAGTTAAAGAACATGACCTATAAAACTGCTCTTGAACGTGAACCCACGAAATCACAACGCCAACCAATTGTCTAACCCTTCTTCCATCATTTGACATTGTTCTCACCCTGCATCACTACCACAGCAGAAAGTCTGAAGCAAAGCAATCATTGTTTTGTTTTTGACAACACTTTTCTATAAAGTGCTTTCATTCCAAGGCAAATAAGAAAAACAATCTCCAAACCCCAACAAAAGATCCTCTCACAAACTCTTAACTTACTCTTGCAGAGTTTCCACTCCTTTTTCTTTATATTGCAACTCCTGCTTCATCTGTGCCAATTCTCGTTTCAGCCTAGAGAGCTGAATAATACAAAATAATTTAAAATAATAATAAGTAACAGTGTGCCACAATAAAAATAATTAGTTTAAAATACAAAATCTTAAGCTACCTTAAGGAATTGGAAGTGATAATTTCTTCTTTTTTGCTTTAAAATTTTGCATTAAAATAACAGAAGACTTTCTCAAATATCATAAGACCAAATCAAACAGCAGTCAAAGCATTCAGCTTTCAAAGTATCAATTTCCTCATCTATTCTATCAATTTTCTTTCACCAATGCTAACAGATTCAAAACATATAAATTTTCTTCTCCCTTTGTAACAGAGACACCTCTCAACTGACTTCAATTCTTTGGCCAACTTTAAAACAGACAGAACACTCAATGCTGTTAGTTTTTCAACCTGGAAAAACAAAATTACTGGCATGAGAACTGGTCTCTCTCTTAGAAATGATAACCTCACTTTCTACAGTTATTTTCACATTATCCTGCCCTCTTAATTCTTTTTGTCAATTACCTTGATCCAGCTAGTGTGCCTATGCATACAGTCACTTGAACATATTATCCTATGCATGTAGTAGGTCATTTGTTTCAAGATGGAGGAAGAGAGCAAAACAGTCATAAGTGAAAACCCTATTTGTTTTCTTTAAATATTATTTAAATAAATAAGACTTATTTTCTTGCTTAGAATATGGTGACATTTAGAGTATGTAAAACAAGTAAACACTAGTCAGCATGTAATAAATATATACAGATAGAATAAATGCCTTTGAAGGGTGGTGAACGGGATTTATTTTCAGAGGCACTCATGTGAAAAGTGGTCACTACAACAAAAATGGAACACTATCCTGCAAGCATAAGTATTTTTTAAAATACTTATTTATCAAAACCATTACTCTCATTTTTAAAAAATATATAAATATGGAACATTTTTGTTACAGAACTATCATTGTCAGAATACTTGAATTTTCTTCTCCTCATAAAGGAGCTCTGGACAATCAGTTGAAAAATTCTACTTGGCCAATAGGTCAATAGGTCTACTGAATTGTGAAGAGATTTCCAAACAAGTGGCTAAATTCACAGTTCAGTGGAACCTCACTGAAAATGGGTAAATAGTATGAAGACAGTGGGTTGGATCGGACAGAATCTGGCTGCAGAGCATTTACTACTTGTGGCAGTTTGTAGAAAGAAAGCAATTTCTGAAGGCGTGGATGAACTTGCCTCTGATACCTGTGACAAAAATGTTCACATTTGTAACATGGAAAAAGCATTACTTTGCAAGTCACCGAAATGCAGTTAATATAGAGCCGTTTTAACAGAGTAACAGGTTAGACTATAAAAGCACTTTTCAATACCATATTTCTATAAATGCTTGCAACATTCAGTGTAAATGACAAAGTAAAAGAAAAACAGACCCTCCCTCCCTTCCCCATGCCTAATTCATATTTTTACAAAATGAAAGAAGATTACTCACTCTGTCACGACGGCTGGCTATTTCTGCTTTAATCTGATATGGGTCATACTTAGTATTAGCTGAAAATCCAGAGAATGCTAGACAGATGGAAAACAGTTTTTATTTTACTTTTTTCCCCCCTTCTTTAATAAAATTATTAGGATGTGGTACTATTTAATAAATCATTGCATTAATTATTTTTCTTACAAGTCACTAGATTCTAAAATTATCCTGTGTGCTGAAGTACAACTGAAGATTTGCATTTGGCTCACCTGAAACTTTCTTTTTTGTCCTGAACACCAAAAATTGCATATAGCAGCACCACATGTTTCCTAAAAGCAACTAGCTTCTATGACAGGATGATGGCATCTACTGATGCAAGCAATTTGTGTAATATAACAATTACTAGTTGTTTCCTAGTATGAACTAACAGTATGATAGGGCCTAAAATTTAAAAAATATTATTGTCAGAACAAAATTACATCAGCTAGGGAGAGAAGTTGCCTTCTAAAGCAACAGTGTAAGGAACTGACATACAAATCAACTCTGGCAAGTGAGCTCTTAACACAGGGTATCTAGAGTCAGGCAATGATTTCAAGCTGTGGCATTACAAGCCAAAGCCTACACAGATGAAGCAAAGGTCCTAGAGGATAGAGTGAGCAAGAGCAACCATGATTTATGGAGTGAGCCATTCAAGGCAGCACTGGCCCACTGAAAAATGCCTGGTATGTGAATGGATGGGGTTTTGCTGTCAGATCTTCCATCCTTTTGCAGAGCTGAGGGCTGCTGCACTGAAATCCATATCCGTGCCTGGGGCTGCACTGAGCCTTCCGACTCTCGAAAGAACACTGCAATGCCAAGGTCATGTCAAGCGTGCAGGAACTTGCCAAAATGTCATGCCTGGACTAATTCTCTAAACCCAGGATTTTCTATGGATTTTTTTTTTAAACAGTGCTGATTGCAACTGAGTCACAAAACTGCTGCATGGGCACCTCCCTGGCAGCCCACAACTGCTGAGCTCACACCACCTCCTTCTCACAAGCACACGACACTGAGTCAATGGCAGCACCCACAAGAAAAGTGGAGGAAAACACTTTGTGAAGTTTTAGTTCTTTTAATGCAACAACCTGAAGCAAGTGGTGGTGGAGGCAAAGATAATCGCAATATAAGCATCCAACTTTGGTTATCTAATGGCATTTGAATTAGAAGTCTAATATTTCTGTACAATAAAAGGAGAAGAAAGCATCCCACAGTGGAGTGGAAAAGTCAAATTAAGAAAAACAACAGGAGAAGAAGCTTTCAGGAATCCTGAGTTAATTAATCATGATTAAATCCCCAAAAGGATATTTAAAAAAAAAAAATTAAAAATCACCTGAGTAATCAGCCCATCCCATTTTCTCAAAACAGATGTATATCACCTTAAACCAATATAAAATATATTAACACATCTGTAGAAAATTAAAGTATTTTTCCACCTAAAAACAAGCAGTTTTATTTAATTGCTCTTACAGATTATCCAGATCTACCTACAAAACCCCAAACTATCAGAATTTTGAGAAACATAAGTAAATTGACATAGCATTTGCTTTCATTACAGATAACCATCAATTTTGTCATTTTCAGTCATATTTTGTTGTTGTTTTAAATAACTTGTTTTCCTAAGAGCTTCAAAAGTATGAAAAAGGTTATATTTTTCTAGTATATTTTCACCTTCAACAAAAGTTTCTTTCTGTATATTCAGCTGAAGTAATTCAACAAAATATCCCACAGAACTCTTGCCAATTAAAAAAAAAACAAAAAGCCCAAGCTCCTAGAAAGGTTTTGTAATAAATGTCAATTTAGATTTTATAGTCTCAAAAAATACTGAAGACAGTATCTTTTACTCTATTCCATGTCTTTAAATAGTTGTTAAACACTTTCAACAATAGTTTCTTTTCTAAAAATTCTTTCTTAATAGGAAAACATCTTGCTACTTCTTCAGAAACTTGAACCTGAGAGGGGGAAATAAGACTAGTCACAACTGTTCAGTTATGTCACAAACTGAATCACAGAATACATAAATATAAAAAAAACAAAAATATATGAATCCCAGTTCAACAGTAACAGAATACTTGCTCCAAACCATCTGGAAAACCTCAGCTTTAGAAAACATCTTTTATTCAGGATTTTGGCATATGTATGAATTAACTTTGATTAATAAATACCACTGAATTAGTGGATAAACACTTCTATCCACACACCTGCTCTAAGTCCTCTTACACAGTCAAATTTCTTGAACATTTTCAGAAAAGTCTAAAGCAGAGCTTCCCATTCTTCTTAAATCCTTGGCATTTAACAGCAAACCTGTAGTTAAAACATCGACCGTACAGCCATTGAAAAGCCACCAGCACAGTAAAACTTGGCTACATTTCCAAGTGGCTGCTCAAACACTTGTCTGAACTAGTCTGGTTGACTCTTTGACAAAGACACCTTTTGTTATCACACCAACCAACAGCCATGACAGTGGTGCAACATCTTCAGAACTCAGAAAAAGTGTATCATCTACTCCAAGCTACCAGAGACATCTGAAGAACTAAAAGGGCAGGAAATAAAAGCTGTTTATCACCAACACCAGGATCACAGGCTGGCACTCAAGAATGAGGTGAACTAATGAAATATTGTTTCCTAGTTCATGGTCAGAGGTACTCTTGAACACAACCGCTTGTCCCTAACTCTTTATAAACTTGCTAAACAGACTATGGATACACAGTAGGTTTTCCCTAAGGTGATGGCTCTCTCCCATGTTGAGTGGAAAATAATATTTGAATTTAGGAGTGCAGGTAGGCAGCTGATCCAGTAACATTCAGCCCTGTCTTTGTTGCCTTGCAGGAACCATTACTACAGCTGGCTCAAAGATGGGTAGAAATGCCAGTTGGGATATATATTTAATGTTGCCTCATTTTTTAATGCTAACATTTATCCCTATTAAAGTTTAAATCTCTGTTGTAACAGTCCTAACAGGAAATGGAAGACATTGAATTGCAGAGTCAAAGGTTAGCACCTCACTGCTGTAGTCAGAACCTTCATTCAGAGAAGAATCAGGTAATGGAAATACTTCACACTATTTCTTACACCACATCTTCTGAGGGTAGGTGGGTAAAATCAAGAAAAGATAGTAAACTCACAGCTGGCATAGGAACGGCTGTCATCCTCACACATTTTGTGCAATTGCTGATATTCTTCTTGGGCTAGTTCAAATCGCTGCTGCTTTATTTGGTAAATCTCCTTCTTGGCATTGAGTGCCTCCTGGGCAACTATCAAATATTCCTTTAGCATGCGTTCTTGCTCCCTTCTCCATTGTTCCCTTGGGTCCTCAATTTGTGTGAGCTCTAAGGAGAAAAAAGTAAAAGCATTAAAATAAAATTATATGACACTTTGTGCTACCAAGTCCAAATTATTTTTCTTAATGTCCATTCTCAACCAGCACACCTGACACTACAGTGCCCAAAATCACTCCAGCCAGGATAGGAAGAAGGAAGGATGCAGAGTGAAAGAACAAGAAAAGCCATTTCAAATATAAAAGGCATTTAAATGTTATTATTCTCTTTGCAAATCAGTGCAAACTCAAAGAAAACAGTAATTTGGCTCTAGCCTTCCCTATGGCAAACTTGAAAATTCCAAGAACTACCTAAAAACCCAGAATCACAAGGAAAAGTGAAAGGTATCTCAATGCTTAACCCATAAGTCTATAAATAGCTGGAAATATCTTACGATACTGCATACAACTTCACAAGTTATAACAACTTAAAAGGACAGAGGCTAGCCTTGCATAGTTAAGAAAAATAAAGTAATTCAACAGAGAAGTCAGCATCTTAATCTCAAATCCATAAGCATTTAAATAACTTTTTTTTTGTCTTAAGAAAGAGTAGTCTGATGTTTACCCTTGTCAGGGTTTAGATCAGTTTTTATTTAAACGCAAACCAATAACAAGCTTCCACAAAAAAAAAATCTTTCCCATATCTATTGGTTTTCAAAGTTATTACTGCAAAACAATCTCTTTGCAGTTGCAAAGGCATTTGAGGATGACACACATTAAAATCCTAAAAAATCCTTGGCTCATTTGGGGGCTTTGTGTGAGTCATCTTTTACATGAAGATGTCCAGGACAAACCTTGTGTTTAAGTGTAATGTTAATTTCTGATGATTGAAGCTCTACCAGTAAGAAGCTGCTGCAGACTCAATGTAAGTGTTCAAAGTAGTGGCAAAGCTTGCAGCACAGTCAGGAGCTAAACACGTAGCAATTTTTCCAAACTTGGTTTTCTACAAGAGATGGATGCCAGTTATGTTTTGCATTAATCCTGAGCAAGTAATTCAGTATATTTGTGCCAGTGATGAAATATAAAACTGTAGAAGATTGAGCCCAACAGAATAAGAACTCTAATGGTGTCAAGGTCATGCTAGCAGCTCTACCATTTGAGAGCCATCTGAAAAGTATATAAACAAAATCAAAAAGCTCATCAAAGAGCAGTGTTTCCAACAGATTTGCAGATTAGGTTCTTAAAAAAACCTCTTCTCTTAACAGCTGTACCTCTTCTCTCCCTGCAACTCCTCACATTGAAACAGTATAAAGATAGTGCCTACAGTTCTGCAATTTCTCCCCACTTCCCAGGATCCCCTTTGATTCCCTTCTGGCTCCAATGACTCCAACTATTTCCTCAGCCAAGGACAGGGAGTGCTTTGGCTTGTTGAGTTGCTGTGAATCCTTCTCTACATGGAGGGCAAGAAGAAGAAAACAGAGTTCTGACTGCTGCCCACCCTTCACTGAGGGCATTTTGATTTCCACTGCTACCTCACCTGTCCACAGGTACCCCTGGAATCTGTGAAAATTTTAATATTCCTAAAATTGCTAGCCCACATCAAAACTATGAGAAATATAGCCTTACTAGGATCCAGTTTTTCTCTCTGAATGGGAAATTATTAGTCCTAATCTCAAGAAACAGCCCAGGCTAAGATGTTACACTCTACTACACATTAAGCTTCTGAGGTCCTATCCTTCAGGCCTCTCACAGAATTATTTCAGAAGCCTTCTGGAATGCTAGCAGCACTCGTTTGAGGTAGAAAACATCTTTAGTATATGGGAAGCTCTGCTGTTTCCTGGTTTATGAAACTTTGCCCTGGATTTCTAAACAAGTTTGCCATATAACAAGTCTAAAGCTACATTGTATGATAAAATTAACTTTCTTCATTTCTCTACAACCAATTTTAAAAAAACACTATAGTAACTCAAGAACAGTCCCAGACAAATGCAGAGAATATATTATTCTCTCACTGGGGAATGCCCAACTGCTTAGAGGAAACTTCAAAGGCTCCCAAGACTCTGAGGAGGAGGGAAAGGAATTCTGTGGCTGGCAACCGCCAAGGTTTTTAAGCAATGGTTGGACAACAGCCAAGAGCAGCTTAGTAAGGGTGTCAACAAAGTACTGAATTTGCAGAACAAGATGGAGATCAGGGTTGGAAGCACCATTGAGATTTACAGAAGATTCTTCTGTTCCTGTTTTTTTTTTTTTTAATTTAAATGGAAAACTATTGCCTAGAAATCTTTTCCATGCTTACTGGGTAAACAAACATAGCAAGACTTAGAAAAAAATCAGATGTATAGCTGTTTTCTTTTAGAAGGTGCAAGGGCAAAAGCTTGAGAGAGTGCACAAAGAATGAGAGGTCCCTGGGAGTGTAAGTGTAGAAAGACTCTCTTTGAATTGTTCCTTGCATTTTCTCACAGTATTTCTTGACACCAAAGCACTTCTAACTGTTTTGTCAATTAACACAGAACTCCAAAGCTGCATAAAGCATTTAACCCAGTCAGCCACAAAAGGCAGTCCAAATGTTTTCTCCTGAAGCTGCCACTCCAAGTGGTTTAGACATACTTATTTCAGAAAAACATTTCTTCAGCTCCTACATCATCTCTGCCACTTGCCTGACACCACCTCATGATGCACACGATTGCCTTCTCATTAGTTCTCACTTCTACAAAGGAGGCTAAAGCAGTCTTGATTGGTACCTTTGTTGTCCACAGTTTAAAAACTGGATCAAGTATCCTACTAATTTTTGAATAATATTCATCCAGCTATAGTATCAACCCTGTCTTCCCTCTTATAAATCTTGCTGGTCCATGAAAGCAGTGTACTAGCCTAAGGGTGACAAACCCATTTTAGTGTGACGGTTGAATTACCACTTAGGATAATATCTGTGGGCTGCAAGTAATTAGTTATCATGAAAGAGACTAATTTTGCAACCTTGCTAATTGTTGAATGATTCCTTTTACTCAGTTCAGCACTGTCCCCATGTTCATATGTTACCTTTATTTCATATCTAATATGATTAGCTTGACTTCTCCAGACCTATTAATTATCATCTTTTCTTTCTGTCTACTCACTGATCACTCGGGGACTCAAATGCCCTTTGCAAAGTCTCTCTTCTACAATTTTTGCTCTCAATTGCGCAGAAAAATATGCAAGCCAGATCTGACATGCCTACATGATTAATATCCCTTCTGTAAGTTCAAACTTGAAGTCTGTGGTAAAGCTGCTAAAGCAAAAGTCAAAAAACAAAAGGGAGCCCTTTTTGCATGGTGATTGTTACTCCTATCACAGAGGCCTGTTGGTAGCTTTTTTAAGTTACAGCACTGCAATAGGAGCTTGTGGTCTACTCATTTTCTGTAGGGACTCTAAAACCACCTGTGAATTTAATTTATTTTTTTTAAGAGTTGGCAATATCCTAATTTTTTTTTAATATATGCATTCACACACATACTTTGGTGCAAGTGCATTCCATTACTGTACTCCAAGGTAATCCTCACTTTTTATTAAATTTCAACATCATTAAAGTTACCATGACAGCAATCCTTAAACTAATACTTTCTTTAAACAGAGCTATTTCAAGAATTACCTAATAGTCTATATTTATTGCCTTTGAATTTTGTTGTCTATCTATCCTTGTGATTAATGTATTAATAGCTGTTTAAATTAATGTATTTAATAGCTGATATCTATTATCATTTAGTTAATGATCTTTTTCACAACAAATAAGTACCTGTGTAGGTCAAACAATACCACAGGAACACTTATTATTCTGTTGTTTGGGTTTTTTTTAAGCAAGTAATTGTGAAACCACAATGTACAAGTAATTTCAATGATGGTTGGAAGCTCAAAATTATTTCTACACTTTCGTTTTTTAATTGACTAGATTTCAAGTAGATAATATTGAGGTTGGTTTTTCAGATTATACTATTTACCATCGCTGTGATAGCCTGTATAACTACTTTCTTCTTTTCTTAGTCCCCACCAACTGCCAATTCCCACAATATTGAAAGCATTCACTCAATGGTGATAAGAAGCTTAATGATAGCACAACAGTAACAGCAGCAGCAGTACACAGCTATAAAGATAAGACATTTTTTTTAAATTAGAACTGGCAAATGTACCACAGTGATGATACAAAGCTCAGCAATAGTTCAAAAGGGAAAGCATTCAAAATTAGTTTCCAAAGGGACATCTGTTGCCTTTTCGATAACATTTTGTACTGCATAAAGCATAAAACATGTATTGCTTAAGCAAGGATTAAGCAAAGATTACTGTGTTTCACTGTGCTTCTGATTAAAAATCAGATTAAATTTCTCTCAGAATGTACTTTGATTTTCAATCTGTAACAGTGAACTATGGATGACTGGGAAAATAGGAAATATAGGAATACAACACAAAAATCTTTCTGACGTATGACAAAAAGCAGTAGCAAAACTACTAATACTTCACAGTATGACCAAGCAAACCAAAGTATTTTTATACACTATAACTCAATCATAGGTTGTACAATTCTTTACAAATTGAATTCTTTACAATTACATCCCTACAGGAAAGATAAGGAAACATATTCTGCAAGAAATTACTTGCATACATTTTCTCACTGTAGCATGAGGTGTATATAAATGGTATTGGAAGCAAAGTTAGTGGCAAGAGTTAACATCAGCTTCCTAGTATTCCTCAAAACAATCATACATCTACTCACGATTTATGTGGTCCATATAATAAACTCCAATCTGTTGATCGTAAACCGTTTCCCATCCTAAAGGAAGCTCATCACCAACACAGTCGGCAAACGTCAATGGCTTTGTAATCCTGTAAAAATAAAAATAGCAGAAATAAATACCAAAGGTGCAGAGTTTACAATGCAATGAATGTTATTACATGTTTTGAAGATACCTTTGCCAGTTGATCAAAAACTAGTTATGCTACTTAGGAATGTGCTGATAATTAAAAACATACAGTTTCAAAATAAATTTTCATTTGAATATGCTGACAGATACTCCCCAAACAGGTAAGACAAGCTTCTCCCCTCTAGTTTCTATGTATAACAATTTAATTATAAAGGCATGCAGTCCTGCCAGTTCTTCTCCCATACTGCAAAGAACACAAATGTGAAGCTGGAGTTCACCACTGCTGAAACTACTAGAAGCTTTAGAGGTTTCAGCTTCTTTTGGGCGACAATGTAGCACAATTGCTTGCCTTTAAAAAAATATAAAATTCAACACAGCACTATATAACAGACTTCCTCTTTTCAATTCTACATTTCCAGCTATTAATAATATTCTCTTGGTCCAGACATATCCAAATTACTTCCTCTCCCCCAAAAAGAAGAGAGATAAACAAATATTTCTGAAAAATTCTGAAGCAATTAGAGCGGAAATTGTAATTACTAAGCAACAGCATTACTATCTAGCAGCTTAAAATATCACAGACTTGCTAGGCAAAGTCTTGATAGATCAGTGAGTAATAGAAAACTGAAACAGCCATGTCAGTGTTCACAGGAACACTGAACATACTAGGTTCTGTAATAAACAGAAAGACTCTAAATTAACACTGCTCTAAAAAACTAGGAAGAATAAATGATATAAATATAAAAGCCTTTATGTTCAGTCTAATAATGTCTGTTACCCAAATATTCATTTTAATCTTTACTTAACCTCTAGGATAATGTTTTCCTCTAAAAGCTGTCACAAAATTCATTTATTCAAAAGCTTTTAATAAAGGAATTTCAATTATACATAGGATATAGATACAGCACCTTCCTCACATATTTGTTGAGGCATTTCTAATACCTAGAATGATGACAATTTTGCAAACGTTAAATACATGCAATAATTTAGGGACTGACTTGAGCATAATCTATAGCATAATACTGTTTTTTGTAATTCCATTTGTATGTTGTAATATCTAATTAATGTTTTCTGACACCAGATTTGGATTATGCTTACAAATACACTGCCTAATGGAGAGATCTTTAGGACTCATAACTGCCCTTCATCTGATAACACCTGTATAACACAGCAACTCTCTCCGAACTAAAATATCTGTGTTTGAGCTTGGAAGTCCTTTCCCACCCCAAAATAAAACCAAACAGAACAATCGAGTGGTAAAGACTTCAAATGATGGAAATGCTACTACATTCTAGCTGGTACAGTAAGCACACCATTCCACCACCAAAAAAGAGCACAAAACTTTGCACACAGCAAACAGAAAAACTGCATTTACCTGCCTCCTGAAACTATCTTAGAATTCTTGAGATTACAGTGTTCAAAATTAACTATAGTAGAATAAAAAAAATATCCTTACTAGTTTCAATGTAATGTTTCAACAGCTCTGCACAACAGTAGAATGATCAAGCTCTTTAGGTTAAATAATAGCTTGATCATTTGGTGGATTCTCCAACACATATACACAGTTCAGCAAGAAGATATACATAAACTTGTGCACTAGCTTTTAAAGTAAAAATTTTCCATTACTGACAAATATGTAGTTTACATCATGCAAATCCAAAAATGCTGTATTCAAAAAAGAAAATATTATTAGGAGCTGACATATTCACTCTCAGTAATTCATCTAGCAGTCAGGCAGAACAGATATTGCCAAAATACTCCTGATCTCCCTGGAATTCAGTCAAATATTAAACATACAATGTGCAGCATTTTTTTCTTAAACTCTCATGGTCTTGTTCTGAAGAAATCATGTTTACAATTTCTCAAAGTAGTCTAGACATTAGCTCCTAAATTACCGCACTATAGACAAGATTTTCTTTGGAATGAGTTATGAGACTTGCTTGTCTGTTATACAAACATACCCTCACCCTTTATTCATAAATAAAACCCGCACACGATACTCTAACCTTTCACACTACAAAAACTTTAATTCAATCCTCTCTGTGATCCCGCCAGGACTCAGACTTGCAGGACAAGGACAACGTTCACTTTTTGGAAAAGGGAGACTAAAGAAAACTAATGCATCTGGTCTAACCAGTTCTCATTACAGTGTTGTAAAAGCCTGTGAGAACAGTTTAATTAATGGTTTTGACGGAAAACTTGTAGAAAAAAAAAAAACCTCATCACATAAAAAGGTGTCTTCCAGACATTCAGACCATTATTAAGTTGATGTTGCTCATTTTAAAACTATTATCAAAGTTGCTCCAAATTGAATTCCCTTCAGACAAAGAATAATGTCACACTGACTCAGTTCAGTCACATTATACCTATGTAGCTGGACTTTCAGCCAAAAACATGAACTGAGAATTGGAAGTTTCTGTTTTGCACTGCTTTAACTAAGTGAACAGAAAAAGTACCTTTCTTGTTTAACCAGCACAAGTTTGAGGACAAGATTAGTTTCTTGCCAGTTAAGGAAACTAGAGTTTTTCAGAATAACAAAGACAAAATGGAACAGATGCAGATATCTGCATTGGAGGTCAGCCACAAATCACAGCAGTTCACTGCTGAAATTAAGTATCTTCTGCAAATACTGCTTTACCCTCTGGTTTTGTTTTTAATTAGCTTAAGTTCTATAAAATAGAACAGATTTTTTCTGCTTGTTTATAAAGAATTGTACAAGGTACAAGTACATCTGTTAAAACATTTTGAAGTACTGAAATAAAGACAAAAAACTTTTTGAAGCATTATAAAGACAGAGACACAACAAAAATGCTTCCATCTTTGATTAAACAAAAAACAGGGCTGTCCCAAACTGTGCTATTCACAGTAAATAAAAACTTAGGCATTTAACTGTGATCACAGTAGTAAATAATAACTAACACGATTGTGTTCATGATCATGTTATCCATGATTACCTCCTCTTTCCCCCAAAACAACTGGCAGACATTAACAATAAAGTTCTGAACTTTCAGCTGAAGAGGAAAATCCTCTGGGAGCAGTTTACAGCATTAACTCTTTGCGACCATGGGACCTACAGGCCAAGTACAAGTAACAGTTCTCCATGGGAGTCAATTCTGTGCACATCAAAAAACCAACCTTAACTTCAGATTAACTGACTTTACCCTTTCCCAAAGTAATGATGCTCTTCAGTCCTTAGGCACCCAATCTTTTGTGACTCTGAAACCCCTCAGAAGCAAATACAGAATCACATAAGAAAGCTTCCATAATCCAAATCCAATATATCAAGTCCAGACAAAAACCTTTGAGCAATGACACGCATCTCAGATCTGTCACTTCTAACTCTGCACAAATTATATGCTTTCATTAAGAAGAAATAAAAGTCTGGTATTTGCATGCAATCGAACAGATACATCTGAAAACCCAAGTTTTATTCACATTTCCTCCGCATTAATTACCAAGCTAAACAGTGAGAATACAGAAATTAATCTGTAAAACAAAACCAAACAAGTGACTAACTAAG
Source organism: Petroica traversi (assembly GCA_025920805.1). Classification (NCBI taxonomy): domain Eukaryota; kingdom Metazoa; phylum Chordata; class Aves; order Passeriformes; family Petroicidae; genus Petroica; species Petroica traversi. The sequence continues at coordinate 7,086,894 of JAHLSL010000057.1, read as the reverse complement.
TTTTTTATCCTCTTTGCATATTTATTTGGTATCTTTATCCACTACTATGCAAAGAAGAATCCCAGAACACATTATTACAGCTTTCTGAATATGCAGCAGCAAAACAAGTATTTCCAGAATGCATCAGTTCATGGCAGGGACTGGATGGGAAGAAAAAAAGTCATTAAAAGACAATGGCTAAATACCATTCTAGATGAATTACTTCAAAAGTGCTTTCAGCTTCAGATACACTAACTCCATCTAATTTCAACCCTCCATTCTCCCCCCAGAAAACCCCACAGAAAACCTCAACCTCTAAATAATAAAGAAAAGCTTCTGGGTCCGAAGAAAAGACATACTTCACATCTCCAAAGCACAGTTTAACAGATAGAGTAGGGCAATTTCATTGTCATAGACCTTCAGAACCAGAACCAGATCACTGAAAACACAAGGCTTTGGAAAATATTATGTAAGATTCTCAGTCTTCCCATGGCCCTGATGCCACATTTGAGAGCCCTGGCTGCTTGAAATCCCCAGGTTTAATTGAGTAAAACTTCCCCTGGGAGGAACTAAATTAAGCCAAACAAAGCCTGTTTTTCCAAGATCTTGAACAGGAAATCGAAAAGGTGTTCCAAAGCAGAAACACTCTTGTACACTAGTTGCCCTCCTTTAAACAATGCCTAGACACCTAAATTACACACAGGGTCACCACACCTTTCAAAGTGGGCCTGGATTAAGAGGAAAGTACTAACCATGAGGGCTAATTTTGAAAAAAAACCACCAAGTTCTGAACAAAAGGAACTGTCCATAGGAGACAGAGAAAAGGATGTAAGAATAGCAGAGCTGGCAACAGTGTTTTTGATTTTGTTCCTGATTTTGGTCAGGTCCAATGGCAGCAAAAAATATCTGATAAACTCTGACACACCCCACAGACAACTAGGGGGAAAATTTCCTTAAACTTCATCTCAGTCTGAATTGTCATCTAATAGGGATAAGATGGTTTTGCCTGACAAATGCAGATACAGAAACTGTATTACTAATTTACTAGGAAACCATATTAATTCACTTTAGAGATCCGAAAAACACAATGCAATTTAAAAATGAGTAATAGAATAACCACAAAAGGATTAGCAATCTGATAAATCTAGCAATAGTTTATCCAAGGAAAGTATTACGCCAACTATACTACTGAAGTGACACAAGGCAAGAAAGAGAAAAGGCAAAATGAGAAATCATGTGCACACTTTCAGTCAATGTTTTTTGTTACCTCCTTTTAAATGCAAATTTAAGTTACAGATGTTATGAAGTTCAACTAACCCTCCTGTCTTGTACCATGGCTCTTATTCCCAACAACTGCATAGAGAGAAAAAAAAGAAAACAACAAAAAAACCCCAAACAAACAAAATCAGGAAATTGAGAAGGAATGGAAGTTGATTTTTTTTTTGATGTTTCACAGACATTGGTAAGAAGAGCTGCTTACACTGAGGGGGAGAATGGGAGGATTGTTATTATATTGTTTCTACAAGTCACACTGCAGTCCTGGAGGAACTTCTTTGACATCTTCCACCACCATAGCCGTGGCCTGGTCAACAAGACCATCTCTGTGAGACACAGAGAGGGTCTGTAGCCACAGCTGTGCCATGAGTCCGAGCAGGGCAGGGACAGGGCAGGCACACCCTGCCCAGCTGCCGAAGGAAGGAGCTTCCTGCACAGGGCAGAAACAGGCACAGCCAGACCCACGCAGCCTCACCCGGGGCAGCACATGCTGCAGGCACGGGCTGCTGGCAGTAAATGCCACCAGCAACTCTAAATCCCCTGTTACAGCACTCTGGAGCACACCATGGTTTTTGCTCGTCTGTCCTCCATCCACTCAGCTCCCTGCAAGCAGCCAAGTCATAAAAATGAACTGGATTTTGAAATAAAGTTTGGCAAATTACATTCCAACTGCTTAGTCAAAAGTACAACAAAGTTCACTGAACTATATGTATCTTTTCAAGACACAAGTTTCTTTTAACCTTTTTCCTAATCCAAATTATATACCTTCATTTTACCATGCAATTTAACCTCAGACTCTGAATAAAATGATTTACTGAACATCTACTCAATCCTTCATTAAAATAAATCCACAATACAGATGGCCAGACTGAAACTTACACAACTGAAATTTTGTGCTCAGGACAAAGATTTAAAGAAGGAAATGTGTTCAGAGTCATTGATGGGATAAATTTCCTTGGAAAAAAATGGTAGCCTACAGCAAGGAAATAACAGCACCAACTGTTCTAAAGGTCACTTGAAATCCAGTTTTTTTAAGACCACTTTATATTTTGTATCTATTTATGTTATTATTATTATATTTCTTTTTTTTTTTCTCAACAGCAAACAAGCTAATGACAGAGTGCTAATACTGTCCAATCAGTGTATTTGCTTCAATGTACAGTAACAGAAGCCAACACAGCATATATCAATGTGCAAAACAGAAGCCACAGGATGGCATTAGCCAGACATTTGTACAGTAATAAATCACCATCTTGAAGTGTGAGAAAAATGTGTGATCAGTATTAGACCTTTTTTTTATTTCAACTCTGAACCGTTAGCTTTTGTGATGCAAAATGTATGCAAAGTTACACAGCTAAGAGAGAACACATACAAATTGTTGACTTACAAGAAGTAATAGCAGTCTACATTGCCTATAAATACCTCTAAGAAATGTACCAAGGACACCCTCTTACCTTTCACTATTCTAGAAATAATGAACTTTTAATAACAAGTAACAACAGACAAATAATATACTTTTGTTTTTACCCTTTATCATAATCCCCAAAACCAAAACAGCTGAAAAACAGTGGCTTAGTATGTTGAAACATAAAATGCTATGTCCAATTGCAGCTCTCGCATAACTTGTCTGGCTGCTCAGGAGCTGCTGAAACAGCTCCACACAAGCAGCCAAGTTTTCCAGCAGCTATCCATTTCTTAACTGCAGCTAAGATCCAGATCCAAATTCAGAATACAAATATTATGGGAAATTCTTGCTGAAAATATTTCATGTACACGATGAACATGCCTTTCCCAAAAATCATAGCCAGGTTAAAAGTCAGTGCTTTTAAGAAATCTATTTTTGTGTCTGCAATTTATTGAGTTTTTTTACAGAGGATAACAGTAAAAAATGGGCAGAGGGGTTAAGTAGAACTATTCATTAATGCTTTAAAACTTATTTGTTTGTGTGTGCATAGATAGCCCAAAGTGACTAACAACTGTACAAAGCCACCAGCCTAAGATTAGCAGTGGAGCATAGACAATTGCTAGAGACTGGCTGAAGAAAAGCTGACTGGATGGCAGATGACTTGACCCATAGAGGAGAAAACAGCTGGGAATAAACCATGAGAGGAAAAAAGCAGGAACATGTGGCAGATAAGACAGTTAAGGAGGGGAAATAAGGAGACTAGGTTTCTGATTTCAAATTGTTCCTTCCAACTGATTTCAAAACTGATTTCAAATTGCACCTTCATACTGAATATGCTCTTTGCTAGAAAGAGTAACATGCAAAATATTTACAACTTTTCTCTTGCCAGTGCTACTCAAAAATCTCAAATATTTACAAGATCTTCTTTAGGACTCCTGCAATGTGTGAGATTAAAAAAAAAACAAAAACAAAAAAACCCACAAAAAACACAAACAAAAAATCAACAGAAACAAAAAAAAAAACCTCAAAACACAAAAAACCAACTCAAACCAAATGAATAAGAACCAAAAGCCTAAACAATAAAGAAAATTTAACAGATAATTTCAAAATTTGAGAAGCAAGATGAATTCTTCCACTTGTGGAAGAAGTCTACCCTGACACAACACCTGTCCAGACACAGCACATCTTTAGAGTGAGCAAGTACGCAGTGCTCTAGTTTCACTGATTCTGAATCAACATTTATAACTTTCAACCAGCATCTGTGCATAGCAGCATTTTCCAACTACATCTGATTGATAATCAAGGTCCTAGTTAGTAATGGCCTGGCATGTAGTTATCCATTTATTTCTTTCATCCTGCAAACCACAATTCTGCAACCTTCTGCTGTCATTCAGCTGTCAGATTTCTGTGTCCTCAGAATATATTAAAACTCATTTCTATGTTCAGTTCTGTCTAACAAACTGCTTGATAGTTGTAACCTTAGTTTTGCAAAGACTCCTTAGTTTGAGAAGATAAATTTCCAGCTAGCTTATTTGACCACAATCCTGCCCATCAGTTAACTAAACCACTGTAGAGGAGTCAGTGGGAGAGGCAGTAAGTGCTTCACCCTTACATAGAGGAGTGTTTATGTGCTTGTGTATAAGTGTATGCCCAAACACAAAAAATTATTCACTTCTGATTGCTGGTCACAACTTCTGTATGCTACTATCCAATGAGGAGGAAACATCTGCACTTTCCTAATGGAAGTCACCCGAGCAAGGGTGAAAAAGTGCATCTGGCAAGATCTTACCAGCAAGTTCTTAGTAATAACATTTTGCACATGAACAAGAATCATGGGAGGAGTTCAAAGCAGGAAGAAACTGTAGCAGACAGGAAAAGGGTACCCAGCAGACAAGTAGAAACAAAAATGGGAGATAAACTCCAAATTCAAGTCCATGAAGCTCCACATGTTAGAATGAAAGAAGGCACCAGAAGAAGCTTCACATCTCAGTAACGAGTGAAATAGTCTTAAATGCTACAAGACATTATCATGCAGTCAAATAATTCCTAAGGACTCTAACATGATCACTTGAAGTTTATATCAAATAAAAGTAGAACATACTTACTACTACACTGCGTCTTTCACTTGCACTTTATTGAAATGTGTTGGCTATCACTGCTCACAAGAGCAGTAGAGAAGCAAAAGCATAAACTTCTTCAAAACTGTTGGCCCATCTACTACGTTCTCTTGCTAACCTCAGGTGTCCTATATTCAGAAAGATTACACCAGCATTAACTATCCTGTTACCTTTAAATCTGACCTTGCTAGACTAAACTTTTCTTCAAAATTTTGAAGTCTATGTGAATGTGCCAAACATTATAGCAGAGATTTTTCTACAACTTTCTAACAGCCAATGGTAATTCAAGTTTCTGTACATTTGTAATAGTTATCTCTTCACAACTGAAGGTGTTCTCCCTTAAATTTATCATTCTTCTTTACCAGTTATTTCCAGATTAGAAATAACTAAATATATACATGTGTGTGCATATACATATATGTACACACATACACACACGCAAGCGATTTGTCCACACAATGTATTGTTTTGTCTAAATACCATTCAGGTGTTAAATGACTGAAGCTTAACTTAGCGTTCTTCAATAAAGAAAGTACTGTGAAACACTTCTGTGAATACTTTAAACCACTTTAGACAAATTTCAGCAAAACAGGGAATCTTACATTAACTGGAAGTCTTTGGGCTGACTAGAAGGCACGTAGTTGAAGATGCATAGAGGTTAACCTTAGAACATTGACACATACATGCAATTACGTCCCAATGGATACAGGACTGGAAGGGATACAAGCAAGTGTGCAGACAATACAAAATGTGAGGAGCTGCTGACTCCCTCAAAGATGGAGCCTTGCAGAGACCTTGAATAATTAGGAGAGACGGGCAATCACCAACTGGGGAAAGTGCCAGATTCTGCACTGGGGATGGGGAATATATGGACAGACTGGCGAACAAGAGGCTGGAGAGCAGCACTGCGGAAAGGGACCCAAGGGTCTTGGTTGGTGGTAAGTTGAACATGAGTCAGCAGTGTCCCGGCAGCCAGGAGGGACAACCCTGTCCTGGGGGTCATCAGGCTCAACATCACCAAGCGTGCAAGGGAAGGGATTGTCCTGCTCTGCTCTGCTCTGGGGCAGCCTCACCTCGAATGCTGGGAGCAGTTCTGGGTGCCACAACGTAAGAAGGACATTAGTGAACATCTAAAGGAGGGCAACAAAGATGGTGAAGGGCCTTGAGGAGAAGCTGTAAGAGAAGCAGATGAGGTCACTTGGTCTGTTCAGCTTGGAAAAGAGGAGACTGAGGGGAGGCTTCATCGCAGTCTACAGCTTCATCGCGAGGAAAGAGGATGGGCAGGCACTGATCTCTCCCCTATGGTGACCAGAGACAGGACCCAAGGGAATGGCCTGAAGTTTTGACATGGGAGGTTTAGGCTGGATATTAGGAACATGTTCCTCCCCCAGAGAATGGTTGGGCACTGGAACAGGCTCCCCAGAGAAGCCTAACAGAGCTCAAGAAGCATTTGGGCTCTTGGGCAAATGGTGTGACTCTGGTAGAAGGACAGAGAGCTGGACTCTTATGTTCCTTGTAGATCCCTTTCAACCCAGCATACTCGACAATTCTGTGCAAATCTCTCTCATACACTAAGAAGGTACATGCTAACAAACATTAGCTAAAGGGATTTTTTTATTTCTATTGTCTGAGAGAAACAATGTTTTAGAATAGGCTATAGCTAATACTCCCCTGCATGTAAACAGAAGTTTAATGACACCAGAAACAGGCACCCATCATGCCTATATGCACAAACAAGCCTAGCACTACTATCGGTGAAAACTTAGTTCATCTGATGCTTTAAAGTCCTCCAAAAACTTACTATATTTGGAGTATATTCAATTAAATTTTACTTAAATTATGTTCATTAAACTATTTCACCAATAAGCATAATTCAATTATATTAATAAAAAAGAAAACACACAAAGTTACCAGAAACCATTTGTAGAGAAATTAAAAAGAAACTGGCAAACAATGGGAGGAAAAAGTAAATGCAACTGGCCTGAGTATAAAAAAAAAGGTTGGAAAAATACATATTCAAGAGACCATTCTTTTCAAGTCTTGGAACAAAGTGATGTGTAGATAAGTGCCAAAAGAATATGCATACCATGACTTCACATACATCCTATTCAAAACAAATTGTGAGGTAAAACAGTAAACAAAGGCCTCACACCCAGAAAAGTCTACAATGACAGCTAATATTAGAAATTCAAGACAAGAGTCTCTCATTTAATCTTTCAAAACCGTTTTTCTCCTCTTCATCTTCCAACACTTTTGAAAATGTGTTATACTCATCCTGTATTTTTCCTAAAAGTACCACATGTGGCATTTCTCAAACATGTTCAATTATCCCATTCCTGGAAATTTTATGGACTCTTTTGTACCATTCTATGTAATGTCTTCTAACATGCTACTGAGTTGTCACGCTCTGACCTCGCCTGTAAAGCAGAGAAATTCTGCCTTGCAAAAGGCCACAGCTCTGGCTCCAAGCCCTCTCAGTGGAATGGGTGCCCATGTGCACAGAGGGAAATCTGCAAGCAGAGAGGACATTACACTGCACTGCAGTAGCCCCCTGCCCAAACTGTACTGCAGAACTGCAAGGAAGCCTTTCCACACTGCTCCTCTTCTTGAGTTTCTGAACTACATTTATAAAGCAATACTTTATGTGAGGGTGTAAGAGTGTAACTAATGTGGCATGCACACTGCATCCAAGGGCACCGTTTCTATCACTTGCCTGAACAGTCACTTAGCTTGACTTAGCACTAAGCAACTGAAGTGGAAATATGTTGACAGGATCTTTGATGCTTTTGGTTTCAGAGTCCATTTCTTGCAAGCACTGATCTACAGCAGTCACCTCATTATTTAAGGTTTTTCCACTCTTCCAGGAGTAACAGACCCTTGGCCAAGCATAAATGGATGCATGTTTCTGCTGCCTAGAAGTGGTGATGGACAAGTCATGAATGACTATTGCATACATTAGCATTTTCAATCTACCCATTTATATCAAAGCTCCATATTTTAAGAGGCATTACAAAAACAGTTAATGATTACCCGTAAGATATTGAAAGTGGTCTAAGAGAACTGTGCTTAAAATGTGTCTTATTTTCCAAACATAATCAGGATACCTAACAGAAGAAATTTAATCTCCCTAAAATCTTTGCTGCTTTTATACCGATGGAGCAACAACCCCTCGGAAAGCAAAATAATTCCTTTAAGCCAAATAACTGCCTAAGGTAAAGAGCAATGGTTCCCCAAAGACTTGCAGCCTTGCTACATTTTTAGCAATAGTCCATCTAGACTAACAAAGTCGTTCCCAATATATAATACAAAGAATTACTCATAACGTCACTATCATGTTTTCACATACATATATAAGAATAAAAAATACTTCGCAAAAAAAATCAAGAGGAACCCAGGGAAATAATATACACCTAATGAATTATAATAACGCAGTATGAAAAAAAATCTTAGAAGAATCTGCTTAAATCCAAGATAAAAAATACTTCGAACTATCAGAAAAAAATGTATTTTTGATATAAGAAAATAAACCATAAAACAGCACAAGCAGTGTTGGGAGTTATTTTACAATATAAAATTTCACATATACTAGAAAAATCGGTAAGTACAACCCAGACAAGAGGGGTTAAAGCTCAATTGTAGAAGACTGACCATGCCATCAAACCTACAGTAATCTTAATTTGAACATAACATCCTGAATACCTCTTCATTAAAACAGCAGTGGAAATCTGATTAAATTTATAGTAAGATACTGAAGAGAGTTCAACAGTAGATGGCCTCATCTTCTTCCTCCCCATCTCCCATGACAGAGAAGGTTAAAAATAGAGGCTTCCGTTTCCTTAGATTATTTCGCTTTAAACTTTTCTAGAGCACTGAAATAGCTACTTTGCCAGCTTCCTACATTTGTGTTAGAAAAGGAGTGTTAAAAACACACATTTACAGCAACTCAGGAAACTGACTTCTGTGGTTTGCACTATTATAATCATTTCAAATGGCAAGTCTCTCTAGAAGTGGTAGGTATCTCTTCCAAAGTTTCCTTTTGGATATTGCTCACCCAAAGGTCCCTTGCACCACATATTAACATATTTTGGGAATAAGCTGTACTGGCATTTTTTTCTATATTTATACATTCCTTTGCAGTTAGTAAATGCAGATATTTTCAGTGCACAGTGCTCAGTTCCCCATATGCAAAAGCAGCTCCAGTTCTAGGAAGGAAGGCTTAAGAGCTGTAAAAGACAGCCTCAGCTCCCTCCCTCCCTGCCCTGAGCCTTTGAGGAAGTCAGCCACAGGAAGCCCCTAACTTCCACCGCGGCAGCACAGAGTGGCCCCAGGTGTCCAGGTCCATATTTTAAGGTCAGAAAGTCACTGTCATCATCTAATTCAACTCCTGTATACTACAAGCTGCAAAACATCAGCTGGTAATCCTTGCATCTAGCTCAAATTCATGGGTGACCTAGAGCACGTCTTCCATAGTGACAAGAGCAGTGTTCGTCAACATTGAACAAATGTACATTGCAGAATAAGCATCTGAATTCTTTATCTGTTTTGTTGTATCAACAAACAAAAAGTAGCAGGTATCTCAAGTCCGCTGCAATATGATGTTGTATCATCTGCACATTACTCTAATGCAGAGCCACCCATTCATTAGGAAGTCTGGTATGCTTCGTTAGGCATTCCCTCATTAGGCAATTTTTTTATCGCTTTTTATTCTGCTAGAGTAGAGTTGCCTTGGCTGAAGTTCTCCCTCCTGAGGGTGTGCCTCCTTCTCATCTCTTGTAAGAAGGTCAATTAAAACAGCTCTGCCAGTTGAAACAATGAAGCACAGGAAAAATGCTGTCCCGACCTCCCCACACCTCTGCTTCAATTCTTGTAATAGGCTCCTAGATAATTTCAGCACTGCTGAACCCTGGGACCTGAATTTTGTAGGTATCCTACTATTCCCAAGGAAAAACATTCAAGTCTGGTGAAGGTACAAGGGAGTTGAAAGAGGGGAATAATGTTGCACATCTCATCATAACGTTGGGAAGCACAGAAGTTCAGGTCTCTGCAGATTTAATCTCCACTGAACACATGCCAGCTTCTCAGGGACCTCTCTTGGCCACACTCAACTCCAGTGTTTCAGGACATCCGAGAGGACTGATCCAGCTGCAAGGAGAAGCTCCAGAAAAAACAATCCCAGTACAACCCCGCTCCTTTCAGGGAAGGAGACTAAGAAGTCAGTTTCTCCTTCCAGTCCCAATGCAACCCCTTCTAGCACCTGAACATCATGGAGGAAAGAAAAGGAAGCAGGGATACAAAAGAATGAGGAAAATGGGAACCATGTGCTGGAAGAATAGGCAATGGCAATCAGAAAGCAATGAATGATCCAAGGAATCACATACACTAAGCCTCACTCAGGTAGGAGGGAAGAAAGAAGAATGAAAAAACCCACACAGATAAAATCAGAACAGCCATATAAAGACAGTTTCACAATTACAATGCAGACATGAAGAGAAGACTAAGGCACCAGGATCCGTATGTTTAGGAGTCTCCTAAAGTTTGGAGGAAGAACAGTCTATTTTAAAATTTTTGGAGAAACTCAAGTATACAGCAAATGAAAAACTACAATCTCTAAAACCTTTGAAAATCCACTGCTAACAGTGGTACGACAGCCCCACGGAGGATCAATCCCCAATATAAATACTTCCTTCAGTGCTCATGAAAGGTTAAGACCAAACAACATAGCATATTCACATGGATAACACGTTTGGGAATCAACTAATTAATCCATTTATCCGTTAACACTGTTAAAAGAAAAAACACAAAACAAACCCTCACAACAGAGCTGTGCAGGAAATAACTAGATATTCATGAAGGAAATTAACTACTAAAACACATTAAATGATTGACTGACTGAGCAATCATTACAATAAAAGTGGGAGAAGGAAACAAGCTACTGTGTTTTGAGTCATATCCTCAACTATATACTCACTAAAAAATATTATTCCATAGTAATTGCAATTAAAATCTCTTCCCAGCTTCTCTTCTTTTTCTCATATAAGAGCAAGTCTATCTTTACTACAGAAAGCACTCACCCACATGCAACCTCAGAAGAGCCACAAAGACATCAAAAATGCAGATTAAATAAACTGCAGGAAAAACTGATTTACGTAAAGGAAAGCCATCTGCATTTCCATGAACCTTGTCTGGTACTAGGTAGCAAGCAGATTGGCAGATGCATTCAGAAGAGAAATGGGGTTTATATTTGACATTAGAATTCTAGGTTTTGGCAGAAGGGACATACATTTCCTTTACTTAAAATACAGAAAATTATCTGCCCACAGAAATTATGCAAAATCTTGTCAGAGTAACTGTTCCCTGCATTTCACAGCCTTTTATGTTACTAGCAGAGGAAGTTTATAAAGTTTTCATTTCTTTAACTCCAATTCACCCATTTTCTTCAAAACTACTTATATGCAAGAGCTAACCACCAATGGGGCCCTCTCTGCCTCTGAAGTGAGAATGGCAGGCAGAACTGTCTCCTACTTAGGCGATCATCAGCAAAATTTTAGATAGGTAACCAACTTTTCCCAACAATAATAGCTATTTCCAGTTACTGAAAGATCTACTGACTCAGTTTCTGAGTAGCCTGAAAGAAAAGAAAACCCACCGTTTTCAGAAGTGCTGTAAGCCTGCTTGCTAAGCTGGGCTGATGAGCAATGCTGCAGGAGGTCCAGTAAAAGCAGGGCATGAAGCAAACTGAACCACGAATGCTATTCCAGATGTGTGCCAAAAAAATCGTGACTCAAGTGTGTTTAACAAAGCAGGACTTCAAAACTTACCACCAGCTCCTCAAATGCTATTAGGAAACCTGCGTGAACTGAAAGGGAAATTATGGCGCATGGGAAGGCAGGACAGCATACAAGCCTGACAGGGAAATCCCAGAAAAACATGGTAATGACTCTTACATTCCCTTCTCCACACGATTTCATGTTCTGTCATTTTCTAAAAACCTTTCACCATTATCTGTTAAGCAAGAAGGAAGCCTCTCCAAGACAGCTGTGGAAAAACAAACAGGAGCACTCCCTCTTTCCTCCCCCATGCTGTATTTATGCCACAACTGAACAAATAATTTGAAGAGATTTTCTCACCATTTCCTAGACTGCTGTGCCAGGAAAGCCTGTCTTCTGCCATCACCTTCATCTAGCTTCCTTCTGCAGGTCTTACTTCCCCATAAGTGAACCCAGATGCTTACATACATAGCCACTCTCTGCTCTTCCCAGCATGAAATCCACAGGATTGCTATTCACAGGATTTGGTTTTCTGATTTCATACTGCCACAGCATAACAAGGAATTACTAAAGATGAAAGCTGTCAGGGTCCATTCCCTTCCCTACCCTTCATCATAGCTGAAAAACCTAAATTTTTAATGTCCTCAAGTTCACATCCTTGGCAAATCTGCCCTCAAATTCTAATTAGAATACAATGAAGATACCACGATTAAATACATTATTATTATAGGGCATTAAATATATTCCTCCCCCATGCAATTAACAAGGTGTTTCTAACAAACATTCGGCAGAATGGCTTTTTAGTCCATCCAGTAATTTTTATTCATTTTCACAACAGCCTTCTGAAGCAAGGAACCTCACTGCACAGCCAGTTAAACCCCTGCTGGGCTACATTTTAGTGGAAGCCTGAATTTTACAGATATGACTGGTCTAGGACCCCACCTACCCTCTGGCTATATATTGAGCAATGCATCTTACTCACAATGACTTAATGCTTCTAATTCCTGCAAAAATTAGTTTCATAAAGAAAATGATTTAATTTTCCTAACCTCCTCTCAACAAAGCAGCAGTAATAAATACATCCATTTCAGACATCAGTCAAGTCTCAAGTGGAATGCTGATGTGGGCAAGAAACCATCCACTCCCCAAAAACCAAAGCCCAAACTCTCTAAAGAGAGCTGCAAGGCAATGTATCAACAACCAAAGACACCTCTGGATCCTGCTACTTTCGGAGGTGGGACTACAGCAATGCTGAGGGCAGACACCCATGCACACGTGCATATTTCCAATGATAGAATAATCTGCATTTCTCAAAATACCAGCAAACTCATAAAAGGGGCACTTCTCCTCTTTGTAGAAAATGAGTGCTGACAGAAGCAGAGGACAGGAAGGCACTGCTGTTGCCATTAATGAAATCTAGAATACTTAAAAAGATAGCGCACAATTTATTGACAACTGAACCAAAACAATTTCATAATGAAGCAACTTATGCAATCCAAGAACACCATAAAAGTAAACAAATGAAAAGGTTTATGGTAATTGGTATTAAAAAGGAAAACTAATTACACAAATGCCATTTTAAACAGTAGTTTCTTATAACACGTGGTTTAATTTAATAGGTATTAAATATAGTGTAGGAATGGACAAGTTCTTCCGGCAATTTTTAGCATCCATCAAACATCAATGTAGAGAAGAAAAAAATAAATCACTGTCTTCAGAGATCCAACATAAAAATAAAATTAAAATCTTGCTTCTGTCAAAAGTAACTATGAAAATGAACTTGCCTTGCTCTCAGTAACAGTTCATCCTCCTGTATTTTGTACAATTAAGCCCAGCACATGGTTCCATTGTTTGGAACCTACATTGCTTTGATCTTCAATTTCCAAAACAAGAGAACTACAAAAGCATTCTCATACACACCTTTTAGATCAGGCATGTGCTCTCCCATGCATACATATATTAATGGCACAGATTGCACCTTTCCCTTTACAATGCTGCCAATTGCAAGCTTTTGTAAATGTAAATTCTGACTGTACACAATACACAGCTATCCAAACAACGGCAAAAACGCTTTCTTAGTACTGTCTCATTTTCTTTCTGGCATTTTTCTTTCCTGTAAGCACATAAATGCCTTCTCACAGTACTGGGAGCAGTCTAAGCCCTCCAGAGCCACAGACAGCCTGTTCCATGATAGGATGGCCAGCTCCAGCAGCATCTCTGTGAGCACCACGGCAGTGTTCCTGGGCTGCATCATGGCAGTGCTCCTCCAGCTCCTTTCAATGTGCAGGAGCGGGAAGATTCAACTTAGCTTTCCAAGTGATTGGATCATATTAGAAATATTCCTAAATGAAATAAAGTCATGGCTTTATTTCAAAGATTTTTGCTTAAGATAACTTTATTATATACAAGATGCTGTACTACTGCAAATCAACAGGTAAAAACATTATCAATCCATTTAACACTGGTGATACATCCTATGATAAAACACACTTTCTGCATAATTTATAAATACAATCCCAGAAGAAATAACTAGAGCCTACAGCTTTACACAAAAAGAACATTAACTGATTTCTGTAAAGAACGTAACATTACAGTAAAGGTACTGTAAATTCATATTATAAATTATTTACCCCACACAAACACTTCTACATTTGTTTACACAGGATGTTTCCAGCAGACTCAAAGCAGCTTTGCCCTGGCTTCCAGCTACTACAGTGTGGCACAAGCTCCATCTAATATAACGTAGCCTACACAGGCTTGTTAGCTCAGGTTTGGTGATGAATTAACCACAGCCACTGGCACACAACCAGCTCAAAGCATGAGCCAAATTTGCAACACAGCATTTAGACACAACTGACAGAGTCTCATAATGAAATTGCTTACTCACCTTATTCACCTCACTTACTTCATCTAGTGGAATAAACTACTCACCCGTATTGCTACACAAAAAGCATTCATATGGAAGATTGAGGGCCCTGTTTACTCACACCTTAACTCACTGAGCTTTTCCAGGTAGAAAAATCTGTGCTTAGAGAAGGTCAAAACCAAAGTGAACAATTTTTGCTGACAGTGAAACCAATGGCACCCACTGCCCTTGACAGTATTGCACACAATACACCTCTGATACTTATGAACACAAAAACTGACTGCTAACAGCTCCAGGAGGTACATTAACAGCAGGAATTTCAGTGATAAACCTTCAGCAGGACTCCGGCTCTCTACTCAAGATTACACTTTTTGTCCACACATACAGGAAAACAAAACCAAAAGCACAGATAACTCAGCCTAACAGCTACACTGGAATCTTAAATGTAATGCTTTGTTTCATTTGTGCATGAATAGTGCATCCACTGCACACACACTACAGAATTAATAAAGTCCAAATCTGTACCTCAAAATCTGGCACACTAGTCTCAGAATGTATTTCAACCATTTAATAGATAAAAGCATCTCTTAATTTTTAGGAATTGGCTCCTTTTTCAAACAAAACTGACTACTAAAAATTAGCAGACAATAGGGTCATTTAAAAAAAACAGCAAACAAGGGCTTATAGTCCCATCTCCTATAAAAGTATGGATATGCGATTTTTATTAATAGCACAATTAGTAGACTTAGGTCTATTTAGATTTTTTTTCTGTTGATGAGTTTTCAAATTTTAGGGAAACCCCCTAGATAATTCAAATACTTATGAAAGTTTATGAAAGTAGGAGGCCTAATGGAAAGTGAGAAACACATGTTCACACATAATCAGGTATCAGAAAATCTGCTCAGGAGCAAGTAAATGCAAAGAACCCAAATGAAAGGCAAGAAGCATCCAGCAGAACTTTTACCTTCCCAAATACCAAAGTCAATCAGCCGTAAGACACAAACCCACAGGTCACCAGGCTTCACCAGTTCTGGTACTCATGGAAATACCTGATTTCTATAAATGGTTATATTTTCCATATAACACCTACTGAGAGCTTCTTCAGCACATCAAACTCTGTACAAGGCATCTCCCTGCCCTACCCTAGACAAGCTACCTAAATATTTTTCCTTCCAAATGTTATTTTCTTTAAAAATACATTAAATATTTCCTTTAAAAATCCACAGCCAGTCCTATTTGTGTGACTATTTGCTGGGTGGAACAAAGTTAGATGCTAAGCTGGAAATACCATAACAGCTGAGTATTTTAACTGGCAACACCCTTGTAATGACATGCCTGTGTGTCATATCAGCTAGAGACTCCACAACCTTAGAAATCTGACATTTCCCATCTTGAAAAAGTGATTTAGCAGGTTTACCAGAATTTCACATACACACATGGTCATGGACAATCTTGCATTAAAAATACCCAAGAGCAATGTATAAAGTGTATATTAATAAGTTTGACATTTGTCACTGATGACTTCAGTACCCAACTCAGGCATGTCAATATGCCATTCCTCCAAAACTGAATAAAACTTTGGTGCCACACCATGATATAATTTATGATGTGGCATTTTTCTGTAAAATAAAAGCCCAAAGACAAGGTCATATATTGTTTTTAACACTGAAATTTTATCTCTCTCCAGATAAAAATCAATAGCCTTATTACCTGCACAGTTCTATCATTATAGGTGTGCACTAGTTACACAGATTAGCAGTGTTATACAAGGAACCTGCTCTAAATAAATATAAATTGTATAAGATATTGCAAATCATTGAGCATCTAACAATGCTGGGCTTGGGAGATTTTTTTCCTCCAAAATCTGAAAGCAAACATATGGCAGTACGTACAAAGACTATACTAAACTTTCCTCATCACAGGCACCCAATGTATTTCCCAAAATCTGCTGCTTAGTATTTGAATACTTCAACTTTGCTGAGGCTTATTTTGTTGCATTTTTAAAATGTAACAAAGCAAGGGAGAGGGGAGAACTGAGCTATGGCTGGATCCAGCAATCCAGTAGATATCAGAGTCTTGACTAAATATACTTCTCCTGATTAAATGCGACCCACCCATGAGAATCAAAGAGACAGAAATTTGGAGACCTGCCAGTTCATACAATAACTATGTTTATTTGTCTTAATAAATATTTAAGAAACATGACTTGCGGTATTTGATACAACTGAGACCGTGGTTAAAAGGCCTCTCTCCATGACATAAGCAAATACAGCCTATCCTCTTTATTTGTCCGACTTCTTTTCGACATTCAAGGCTAATCTAGTTTTAGGTCAGGAAAGACTGCGGTCTATCATTTTAAACAAACCATTGTAGTAAAACGTGAACAGGAAATTCCTAACTACACTGTTCAAAGAACAATGATTAGAAAAACAACACAAGCTCACAAAGCACAAGAAGGGCAGTCTGGGTGGAAAATAAAAAAAAGCATCACACACATCCAGTCAACCTTGTTCATTTTACTTTCCCCTGCCATCCCCCACTCCCCACAAGGGCCAGGGGTCCTTCAGACCTTGCCAAGGGAGAAACTTTTGGATCCAAAGGGGAAAAAGTGCAGTATATACAGCCCTGTCTGATACCTTGGAAATATCCGGCCTGCGGGAGTTAGCGCAGGCATGCCATTCATTCCACAACATATAAATGCCCTCTTTAGAGCCTCATCCAAGCAGCAGTTTCATTTCAATTTTGAGGCACAGGTCTGCCTTGTTTTTCAATAAGCTGAAAGCTATTTTTGTCATAAAAAAAAAAACCCAACATTTTAAAAGTGTGCCTGCCTAGCATACACAGAGTATATAAAATGAGTAAAACATGGACTCAGGAAAATCTTCTATATTAGCACTCTGTTCATAGCACAGATTTTCATCTTCTAAAAGAAACAAAACCCCAAAAACTTAAATCCCCAGAAATACAACAAAGCAAATTCTACCAAGTGTAGTACCTTAAAACACCCAAAAATTCTTTCACCAAAGTGCTCTCATAACTATTTTGAAATCATTCTTGTAAAAATCTGGACAGCTGACCATCTTTGCTAATGGAAAGAAAAAAGTGTACTCCTAATTTGAGAAAGAAACCACAATAAAGGGGAACTAATTCACTTTTAACATCATGTACTAATATTACATTAAGAGCCTATTAGTCTGTATAACATCTGTTTTTTTTTCTTTACAGAAAACCTAGAAATATCTGGATATATGTATTAGGATTAAAATCTTCATCTACTTCGAAAATAAGCTTTTGAGCACATACATTAAAAGGCAAAAGACAGGAAAAATTAACACAGGATCTCAAAAGACTTGCATTTTAAAGAACCGTATTCAGGGATTGGAGGGTGGGGAGAGAATTTCCACAGTCAGGACACTACCCATAGTTTCGGGGTGCTCTGAAAGGAACCAGAGTTTTGGACATAGAGTAATTTGTATTTTAAAGAGAACAGAAAAGCCTTTTATAAACGTTCCATAGATTCTAAATGTAAAGAAAATAAACTTACAGTTGTGATTCAAGTAAAATATGAACATGATTTTCTTTATCAAGTCACTTCAGAAAGAATAAAACAAATATCTTAAGAACCATGTGGGCAAACAGTCATATGTGCAAAACTTCAAAAACTCCAGATGTTCACATACCAAGCATAATTACTCCAAAGGAGATATTCCAGAAATTTATTACAGTATGTTTTAATGATAAAGTGAGGCAGCTGTATTTTAAAACAACAAAACTTTTTCAAAATTCTGAACCAATTCCACATTAGAAGAAAAAAGTTACCACTATTCCCTTTCAATTTCCCTTTTCTTTCCAAAAGAAAAAGGTAAGGGCCAAAAATCTTCATACAAGTCAGAAAACAGAAAAAGAGAGAGAGTCTTTAACTCCAGGGCCCAAGTTGAGTCCCATCCATAATGCACCCAAGGAAAGTGCATTATTCCCTTAGGCTGTTTAGCAGATGATGAGACAGAGCAGAGGACACGTCTCACTCCCAGCAGGCAGATGTCCAGAGAACAAGATCAGCGACACCATCACTGTAACCCAACAGAAGCCCTGAACAGGCACGGACAGATCTACAAAATCACTCCCAGAAATAATTTCCCTAACACAATGTTACGAGAGAGCTCACTCTGCATTCGAGTATTGGTATTTCAGTGGGAGAAGTTTGCACAAATGAACTACTTTCCACAATCACTGAAGCTTTATTTAGCCTATTTCCTGAATATTGTGACAAATTTTATTAATACTGTTTTTTAAAATATATCCATATATCTCCATTCATATGAATCACCTGCTGTTTTGTCTTTTATTAAGTAATAAAAAACACACCCTATGATCTGGTTTAGCATGAAAACACATTTACATCTAAGCTCTATGAAATGTTCAAGATTTTTTATATTTACTTCTGAGAAAATTTAAGACTTTTTTTCTAGGCAGATGATGCACTGCAAGAAGACAAAAAGTTGGGATATCAAAATCTGTGCCAAAACTTCCAGAAGCCATTTCTGAAAATTCATTAAAAATTAAGGTTGCTGGTAATTTCCTAAAAGGCCTTGAATCCCTAAGAACAGGTTCAGTACAAAAAGTAAGGATGTTCCAGGTGACATTTACAACTAATGACAGGAAACGCTACCATGACTTTTCTTTAAAAACTGAAACCAACAAAAAAACCACCACAAAACTAATCACAGCTCAGCAAATCTTCCACAGATCACTCCACACAAACATTTCTCAACTCCAACCTTCCAGATGTAAAATCAGAATTATGTTTACTAACAGAAGCACTGAGATTATAGCCATAAACAAATATCATAGATGGTAAATTGCCTGAAATTTCAGATGACTGAATGACATGGTACAGACCATTCACATACTGCTTTCTGAAGAAGTTTGTAATAGTTCACCGAAACTTCAGATAAGTGTATACAGAAAACTATTAAAGAGAACAACCAGGAATTTACCAAATAGTTTATTTTACAGTAAGAAAATAATTCCTGGAACTGGAAATTCAGTATCTTCATTTCACCATCAACCTATCAGAATCCAAGAGTCAACCTGATCATAAACCTCTTGACATTTTACTCCAAAAGTAGGCTAAAGGGAAAGATTTTATTTAAACCAAAAATTAAAGGGTTTATTTCACAATTTCTTGGGGGGAAAAATTGTAGCTATACTCTATTAAAAAAAAAAAAAACACCCAACCAACACACCATAAAACACCAACCTACCATTTTAATTCTGCTTATGACAAGTAGACAGGGTTCAGCACTTAAATTTTTCTCCTTAATAACATCATCAACTTCCTGAATAGAAGACATTAAGTAACATACTTCAAGAACAGTAATCATACTTCCCACTGCTGATCAATTCCAAGGAACTTAGCTGAAACTAGCCATTCACTAAGATCAAAGAAAACACTTCTTGAATTCAGTGCATTACACAGTGTTATGAGAAATCAAGAAGCTGTTTAGCTGAATCAGTACATGAGACTCAATATACAAAGATTATTACACACAAACAATACAAGAGAAAGGATGAAGACAAGTTCTAAGACCTCTCATTTCATCTTTCTACATGCTTCCCTTGACTAAGGCAAAAGGCTTAAAAACCTCTTACTTCTTGAACTCCTATACACGCTGTAGCCACCTTTTAGTAATGCAGATAAATGGAGAGTCGCTTCTTTCTGCAGTCCTGGCTATAAACAAAGGCATTAAAATACTGGACCATGCATGCATTAAGCTGCATTTCCAAGGGTTGAGAACTGTGTGAAATAAAAAAGAAGTTTTCTCGACAGATATTCCTCTTTATAACATGGCATTTACTCCCAAAGTTCCCCTACAGGCAACACAAAATGATAGCTAACCAGTCCAGATGCAAAATACAGCTGATCCAAAAATACCTGACCATTCTTCAATTAAATACATCAATTAAAATGCTTTTGCTTTCCTTCTGGGGAATTGGTTTTTTTTAAACCTTTGTGCAATACAGAGATTTAGTTGAAACAATGTCTTTTGCCATGCAGATATGACATAAGCATCAAAATAAAACTGCAATTAAGAAATAGGTTACAATGGATTTTCAAAATACTTTTAATAGAAAAATTCAGCCTCCAAAGCATTATCAAATGAAGAACCTGGAAGTTCACCAGTGTAAGTCTATTGAAGCAAGGATTGTATTTGATTACTTGAGAGGACTCTCAGAGAAAAGCAAGAAAGAAGTACATAATTTCCAAATACAGCATTTTTTTTACCATCTTTCTACAAGCTGGTACTAGTGAACATTTTTCAAAAAACATAATTCTATAATTTAATTGCCCCAACTGAGCAGCTACATTAAGCACAGAAGTAGTATTCAAACACCCGTGCAGAGTCTTGAGCACATGGTGCTTGTTTATCACAAATCTCAGTACACCCATAACCACAAGAGCACCACTAGGTTTTTCCCTTGAATAAACTATGAGCTGGCAGAAAAGCAAAAATAAGACAACTCAAACCAACACAGAGGAGCGTACACTTTTTTTTCAAATGTTGCCAATCACTACACTGCATACAGCTGAAAACAAGTATATATAGATATACAATATGAATATACATGGCTTTAGCTGAATTTTGACAAATCACCTATTACAGTTTCATCTACAATAATTTCCATTTTTTTTTTAACTATATGAAGTAGTGGTCAGTTATCTCTAAAAGACGATGATCAGGTTAATTAGTGTTAATGGTCAATTATAGTGTTAAAGGCTGTTTAGATGCTACTAAAACTGACCTTTGAGCCAACAGGCATAATGGTCATTAAATCAACTTTTTTCTTGGGTGTTGTGGTTAACTTATTCTGAAGTTTGGGGTTGAAGGACTTTTATCTAAGTGCCTTATTATACCTTTAATAATGTGATTCTTAGTCCTATCCAAAAGATGTAATCTGGGGGAAGCAAAGGACGTACAAGTGCTCAAACAGTTATTTCCAAATACGTGGACTTCTTTCTCCACCTCCTAATTGTCTCTTCACTGCACAAAAAAAAAAAAGGCAGTGTACATTTTTTATTCTCTTTTAAGCACTCATAGAATTGCTGTTCAAGTCAAATCATTTTGGACTGTATCCACCTTTCAGAAGTGGGTCACAATTTGTTTATGCTATAGAATTAGATAATTATGCAGTACTTCAGCTGCCTTCCCAAACATAGATAGGTCACTCTTTCTAAGAAAATGTTCTGCATTAAGGCTTTTTAAAAGTCTTATTTTGAGCAGTTTTAGCTGTTAAAATATGATGCATTTTCAGCTTTGATACAAAACTTTGCATTTTGCCATAAAGCATCCCGATCACTCTTTATGCGAAAGAGTTTCAGCCTAAAGTACAATATAAGTCAAAATAGTTTCAACAAGCTTCTCCATAGATATTTCATCTTGAAAATAGCTATTTCAGAATGCTGTGAAAGATAGTCTTTGATTCTCTGTTGCTTGTTCAAGGGTGTTGATATTACTGTACTTTATTTTTGTCCCACTGCCAATTAAATATACTGAAATAGAAAAGTCTTTGAAAACAAAAAAAAATGTACTTGCTTTAGGTCTTGATATGTACTAACTCAGCCCTTGATGGCAATCAGCTCCTTCAGCCAAAGAGTGAACAGTACAGCACAGAACTGCCTCCATCCTGCAAACCACGAGGAGACCACCAAGCTCATCACTGGATGCAAAAGCATTTCCTACTCCAGCCAATACCCACAGAAAAGTAGAGAAACAAACTGAGAAACATTCTAGCTTATTTGATCAGGCACCATGTACCTAGAGCAGGCCTCACCAGGAGGGCAGCAGTATTAAATGGCTAACTTGAAGGATTCAATCAGCTGTTGAAGACAGATCATGTCTTGACAAGCTTTTAGCACACTCTCATTGTATTAAGTCCAAATTAATTTTCCTATCTGGGACAGAATCAAGAAATTACCGACCCTGTGGCATTGCAGAACAAAGCCTACACCCTCAATCCTTGTTATTAATGACTAATGACTAAGAATTGAAGGATTTACTCTCATGAAATAGGCTAGATTTGTATCAAGGAAGAAGAACACATCAGTCTCTGCTCCTCTCCATAAGCAGAGACAAAAATCTTGTTCATCTAATCCAAATATTACAACCTCCTCCTCTATGACCTGGCAATTTCCACCTGTACACGTTCACCTCCCTTAAAAACTCCTCACATGCACTGCAATGATCTTTTGACGAGTTCTCACTCCAGACACTAGTTACAAAACCACCCTTCAGGTAACCCAAATAGCTGCTCTATGGTTTTTGTTATTACCTTGACATGCCTTTTCATGCTCCATCCCTTCCTCAGTCACACCCTACACTTCTACATCAAAATAAGATCTTCCTTGGAGGTGCTCCACTGTCAAAATCCTTCCCACATCTACCCAATCTTATACTCACTTCCCTCACACACACCTCCCAAACACACATCGGTCCAATTCCCTCACACACCAACTTTGTTCCCTGTCAGAAATGGCAACTCTCACCACTGACTTCACCAAGTCTTTAGTATTTCCAAGCTGGTGATGATACCACAAGCTCAGTCCCCAGATCAGTTCTGCTACATGCAGCTCTCTCACCTCCTAATAGCCACTTCAGTGCTGCCACACTTAAAATCTGACTCTGACACCTATTTTTCTTCTCTTGGCCTTTAAACATCCATCTTATGTCTGAAAACTGATTCCCTCCTTTTAAAACGTAACTTGAAGCTTGTTTAGAGATGTGCTGTTTTTCTATGGGAGTATTTTAAAAATCAGTAGTCAAGGCTGTCATTCACAAAGAGGATTTACTCAAAGAAGGTTTTAAACTGACTCATCACTTTTGCCTAATCCAATTCCTTCTTGAATCAAACTTAATTGACATAAACCACTTAAATACCCATCTGCCCGAAAGGTTAAGTCAGCTTAGGGAACTAAACCAGCTGAACACTACCCTTCCCCAAAAAAGAGGCATTAAATACTTCGTAGGGATGGCGTTTTCGCTCGTTTTTCTTACTGCAAGGTCAGATAAGCAGGGGTAGTGCAAAAGAGGGGTGAGACCATGTGGTTTGGCAGGGAGGACATTACTGGTTTTGGCAGCAGCGAATTATTAGCTCAAGAGAGCTGTATTGCCAAACCTTGCTGAGAGTGCTCCCTGCCCTGCCACAGCAGGCAACGAGGTAGGAAAAATACCTAGAGCGTATTTTCTTTAGCTTGCTTCTTTCAACCAGAAACAAGTTGAATATTACTTAAAAGTTGCAATACTGGCTGACTTTGCTGGTGAATGTGAACTGTCACATCTGCAGCAGATAAGATATTCAGGAAGTTCTATTTTTAACTGTAGGCAGAAAAGTATTAGTTTTACTTTTTTCAACAACATATCAGCAAAATACTTCTGCTTGGCCTCACATACTACTTTACAAAGTTCTATCTTCCAAGAAACAATACAAAATTATAAATCAACAATACATTTAACAGGCACCTCTGTGAAGCTTGGTAACAGGGGTCTACTATAGGTAAGTTTCTAGGTTTTTTTACTGCCTACGAATCATTTGTTCTTATGCTTACACAGTGTTGTCATTATATTTATATTTGCTAAAAACATGAAGTTGTTATCTCTCAAACTAATCACTAGAATCCAAGCCTAAACAGGATTTTTTTTCTCCAGATAATAGAGCTTAAACCCCAGTCCTAGCCTTCTGACATTTCAAATCTTGCATTCTCATGTGCAGATCCTGAAAAGCAGAGACTTCCCTCCCTGTACCCTTTAGAAGATACGCTAACGCAAACACCCAATTTTCTTTTCACAATACCTGTGCAGTTTAATTACAATAAATACAACCACTATGTCTATACCAACTCAGATACACACAAATTTATATATATAAAAATAGCAAAGTACCTTCTCTGACAGTTTCAAGCACAGACAAGTTCCAACAGATCAGGGTTTCTCAGTTTGCAAGACCCAACACAGATGTGAGTCAATATCAAGTCACAGAACCCTTCAAGAAACAGCCCACAGAACATGTGCCATCACACTGCTGGTAACACACTCAAGGCACAACTGCTAATTTAGTCCTTTCTAGCATGCACACAGATACAATGCAGGTGCCTAGATTACACATCTAATTGCTGAAAGTACTTCCATTAAGAGGTAGAAACTACAAAAACACACAAAAACCCTTTCACCTTTAACAAAATGTAAAGAAGCTTAACAGCAGTGGCTTTTTTGTTAATGAGGTTTCTTTGGCTCAAAAGATGTTTTGATGCTTTAGCACACATGCATTAGGTCTTGAAATTTTATGCTGCCTAAGCCAGATTTTCAAAAGATATTTTAACCAGTAAAAATCATTTAAATAAATCATTATTATTGTACTATAAGGAAAAATTTTTCATCTTAGGAGAAATCATTGGATGTCTTCAACTTCTACTTTTCAAGACACTAAAAAACTACTAAAAACATTTATAATACTCAGGGACTGGAGATGTAGCAATCATTTATAACAATGCTGAATTACAAGAAAACATGAATGCTCACTTCACACAGGCCCTGCTTTTTCCTCAGCAATATAAATCTGAAAAGAAATTAAGTTACTTTTTTAAAACATTTAAATCAGGGAGGTGAGATAAGCGGGAGAGGGGAAAAGAAGTAATTTAGAAGTATTTACCATGAATCAGTTGATTAACATTGTAACATGTTAACACCTAATCAGACTATACCAATCAAAAAAATACCCAGCTTGAAGACCACACCTAATACCAAGTAATATTAACTCTAGGATGCTTGTGTCTTCATTCATTTTTAATCATAAACATGTTCATGGGATTCATGCACAAAATGAAATTAAATATCTGTCTGAAGACCGACTGAACAGGATGAAAACAAATATGACTGTAACTCCCTCATGAAAGGCAGAGAAGTAGATCTATCACGGCAAATATATATATATATATATATATATATATATATATATATATATATAT
>JAHLSL010000057.1:7038163-7055050 GCA_025920805.1 Petroica traversi | reverse complement strand
GGGGAAGGAGGCTGAGGCCCCGCCGGGGCCCGTCCTGCGCTGCCTCGGGGCCTGTGCTCTGCCACGGCCCGTTGGGGACCGGGGGGACGAAGGAAAAGGGGAGCCATGCCCGGCCCTCGCTGGGTCATCCATTTTCCGGTGCCCGCCAGAAACGCCTCGGAGGTGCTGAGCAATCTCGATATGCACAGGGAGACGGGAAAGGGATGGGGATCCTCTGCAGAGGCTCAAAAGATGTTGGAGGAGAGGTCCTGGAGACCACACGAGCCACGGAGATCATGCTCTATCCATGGTTCGATAATGGAGGGTAGAAAAGTTTATACATCTGGTTTGCTTGACATCTCAACCTGGTCCCTTAACCCCTCCTGTAGAGCAGAAAGCAGCTGTGTCTGATTTGACCTGAGCCTGCTGGAGACCACAACGCAGAGTTCTGGCTACCATCTAGAACTAAATTCCACAAAGCTTTGTTAAACAGGGCTAAAAGTTGGCATGTGGGACTCTGTGCCTTGGCAGGATGCTGCCTTCAGCTAAACCTTTAAAAATCTGAACATAAAGAGTTAAGGTAAAGCAGGCTAAGCTTCTGAAAACTAGGAACGGGGTTAACAATATCTTCTCAAACAACCTAACTCAGCCCCTTGAAATTGGCAATACCCTGCCAGGGATTATATTGCAATTCCAGTTATGTTTCACTTGCATTCACCGTTTTAAGTTACATCTCTATGAACATTAATTGCTGCAGTATGGTTATAAGTGCAGGAAATTAGGGGACTTTTGCTCCTGACTTCCTAGGACTTTCTCTTCTACCCCACCCCCCCCGCCCAAAACAATGGTTATCCAAGAGCAGTGCATGAGAGAGGCAGCATAAATAATAGAATAGAGCTAACTTTCTATGTCTTTTAGAATATTTCAATAGTCGTAGACCGTAGCTTTCTTACCAGTGTTACTGTCAGCCATGAGGTATGACAGAGTAATAGGTGGGTTTAGTGATTAATGCAAAACAGTCTAGAAGCTCTGAGGGCAAAGGTGAAGTAGATTAAAATGTGGTTAAGGTGTAAAATTTAGCAAATGCAAGGTTGTAGATGTGATCTTCAAAAGCATAACAGCTCATCTCAACAGAGTTTGCTTCCACAAACTTGTCAGGTCATCTCATGTGGTCCCATGGGTTAAGCAGTATCTCCAGGAGCAAGGTGCTATATCTGTGCTACGGATCAAAGCAGGCGGACTTAAGGCATAGTACAAACTATTTTTTGGTGGTTGCAGCTTCTATTATTTTAAGTACGTCTCCCAGATTTTCAGAAGTTTTGTTTAGCAGAGGTAGGCATTCCAAATGGCGCATGTCTATATTATCATTTTGGGACACTGGATTTTTTTGTTCAGAAAAACCTCAAGCAGCTGTCCACTGTGCACCACAGCTCATCTTTCCCTTCATTGCTTTGAATGTCTTTGCAGCAATTACCTTAGCACAGTAGCTGCACAGCTCAGCACCATTCCAAGACACTGGACTAGTTCATAATACCTGGCAGCAGTACAGCCAATAATAATAATCCACCAAGCCTAATGAGCCCTGCTGAGGATACGTGCAGCACTGCCCTCCAACATGGGCTGGTTCTTCCTCATCACTCACCAGAGTCCCAAAAGAGGATCAAGCTTCAGTGAAAAGCCTGTAGATGGAAGTTGCAGAAACAGTGTGGGGCTGACCATGGAGGCAGCAAAAAAGGGGTCAGGGAGCTCAACGCAGCAGTGAACAAGAGGGGAACTGGCAGGACTGAGTGTGGAACATTTCCTTCAGGTCATAGCCTTTCAACTAAATTCTTGCCTTAACTTTGGCAAATTGCTCCAGGTTAGAGCCAGAAAGGGACTTGGCTGTGGCTTCTCAGGCAGAATTATAATGCACATGTTCCACGTAAAATGGATGATGTGTATATCCAGTGTGTCCTGGATCTCATGGATTCATTATAAAAGCTGTTGAAGATGCATATGCTACTATGTGAAGCACATGTCCAAGATTTTCATGTGCATTGTAGCTTCAGGTTGCACCTCCCTACATCTTGAACAAGATTCTGCCTGGGCAAAGTTTTCAGGCTAAATATGAGAACATGTCCTAAGAATACCTTAGATTTAAAATTATCCTAGACTTCAGGTCTAACTTTTAGGCTGTCTGTATCTAGAAAAATCATTAGCTTCAGTTAGGAGCTGAAGCTTCTTAAACACTCATGAATAAAAGTGTTGAAAAACCTGATTCCAAGAGTCCAGGCAACTGTGCACAGAGCTGCCTACGGGAACCAGTAGGATATGACAGGGCTAGCACTTGCCTCACCAGAATTGAAACTCCCTCTGTCTGCAGCACATCCATGCCAAGATGCTAGGGAGGAACTCTCAATTATTTTCCAGGCCAGAGCAGTACCCTTCCTCGGATGTTACCTCATCCTTCTGCCCATTCCTTGTGAGGAAATGAACAAAGCATTCAGGAGCCAAGGATTATTTTTGAGTAACATTAAAAGTCAAGAAGAGAAGAACCTGAAAAGGTCACTGTAGTTTTCATGCCAAAGTACTAATTTGCAATGCCTTTTGTGCTGTGCAATGAACCCCTCCCAGGCCTGCATGGTTGCTCCCTTCCTTTTATTTTCCTACCTCTTTCATGTCTGTCCCATGTCCAGAGGGTAAAAGGGAAAAGAGGGGCAGAGAACCTGGTGCAACACAGCATATCACTGGTTTGGATGGCAGAAAGAAACACTATGCCAAAGAAAGATGACCTGCACAGTATGGAACATGTAATAACACATAAGATTTTGACTTAAAATAGCTAAAAGTCCACCACAGGAAATTAAATGTTTGCAGTGCATATTTTAATCAATTGGCAGAAATAGCAATAAATCATATTTCATATAAAGCCATAGCTACATAAATTCACATCGGTCCTTTGTCTCACATCTTCCCCATTAATACATAATACACATCTCAGTTTTCATATATCTCACACACCTTCATTCCACACCTGTTTTCCTTCCACTTTTTTTCCACCCACAAACATCGTTCACACATTCACTCGTTCCTTAGGCACACCTACCCATTAACTCAAAATTACATAAGCAGCTTTTATTCTTGTGCCCTCCCTTGCCATCTTCAGTGTTTATAATCACAGGTTCTACCTTCACATCTTCTCTGTTATACATGCTCTTATACCCAGGTCTTGATTCATTTCATAACAGTTTCCACAGAAAATGTAAATATTTCCCACTGTAGGCTGTAGATAATAAGTCCTAATTTTCCTGCTGTCCATAGCAAAAGTCATTAACTGTGCATAGAAATCCCTACCTCATTTTGGCTCTCCACTTCTTTCTCACAATGGCTGGAAAATGGGAAATAAATTGCAAATAAGAGTTCACAATTAGAAGATGGGGATGGAGTTGTTATACACAATGAGATATCAGTTCTGACAGGCTGCCATTTTCCAGCTATTCCAACCTCTGTGGGACCTTTGTACTGTCTTGACACCTAACTAAACGTTGTCACTTCTCTGTGATCATAGATGTCATCTGGAAAGGCAGAGCAAAGTCTCCTTCATCATCGTCCTTAAGGCCATCTATCACACTCATCCTGCAAGCTGGGGCTTGCTGCTCTTCCCATATCCAAAAGAACAAAATCATAAGAGACAGGGACATAATTTCTCATTAGCTCTGACCCTTTGGGTCATTTCTTTTCTCCACACATACACATGTATGCAAAAATAAAAATGCAAAGATAAATTAGAGCTAGGGAGGACATAGAAATATGTACACACATATACATATACACAAATACACAAAGATATTTTGTAAAGCCCATCTCTCCAAAGCAAACAAATCTGCACTATGACAATCTATTCGCTGGTTGAATGGTTTCACTGCTGAGAAATCTCAGGTGGAGGCTTTCCTTGGGATGCCTTGCAGAGATTTAAGCATCCTCCAGCATGGTGGAAACCATAGTGACTGCCCTGCTTTTGCTGCCTCGAGCTGGTGTGGTGTCTGAAGTTCTTTCAGAATGTTGCTGGGCAAAGCAAAGGTTTGATACCTGGGTTTAGGTATGTGGAACACGGGGGGACATTGTCCCTTCCTGGGGGGGTACCAATTGGGATGGTAGGGAAACTGGACAAGAACCAGTCCCCAGGGATTACACAGGGTTCAGGGATGGTATAATAGATGACAGATACAGCGTGTAGTAGGAAGAGTGATCAGCAGTCATCCACTTCAGAGGAACCAAAAAGTAGCAAACCCTCAACTCTCACTTGCTGTCAGCAGCCAAGAGCAGGACTCCAAGAATAGAGGGCCTGTTGATGATCATTGTCTGGCACAGCTGTAGGTGTGAAGGGTGCCGGGAACCAACACAGGAATGTAAAATCCCTGAGGGCTTCCAGGATGGGTTACACACTAAGGAGCTGTGTCTGTGTACATGTGAAGGAAGCAAGTCTTTCCCGTCTGACACTTTTCATGAGAAAGGGTATTTCCATGTGGAAAGTAGACTGAAAATTCCAAATCAATGGGAAAAAACTATCAGAGGCTAAGTCTGAATCCAACATGAATTATTACTGTAAGACTTCACAAACAAGGGTGTGTTATCAGGAGGCATTTATTCTGCAGCAACAAGTCATCTGAGAAGAGGACAAGTAATCCTACAAGCCTTTTGTAATCGTTAATATTTTTCCCCTGCTTCTTTTCTTCATAGTTACGCTACTGAAATGGAGAATGGAAGGTCTGCAGTTAGAGTCTTTGGATCAGTAGTCCACGTCCAATTGAAGAAATAAATAATAACAAGTTACTGTTTTGTGCTTCACTTCATGGTAGGGAAGTAACAAAGATTGCATTGCCATAGTGCATAGCATGCATAGGTGACACCTGAGGTAGATGACAAAGAGGACAGTACATCTGGACATGTTAAGAAAATACTCTCTTAAAATATTTTTACTTCAAGCATTGAGGCTGTGGTTTGCCTTTGAATAAATGCAATTCAAATGCTTACATACTCACTGCAATGAAATGTATACACTGCTATTTTTTCCTCCTATCATTATGCCCATAAACCACTGAAATATGTATATAATATGCTTTTATATTGCACATTTTAAATTCTATGGCATGCCAAAATTCTTATTTTATGACATTGATTTAATACACATGTACGGAATGAATTCTTGAACAAAAATTCTAAATAAACCAAATTACGTAGAAATAGTAAGATATGCTACTTATCTAGGCTTCACAGCTTAATAGACTGTATTAGCTACAAACAGAAAATTTATGAATGTACAGAAGTTAGATATTAAACAACTGTAACAATAGATTTAAATATAGATCAATTCCCTAAGTGTGCAGGCCTGCTAACATTCAGCTTGCATATCCCTTTCTAATCCTCTTTGTCATGGCACCTACTCATTTGTCTCTGAAAGGTCTGGGATAAAGACAATGTGAATTTCTCTTTATCATTCCTAATATAACATTTCACTTGACTTATTTATCAGTTGTGCATAGTATTTTCTTCAAACAGCTTAAGTGCTCTCCTCAGGAAATCCCATTGACCATGTTCCCCATGACAAATCCCATACTTTACACTACACCTCTTCTTGCCAACTATGTAAGTGTCTAGATTCAGCATTTTATCTATTAAAACCTTTCAGATGTTTATATCTGTGAAAAGTTCTTAATTTTTTTTCTCACAGAGACACAAGAAATTTTTCATGTGCCTTCATGGGGTACGTTCTGTCCCAGTCAACATTCAAGTCTGAAGGTCATCATGAAGTGCACAATCATGAAATTGCACAATATTTTAAATGTTGGATTTTTTTAGTTCTCTATAGAGCTCTGATGAGCTAGTTTAGTCAATATAAAACTCCTTCTCCAGCATCCCACCGCAGAGTGAGAGGGTAGGGGGTAGTTACCCCACAGTGCCTCTCTCTCCACCCTGTCTTAACCTTGAATACTCACACACTTATTCTATTTGCAAACTTAAGCCTATTTCACTTAAGTGCTTTCCCAGACAACTATAAATAGTCTCTTGGAAGTGGTAATTAAGTCAGGACCACATTCACTCACAGGAATTTAACAGCTTCTTCTGGCAGAATGCAATCGTTTTTTCCTCCTCCATCCAGGTCTTTGCAATTGGCCACAGGGGACCTGGAATGCTTTAATGGTTCAAATCATTTGCAGTATGATTGTATACTGGCACATTATTATTTGTTTTGCCTCATTATTCATGCTGCTGTTAATTTTTATTTGAAAAATAATGTGAAGAAACAGATTAAGTCTGAGCTCAGACTTGTCACATGCCCAGAATAAAATGGGATGGTGGAAGAAAGGGTGGAGCTGCCCTAGAGGACCCAAAAGGCTGGAGAACAAGATAGTGGGTGCTAGGGAGACCCTGTGGAGATGTTAGTAGAGACAATTGTGAACTCAGCATAGAAAAATGTATTTCAGCTAACTGAGATTACAGTCTAAGGCTTATTGTACTGTATGCTAACTTCAGTGACTACTATGACAATTTTGCGTTAATTGTATAATCATAAGTTGCTAGAAGCAACTTCTCTACAAAAATTTGTTGAAGTTAGCTTGATTTTTTTTAAATGATAGTTAGATCAAACTTGGAGGAAAAAAAGTTATTTTCCAGAATTTCATTTAATTTTATACATAAAGTCAGAGAGAGTTATTTGTCCTGTAGATTTAACTAAGAAACCTCTCATGCCAGCATTTTATACACCTGGTGGCCACAGCCCACTACATTCTAGCTCTAACAGGAGATGGTTTTTTGCCTCCTGACCTTGGAGCCAGAGTGGTGCTGTGCCATTCTAGGACCAGGAGGTCCCTTCCCTGCTGCTGGTGCTGCTCACCCTTGGGCAGGATGCTCAGGGGAAGGCCTGAAGACTGATATGTGTCATGTGTCAGTTTGAAAGAGGGTAAATGTAATCACTGTCCCGCATGAAGCTGTTATAAACAGAAATAGAGAACATTCTAGATAAATTACCATTTATAGACTTAATGCAGGATTCCCCAGCACATTCGCTCAGCAACTTCCAATTACTTCAACAACACTGGAGTTCTTGTTCTCACATTGACATCACCAGAGAGACATTTATTCAAACACAAGATGTTTGCTGTGCAGAATATGTCCAATTTTGTTTTACATAAGCTCATTATTACAGTTCATTTTTCATTTTCATTGAAAGATGTCTGTAGCATTGCCTATTCTTAGGAGAAAAAAATAGCACAAATAAAACCCCCAGCAACACCAGGGGTTTTTTCCCATCTAAAAGAAACATGCCACCTCCCATGTGTTTCAGTAAGTACACATTCCAGTTCAGCAAGACAAGTATCATTGGCAATGTGTGTTTTGATTTGGATACTGGAAACATAAATATACACACACATATATATAATACCTCTGAAACATGAGGATGGTTTTAGCAAGTCAAATCAAAGTCCATCCAGCCCAGTACTGTGTTTCTAACAGTGGCCACTCCCAGGTGCCCAGAGGAGTTTAAAGACAAATCAGATATACAGTGACATTTTTCAAGAATCATCTTCCATCTTCAGTGAATTCCAGTTGAAGATGTTCTTGCCCAGAGCCAGTACCCCAGTATTCAACAGTTTCCAAGGGACTTTATTTATTAATTCACCAAATCGTTTTAGCATCCACAATATATATGGCAGAGATCTTTATCTATACCCTTGGAGAAGTATTATCTTTTGAGCCTTTGGGCTGTTACCAGTTTGATGCCTCGTATCTGTTGTACTAAAGGAAATTGTGATGATTTTCTGTCTTCTCTATGGAGATGCATCATAGCTCCCATCCATCCTTACTATGACATGGTTTTGTGATATTCCCAGCCTTATGGAGGAAGAAATCTCATCTTTATTTCTTGCAAATTGGACTGAAGTGATCACTGCCCCTCATTCACCGTGATGGCTGACCAACAAATTAGAAAACAGGGTTGGATAATAGTCCCCACTAGTTTGTCGTATCTGAAATTAGGGCAAAAATGTAATTTAATGGTTTATTTTGTCCTTCAGTCCATTTTTCCAGTGCTGTGGGTATGCACAGAAGTGCTGAGGATCAGAATCTCCAAAGGCTGTACCTGTTCTGAAAAGCAGAATTCCTTGCAGAATTCCTTAGCGAATTCCCCAGTATGCCTAGATCAGAAAAACACAACCACAATTCGATTATATTAATGTTACAAGAGTATTACATTCATAACCAGTAAGCTCCTCCTCTTGTAAAGCTGTCATCAATATTTTTTCAGGGGTTTTTCAGTTTAGTTTCTTTGTTGTTTTCATGTTAATTTTTTCTGGGCAGCACTGCCAACCCATTTGGATGTATATTTTTATTTTAAGCCAACAGCCCTCGCAGAAATCAAGTTCATATTTTATAGTAATCTAACAGATCATTGTTAGAGGTAGGATATATCTGCAAAGAATTTCTAATATTTTTAATTACACAGAATCATTAATGTTGGAAAATAACTCCAAGATCATCAATTGAATGTGAAGCCCAATCTTTGACCAAAGGTTAAAAAAAACCAGCAAAATAAAAATAAACAAAATTATTTGGATGATTGTCCTTTGAAATTTTTGTCCTATATCATCCCCTAGTGAGTATCTCCTCACCAAAACTACCTAGACAAATTACCTTCAGTGTGCTCTGAGAGCCCTTAAAGTTCATATCTCCTCAAGTTCTTGTCAAATTTACATTAATGTTTAAATTGAAACTGGTTCCCAGAGATTATATTTTAAATATAGGTGCATTAGTATTTTCAATGGATCACATATAATATTAAGCAATGTTTAAATGATCTTATAGGCTGCTTAGATGTTTCTTCCCAGTGTTTAAAAATCTGTAATTAGCTTTCAAAATCTAAGATTTCTCAGTTCTTTGAAAGCAACCTTATAAAACAAAGGCCATTTTTCTTTATTTTACCTTTACTTTAGGAAAAGCAGCAAGCTTCTGTAATGCCTAGTATTGTAAAAACCATATTGCTATACTTGGTATAGCAATAATACAGCTTAAGAAAAGCATCTGCTGAGCTCACAATATTGAACTAAGAACGAGTGTCCAGCAATGGGCTTTTGTCACGAAACACAGCAATCTGGCACAAGGTTAAAAATCTATTTTTTTATTCATTACTTGATCCAATGCCTCAATAGCACAGAAAAATCCTTATGCCAAGGTCAGCACCTCTGAACAGTTTGATGCTGAAGAGATCTGTACAGTTACTCCTTGTGTCATGCAAATACTGCTCTGAGATTTGGTCTGACTTCAAATAGAAAGAACTTATTTTCCATGCCCTTCTAGCAAAGTCAAAGTATTTTCCTCTCTATTGACTCTACTCTTGCTTTGGAAGCTCTGGATTTTTATAACTGAGTTACACACCGTGAATTGCCTAAGCAAATAATGAGGATACTACCCTTTGGTTTTATCTGTTATAAATGTGCCCATCATCACAAAGAATGAAGAATTTTGTGGCGAAGACGGGGCTGAAATCCAGTTCTCTGGGACAGGAGGCAGCTGATTTAATCACCAGACTTTCTCTTTGCATAGTGTCTTGCCTCATGCACTAAACACTTCCAGGTTTTGGGACACAGAAGGGAAAATGCAAAGTTCTATGAAAATCAAAGTTGAAAGTTTTAAAATAACACTGAGCATGCTGAAGAGACTTTTCTGTATGACCAGCCTGGCACTGTGCAATGCCACTGACAACAGTCTGCAGGTCTAAGGGCTGCATGTGTTTCCTTCACAAATGCTGACTTTGAGATTGCCAGAGGAAAATTTCTATGGAGGAAAGTTGAGGGACTGCTTCTTTTTCCTTTTAACAGCTGCCAGCATCCTACAGACATCCAGTGGAATGATGGAAGGGAGGCTGCCATGCCCAGCTTCCAGGCCTGGCTGTCCTAAAGATGCCTACTAAATGATTGCCTTGTAGGTCTCAGAAACCACTCTGCCAGTAACTGACATGACTGAGAGAAAACAAATCTGTAGGCCATTAAATGTTTTATGGAGCTAAATCAACACAAAACCCAAACCAAACCAAATCATTAAAAGCTCAAAATGGAACAGTATGTATGATGTGCCTTCTGGTGAGACATAATTTTAATCTATGCCTGAATTGAAAATTGTAGATTATGCTATCTTAATTTCATTATCAGATCTGATAACAATGGAAAGGTCACGCAGAGGGGGGAAAAAAGGAAAAAGAAAGCAAAAATGAAAGTATTAATTCACAATGCTACTCAGAATGTTATAATCATGTGCATGAAAGCTATGGTAGTCCATTGGATCTTCATGTTGCTATCCACCTGACATACATTATTAGTTTGCACTTTTCTATAACCACTAGCTCTGCTGGAGTGTTGGTCAGCGTGTTTGGGATGTCCTGTGTTCTGCTGTGAGACTAAAGGAAAATCTAGAAAATGAGCAATGACTACTTCAGGTATTGTTCTCTTTTCTGTTGTGAGCTTCCGGACTGTAATTTCTTTCTTCGCTGTGGTTGTTGATATTATGACGAAGTCACAGAACTGCACTGTACAGAAGATGTCCCTTGGAGCAGAGGTCAGTGGCTTCAGGGCTAAAATAAAAGATTTTTTTTCCTTTTGGCTGGAAAAACTTATAAATGGCATTTTCCTTTCCACAGTGGTTATTCCAACATGGTTTTTTTTTTTTCTATGAGACAGTCTGTAGATGAACTAGGTTAACAGCAGCTAATTTTCCTAATATCATGACCCTTTGGGAGTACCATTTTACTAGAAGTAAAATTACATATAATCCTCGCCCCTAGCAACATCATTATTTATTACCACTCTATTAATAGATCATGTAACTTGTTTTTATTAACAAAAGATATGACTGCATATTTGGCAGTAGTTCTCTTGATATCAAGGCAAAAAGTCACAAGATTAGAATCATATTTTCTCAATAACACTTTCTAACAATAGATAGAATTCACATTAAAGAACATCTTGCTAAGAATAGATGGAATTATTGTGTAAAAATGCTTCATGCACAATGGAAAAAATTCCAATAATTTTGGCTGGAAGGCTGTGACAGTTTGGACCCAAAAAAAATGATGCTGTCAGAAATGCAGAAAAAAGTTGTAGCTCTGCTAGGGTGCTGCTTGTCTGCTCACTCCCACTATTTCACATTCTTTGGAAGAGCTTGACTTTTTAAAAACTGGCCACTCTTTGTTGTCTGTCTCCTACATTTAAAAAATATAGTTGTGAACATCATATCTGAATGAAAATTGAGATTACTTTGCATTGGGGTAATTGTTTTTTTTCTGAATGCGTATCATCCCAGTGTAACTTGTCTTGAAGTGGAGGAGTGCTTCAGTAACATCTTCATAGCTACCCCACTAATCTTTGAAACACAATTTCATAATACCTGCGCAAAGTCAGGCTGCAGTCAGACTGACAGTATACTGGCTGTGTGTAACACTGGCTAACACTCTATCACACCTTCTTTATACATCTTTCTTGGCTTTTCAAGCTCTTTTTTACAGCACAACAAGCTCCTGCCATTCCTAAATACTAGAACATAATTAGAATAATTAGCAGCCACAGTGTCTTCATTCTCATTTTTAGCATCCCCCTTCTACATGGGAGAAAAAAAGTCCAGTATCTTCAGTTTAGAGCGGTACTATGTTTTTCAATGGTGCCAAAAATCACAACATCCCATTGGAATTAACGTGAGTCAGGACAGTCTTTTATTAGGGTATAGTCAACATACATGAAACATCCATGTCCCACATCATGTGAGGATGTGACTTGAATCAATCACTCCTTGGCACAGCTGATAAATCCTAACTTAAGGGAACAGGATCAGCTCCAGCTCCAGTGATGCCACACTGAATAAAGCACCCTCTAGCTAGAGCCACTTACCCTCACCATGCAGAAAGGCAACACTCCCTGGGGACACAGTCCCTCCCCGTTCCCTTTACCTTGTGTCCCACTGCCGAGGTGGAGAACCAAAAGCTGGGCAGTACCTTTGGGGGGTGTGAGAACTACAAGATGTGGGACAGCACTGGATGGTGAATCTCATTCTCAGTGGGTCTGAATTGAAAGCAGGGAGGCCTGACTTTCCTCTAGTAAGTCTGCTCTGCCAAAGCAGCTAAATGGGAAAAAAAAAAAAAAAAAAAAAAGGTAAAAATCACAGTGATTGTAGAGAATTGTAAAGTCTACTGTAGAAGAATAGATACCATTTATTAATACATTCTTATTTAGTTGTATTTTATTTAAATGCTTTCTTAATTTAATTTTGGACTTCTCTACCCGTAAATTTGAAGTGATCTAATGAAATCTAAATGTGTAGACAGGGCTATAGCATCAGAAGTCCTGCTACATTTTACAGCTTATAGTAAGGTTAAGTTTAAAAGCTGATAGGAAGGTTAAATTTAAAATTGTTCCAAAGGGAACACCTTCAAATGACAGCTTAATTCCCTTTTTCCACAAATCATTGTGGTTTATTTCCATGCAAATTTCTTAGTCTTCAATATCTTCTCTCATCATGTGGGAAAAGCACTCCTGCATTTCAAAATCCATATAGATGATATTTGCAGCTTCAGTCTTCAGTTCCCATAAAATGCAGAACTGCCTCTTTGAAAACAATAACAGCAACAACAAAAATTCGGAAGCATAGCTTGCAATGATTTCTATGTTCTCTCATATTTTCCTGCCGCACTTCCTTTGTCTGTCATTAGTTTAATTGTAATTTCATCTGGCTTAAGCATCTGTCATTTTGTTTATTTTTTCTGTACTATGCATACTAATGGCACTGCCTAAGTAACAGTACAAGTGTGTTTATGTTAATAACAACAGGCATACAAGGAATTGTTCTATGTCAGGTGCTATCTTACAGCATCCCTTTGAAAGAACAGATTACCAATGAACACTGAACACCTGTTTTTTACATTCTTTAGTAAATGACTAATGTTTGTATACAAAGAGAAGGTGACCTCAGTCGCAAGCTGTAGCAGCTGGCAATCACACTGCCAAATCCCTGCAAATGCTAGCCGCTTAGCAAAAACAAGATTTCTTTTTGTGACTTCCAACCGTCAATTTTATTTGTTCTCAGCTAACTCAAATATTACCTATCCACACAGGATCACAGGCCAAAGTACTTCCTGCAGCCAGCTGCCGGCACAGAGTGTGCTCCACTGGTCAATAATGAAGGTGCTGCGAGCACAGGATTTATCTCCACAGGAGACTCGGCTGCTTATCGGAGAAAGATCCCCTGTGTAAGCCACACACAAAGCCATACAGCGTCCCTAGAGGAGGAGCAAACCCTATTTCCTGCCCGCCTGGGATGGAGGGCAGGCGGAAGGGAGAAGGAAAGGAGATACTTTCATTGTTTACAATAGAATAGAAATTCCAACTCGAAGAGACTAGAAGCAGAGGCCTGAGTAGGCATAATGACATTCCTCCTGCCTCACGTGTTCAAATCCAACTGGTTTTGAGAAACATTTTCAGAAATACCTTCCAGGAGGAGAAGCTGAAAAGTATTCCTAATCTTCCCACAAAACATGCACACAACATGAATGCATTTCTAGAGGAGAGAATATTTCATTGACATGAAAATCAAGGCAACACACTACATTTGATTCAGCAGGCGCCTCTAGTTCTTAGGGAAACAGATTTTCCATATTCTTATTTAAGCGATGCTGGAGGCAAAGATAGAGGTATGATTCACAAACCACAGCCTCCAGTCTGGCTGCTCCTGGTCCTGCAGGTTAAGAGCCAGTACAGTAACTAGCAATCTTTCCAAGGGAAATAACCTGTATTGCAAGGAAACATTCACAAGTTTATGAAAGTTAATAGCCAAGCTGATACTTATGGCAGCACTGAAGTAAAAAGCAGCGCACTAATTGTTGTCATTAATTAGCATACACATGCCACTTAAAAATAAACCAGTTTAA
Organism: Petroica traversi; assembly: GCA_025920805.1. Classification (NCBI taxonomy): domain Eukaryota; kingdom Metazoa; phylum Chordata; class Aves; order Passeriformes; family Petroicidae; genus Petroica; species Petroica traversi. The sequence goes on along the minus strand of JAHLSL010000057.1, from coordinate 7,041,126 downwards.
TTATTAATATTGATGATGGGTATTTATTTCTTAGTTGCAAGAAAATAAAATATTTTTAATGTGTTTGCAGTATCACTCACAGTCGTAAAAGTTGATCAATAGGAACTTAACTTGCCCACTCACAGGGCATATGCATTTTGGTAACCATCTAGCATTTGAAAATTATGAGCAAAGAATATAAATGTTACGTCTTTCATGGTTCTGTTTGTTGTTCTAATTCTGTATTTCACATTATGTGTTTTGTCATCTTTCATATAATTATATTTACTGAAAGCTGCCTATGTATAGATCTAAAATCTTTTCCCAGAATTCACGTTACTTTAAGTTTCTTCATTCCATCTCCATCTCTTTTTTTGGAACCCAAACCAAGCATGAAAATTTTCAGCCAGGAAAAATGTTTATGCTACTAGTTCAGGCACAACATGTAGCTATGTAAATCAAACACTCCCTCTTGCTGCACAGGATTGCAATTTTTTTCTGGCCTTGTAGATCCTTATTAGAAAGCTGATTTATGGGTAGTGCTGATCCAAATGAGAGCTGTCGTGGCAATTAAAGAAGATGTAGCACCATTCATTCTGAGGGCAGAATAAGTTTTGCATATCCAGTTTTTGCCTTCTGTCTTAAGGATTACTTTTTAATGTTACCTGTTAAGGAGTTTCTTTTTTCCACCCCAGTGAAATTTTGATCTTTTCATTTAGATAAAATCCTTAAAGCTGGAGTGGAAGACAACCTACCTATTTAGGTGTCCAATACTGCCTTGCATCCAAGAAAAAGGGAAGTTCCTGGTCAAAAGCAATTGAGGATCAATTATCCATGAATATTTTGAAAAATCCCATGCCAAACTGTCTGACTACAGTGTACTGTACAGCTAGCCCACTCTCCCAGCTTCCTTAAATCAGTGTGCAATGACACTGGCTCAAATAGTATGTGTTTAAATGGTAGAGCAAAGGGCAATTTATTAGCTGCCTTTAATAGCCGTAAGATTTTTGCATGATCTGTTATCTTAGTTCTTATATCTAATTATATAAATCCTTCTAATGTTTATCATAGGACTTAAAGTGGATTTTATACTCTGCTAGCCATATACCGTAATGATAGATTTAAAATTAGAGAGGATATTAAAGATCAGGTGTTTCCTACCTGGTCAAGGCTGTTTTTGTTGTGTCTATGAGAGAACCACAAGTTATTTTTAAATAAGAAGCTACGTTTATTTTGTTTTCTTTCTATAAATTCTCCAAAGGAAGGAAGTCTTTACCAGAAGGCTCCTCAGGTTGGTTTCCTTTTACTGGCATAAGAGATGTCATTTGTTGGTTTGCCTTGAAACTGAATCAAAACATCTCATCACTCCTGTCCAAGCCCTCCTCCAGATTAACTTCATCAGGCAGAATAAAATGTGAACAACCTGAAACATTTGCAAGGGTTTGGCATGTGATACACACTGCATTTCTCAGGACTCAGTTTTTATAATGCCTGATCTCTTGAACTGTGGCAGATGAGAGAGTGCTGTGAAAGGGAGATTACCAAACAATGTCAAGCACCAGGAAAATTAAAGAGAGAAAGGAGAAAAACCTCTCTGGCATTAGGGAAATGAGGTCTCCAGAAGACAAAGAGTGTCTGCCATAAAAACTGAAAAAAAAAATCTTTCCCAATAATCATAATTATTTTGCCACAGTAATTACAATTATCTTGCCACTAAAATTTAGTCATTAGAAAAAAGTTGCTGTAAAATAAGCATATCCTTTATAGCTACATGAATAAATTATCATTCAAGTGTCTGTCCCAGCTCAGGCTGTAGTAGACAAAGTGGTCTATCATGTTGTCAGACTCAAGTGCAGTTTTCACAAGAACTAAACCAGCATTAGGGTACAGTGCTGCTCCTGTGTTAAACCCACACCTCTAAACTTCATTCTCAGTGTAACAGAGTAGAACCCTGGAAGTGTTACATATAATTCTGCCCTATGGTACACACATAGCAGTACCATCTTTTAAAATATGGGGACTAAGGTTTTTCAAGTGACACTAACATCCTTTTAAATAGCAGTGCAAGAACAGAGCAAGCACCCTAGGAGGGCTCCAGCTCACGCAGCATGCCAGTACTGCATGGATCAAATCCTGAACAGTTTCAGCCTGTATAAATGAAGCCACATGAATTCCTGAAACTGATTTTCTAGAAGTGCTAGGACTTCAAAGTGAGTGGAATAGGACAAAAATGTATTGATATGTCAGTGGAGGGGGGGGGGGGGGGTAGGGTATTATTTAAATTATTGGAACCTTGAGAAAAAGAGCTGAAGGAATGTAGGGGATAAACCAGTTTTCCAGCACCTTGGTCACATATCTTATGAGAAATTAATCCAGCTCTGGGGTCCCCACACAGGAAGGGCATTGAGCTGTTAGATCAAGTCCAGAGAAGGGCCACCAAATTGATTACAGGGATAGAGCACCTCTCTTACATGGAAAACCTGAAAGAATTTGGGTTGTTCTCTCTGTACAAGAGAAGGGATCTTCGAGGAGCCTCTTCTGAAGGGAGCCCACAAGAAAGATGGAGAGTCAGTTTAGAAGATCATGCAGTGGCAGGAAAAGGGGGAACAGCTTCAAACTGAGAGCAGGTTTAGTTAGGTATTAGGAAGAAATTCTGTATTGTGAGGCTGGAGACGCACTGGAAGAGGTTGCCCAGAAAAGCTGAGGATTCCCCATTCCTGCTGACAGTAAATCACCTTAAAACCTCTGTGCGGACGGTCTCTCCTCTCCCCGCGTGTCTGAGGGCACGGCGAGCAGCGGGGCCACAGCGGCAAGCACAGCTCTGCCTCCCGGGCCCGCCTGGCCAACCTCCCTCCGGCACTGCCAGCTGGCCCGAGGAAAGAGGTTTTCCCCATCCCATAGGGGCCGTGCTGGTCTGCGGGGCCTGAGCCGGGCATTCCCTTGCTCCCCGCACCGACATTCCTGCGCCCGCCCTGCCCGCAGCT
>JAHLSL010000057.1:6972240-7037763 GCA_025920805.1 Petroica traversi | reverse complement strand
GGCTCCCGGCGCCCTTCTGTGGAGAGAAGGTCGGGAAGGAGCCCTGCACCTCCGGCCCGGCAGCTCCCGGGGCCCTTCTGCGGGGAGAAGGTGGGAAGGAGCCCTGCGCCTCCGGCCCGGCAGCTCCCGGTGCCTTTCTGTGAGGAGAAGGTGGGAAGGAGCCCTGCGCCTCCGCCAGGGCGCTCTGCAGTGTTGGAGCTCCTCAGCCGCTGAGCGACCCGCGGCGTTCGGCCCGCCAGAGCAGCCCTCTGGCAGCTGAGGGGGCTGCGGACCACCAGAGCCCCGGCTTTCACACCGTTCCCTTTCCATAGGCTTTTCTCCCAGATATACCTGTTTTTTCTTTTTTTCTGGACTGAACATCCCAGTTAGTAACCTTACATATGGTTTGAAGCTATTTGCAGGAAAGCTTTGTTTCCTCACTGCAGGCCCCACGGATGCCCCACGAACCTCTCTCGTCAGGTTCCTTGTACCCTCTTCGGCAGCCGCCTTCCCCACGCCATTGGGGCAGCCCCAAAGAAACTGCAGAATCGTAGTAGCAATGCACGAAACCAGACAGATAAAGATTGTATTTACTGATTTTTTTTCTTCATATATTCTGAAAGGTGACTATTAACACGAAGTTGTGTCATGTACAGTGGACATGTACATGAGTTATGCCTTGGAAATCACAGAAACTAAAAACCTGCAAATATTTGGCATGGCCACAAAATATCTGTGCGCCAAGTTTTGCTTTCCAAACCCTGGGACATTAGGAGGTAGAAACAGCATCCTCAGCTGCCTGAAAAGGAACCTTCCCCCCTGGTCTGGAGGAGCATTTGAATTCAGGATAAAGAGAAATGCTTTGATTTTTAAATATCAATGGAACTCAAGATTACTGGCATTGAAACAGTTGATAGGAAAGGTGTTTAAGATTCCTCCTACTAGGTGAAATGATATTTTTGAAACTCTTTGCTGGGTATAACCCACATAGCAAAGTGGTCCAACTGTATCCTTGCTATCTCCATGGCAGCAGATAATATAGGGCAGTCTTGGTGGGCAATAAGCCCTGTAGAGACAGAAGAATTTTATTACAAAGAACAAAAACTTTGTAAAAATTTCTTTGAGATAATGTGGGGCTTTCCACAGTCTGAACCGTGAAACATCCACAAATGAGCTGAAAGTAGTGACCTCAGTGTACCACAGTTTCCATTCTATAGGAAGCATTAACACTATATACAAACCCTACCCTAATACCTGGAAAGCAGTTCCAATTAGGCAGTATAAAAATGATGGACAAGAAAATGCAGACTGAAGGTGCTCAGCTGTTGTCACATCTTTGTTGGGTGCAACACTGGCCATGAGGAAAACTAAACATTCTCTGCAAACCCAGTGCTTGGCATCAGTATGAATTTACAGAAAGGAAGGCCTGAGTTCTGGGGTGACCTGAAGTCTACGTTGTATCCTGCAAAGCTTTAATGGATTCAACCCCTCACAACATGCAATGACAGCCATTAAAAAATTCCTGAGCGTGTTAATCACCATATTCTATCACAAGAGCACATTTCTTTAAAAGTGACTGACCTGCTCCTTATCTTGAGCAACAAGATAAGTTCTGTGGCCTCCAGCTGCGCAGAAAAGCTTTTAGCTATGATCAAAATCTTGCTCCTTTTTTTTTTTTTTTTCTTCTGGGTGACCCAGTTTCAGCAGAAGGATCAGAGGAACAGGGTGTCCCCAGAGTTTCCAGACGTTTAACCTTGTGTAGTATTTTGCTCTTTCCATGGGGTCTGCAAGTATGTTTTCTTTTAATATCTGATTGAAGAAAAATACTGAATTTAATTCTCATTCTCTGTGCTGGGGAAAAAAAACTATAAAATGTCTCTGGGCTTCTAAAACTAACATATAGGGCATGTTAATATAGAATCATTCAATTATTAATATTGGAAAAGACCTCCAAGATCTTTGAGTCCAACCTCTGAGCATCCAGACTTATGTCTAAAATTGACACCAACTCATTCCTCAGCTCAGCCCAGGCCTCCAGCAGGCAAGCCAAAAGAGTAATATCAGAACATTGTAGCAGTGATTTATTATTGCTTGTTTTTACTCTAGGGGGCTGCATCTATAAAAAAGATCCTCAAATGACTATCCTAAGATTTCAATTGAGATATTTAACGGGAAAAGTTTAACTTCATCAATGTGGAAAATTTTGGAGGTATGTTTAGCAGGGCCTGTTGTGATAGGAGAAGGGGTAATGGTTTTAAACTAAAGGGGGATCAATTTAGTTTAGAGATCAGGAAGAAGATTTTTACAGTGAGAGTGGTGAAACGCAGTGACAAGTTGCCTAGAGAGGTGGTGATGACCCATCCTTGGAAACATTCAAGAGCAGGTTGAATGGATTTCTGAGCCACCTGATCTGATTGAAGATGTCCCTACTCATTGCAGGGGGGTTGGACTAGACAAGCTTTAAAGGTCCCCTCCGACACAAACTATTTTATGGTGATTTCCCTTAAGGAAGTATGTCTGGATGGTTGTTGCAAGTGATCAGTCCTGCAATTACATCTGTGGTCTAAAACACTTGACCAAATTAATTTAAGATGTATAATTATTTTTAAATAATTTTGCTTAAGCTGTAAGAAAATATGTTCTTTCATGCCTTTCATGGGAGTAGAGAGTTTCTCAGTCAAGATCAGCTCCTTTTAAGTTTTACTGTTCAATGCTAGCTCAGAAATCACAAAAATGCTGGGGTCTTTTTTCATAATCTCATGACCAGGTGGTTACTCCAAGACGGCTGAACTAAGGTTAGTAGAGTTTCCAAGCATATTTAATCTTTATCTATTACAGGACAATACTCAATTTCATAACTAATGTTAATTGGTTTCATTTTATGATGTCAGTTAATAATTTTTTTTTCCCAGTGATGATTTGGCAAAAAGGCAGCCAGTCATAAAACCAAGCTGGTATCTGTAGCTACTTGCTTACTTTTAATTGTATTAAATCACCGATCCTTGGTTCAGCCATCCAGGTGTTGTCTGAGCAATGCAAGCAATCTTCTGAGTGCTGCAGACATGAACCCATCTCCCAGCAGTTGTGTGTCTAGCATTGCACAGAGATGAAATCACTTACCCCAGGAGCTGGGTAACAGCATTTTTGTGGTTCCTAAACCAGACTTTGGTCACCAGTACCAAACTGCCAAAGTTGACTGATACATAGAAGTTTGTGATTAGTAAAAGTTCGAAAGCAGAAGCTCGTCCTATCTGGTCTATCCACTCTGCTGTAAACTGTTCTTGCTCTACAAGACAAGGAGCTCTTTTTCACTGGGACATTTTTGCTTTTTTTTTTTTGTTTACTCAACAGCACTGAATTAATCAGAGAGAGCATTTGTAAAAGGCTGTGTTAATGTGGACTTCCTCTGCTGGCTTTCCAGTAACTGAGCATGATTTCTAAGATTTTATGTAAACAAAGGATTAAACTGGCTTTGGGGTTAAATCTTCCTATTGCAGCATAATTCATCTGCAGTGCATGGCTGGAGAAAGCTATTAGTTGGGAGTACATGGATATACTTTCTCAGGATGATGATGCTGGTCATCTAAAATAAGATGTTTGCCATCAGTTTACAAATTCTTGTAATTTCAAAAGTTAACTCCTGAGAAAGGCTTAGGCAGATGAATACTAATATGAGGACAGGAACTTCCAAGGCTCCTGTGTACTACAAAATATATTTTATACATGTCTTATAAATCTGCAGTTGCTTGCATTCTTCTCTGTCCCATGTACCTGCCCTAAGCTCTCCAGATTGGAGTGCTAGGTACTCTGTCAGCCATGAAGTTACAGGCCAGCTACCTTCTCTCTCTGTGTAACTTACTCTTTTTGTCTTCCTTCTGAATTTGAACCCCTAAAGTAAATGTCTATTCTCATTTTATGAGTAGAAGATGATTTCAGGTTGAATTCTGCACAGACAAAAACTGTGTTTTCTGAAACTTCAATCATATCTTAATCACTAATCTTCCCTATCTTCGTTAAATCACCTGCCTCTCACTCTCCCTTTTTGCTTCTCTCTTATTTGCTTGCATTTTCCTGCCTCTCTCACAGTTTTATCCTCAGTGACTCACTCAAGTTTCTTCTTCTTTACCCCTTACGACTTTTTAAAAATTGTTCTTCTGTTCAGTTTTTCTCTTCTACTATGCCTCCAGTGGCTTGTCCTTCATTGCTTATATGCTTGCAGATCTCCAAATTGCACTGATTATTTAGACAAGAAACAAATCTCAGATCTCTTAAGGTATTATAGTGGACATTACAATAAGGATAATTTTAAAAGAATTGGAGTTCCTTTTGAGATTTTCTAGAAACATGAATTGCAAATAAAATAATGGGGAATTCAAGTGGTGTGGACTTCTGACAGTTTTCTTCAAAGTTTCTAGATTTTGTTTAGTTTAAACCAAGGAGTTTTTACAGTAGGTCCTTAGGCAGTTTTGCACATCAGAGCTCAGCCTTTTTAAACTAAAATTAAAAAGCAATTTGCAAGATGCTGAGTACTTTTGTAAATTCCCTCTGAGTTCCATAATCAGATTCCTCTAAGATTCGCTTTTCAGGCTAAAAGCCTGAATTTTCTTTTCAAACTCAGGTTAGTTTTGCTTATGTCTAAGTCCAGAGTACTTTGTATTTGCTGGTACAAATACAAAGCTTCACCTACAGAACAGACTTTTGAAGAACTTCTGGGCCTCTGAAAAGCAAGAAATGCTTTTTTTTTCAGAAGCAGCTTTTTCTGACCATTAGTAAGGATCGTATCAATTCATTCTTCAAATGGATTGACAACCAGCATTTTAAAAAAAAAAAAGCAGCACATGACAGCAGGTTCTGAGGCCTGGTCTGAATGTGGCAGATAGAAGGGCCCTGGGAGCACTGAAGGTGCCACCAGCTTTGGTGAATGTCAGTATTAGCTTTGAACATCACCAGGATCATTTGGGAATTCTAGACTATTAGCACACCAAACAATGTTTACTATTTACAGCTGCAAAATGTAAGTATCAGAATTGTTGTGTTATCACTGGAAATGAAGTTATTTATAGAGAAGACCTGGTGGATACAAACATTTCTGAGAAATAGCAGAAAAAAGATAAGGTATTAAGGCTCTTGCGACTAATCCCGTTGATAGGCTCATGGGGACGCTTTCATGGTGTGCATTCACAGAAAGATAGGATGAACTGGCATGTGCTCAGTGCCTTCCTGCCAGAGGGGTAGCATACCACTTAGTTTGAAATCCTTACATTAAAAAGTATAATGACTTCAACAATCCCATTTTATTCCTAGCATAGGTTAAAATCTTTAAAATTATCCTTAACCAGGGCAAATATCGTGTGTAATGTAGGCCATGATTTCTGTGCTAAATAGTGTGGTTTAGTTCTAAAACAATGTTTTTTAAAAAGCATAATTTAGGTGCCTTTTGGTAAAGGAATCTTTGATGCAGCATTGTATTGCAGCAGGCAAAATTCAATTAAATGAACACTGAATTTAGATATCTCTGAAAAACAAAAGTCCAACCTATGCAGAAGGTTACTTTAAAAATAACACTTGTCAGCAGCACTGAAGTCAACTCCGGAACCTGAAACAACAGTGTTTCAAAGTTAGCTAATAGGAAATAATTCTTGAGGTGAAAATAATTAGTGACATAGTGTATTTCCATTCCTTTGAATGAATCGACAGCAATGGATGAATGTCACTGAAGAGTCTCAGCTGAACCCAGAGAGCTCCTCGGGCAGATGAAGTCACTGGTTTGCTATGTTTATGCTGTAGCCCTGCCTCACATTTCTTGCAGGCATGTGAGGTCTGTTTTATCAGGAGGAGCCCTGGCATCCAGCACAATGGCATGTTTATGTTAAGAAGAAAGGTCCCACTGCGAGTGCAGGACAAGGGATGCCGGTAGGAGCGGCAGCCGTGGCTTCCTGCGCCCCAGGCTGGCGTGGGCAGAGGGGGAAATGAGACACTGCAGCTTACACTGCAGGCCAGAAAGTGTAGCTCTCAGGGATTAACACACATAGGCCAGTGATAATTTTCCACATCCCCCCAGCTAGGAAAAGGCTGATGTGTGGATTTTGAGCACAGCCCTTGTAACTATTTAGTAGAAGAATTATTGTAGGCCATTCCTAGTGCTCCCAGAATTTTTTGCAGCCAGTGAAAACTTCTGAAAAACCAGTGTTTCCAGGGAGTGAACTCTTCACTGAGCCTGACTGTGTGGTAGACTTTTGTTGAAAAGTTCCGGGAGACTCTGCAGTGATCACTCAAGTTTCCCAGTTCCCACCTGAGCAGAGCTGGAGGAGATGACAAAGGTGTCCCTGGTAAGCCGTGCTCAGTGCTGCACGGGAGGTGACACTCAGCATCCAGCCCAGCTTACCTCATGCTGATCAGCTGAGGGTGGTACCAAACAGGGCATGGTCCAGACACCTCTGACAGCTGCCATGCCACAGGCAAGCACACCCAGGATGGATACATGGGGAAAGACGGAAGTACAGCCAATTATTTTCCTTCCTGGCCAGGGCAGCAGACTGGGGTTCAGCACACGATTGCTGCTGGCGCTCTGTCACTGATGTCCACAGTGCTGTGAAGGATGCAGTTCCCGTCTGAGTCATTGCCCTCAAGGAGGACTCTGCCAAAGCTGCTGTGGTTAGATGTGGGCATGGTGGGCCCCTCTCTGCTATTTTGCAGTGTTGGCTTCTGTATCATCTACCTCCTTTTTCATCTGATTTTTTTGTTTTGTTTATTCTGGCTTTTCTTTGAAACATGATTCCTCCTTTGTTGTTTATCTTTTATTTTTTTTCACATTTGACAAAATCACTTGTCAGTCAAGTATTTATTATCATGATGTCAATTAGCACTAATATTTTTAAATTTTTATAGCATCCTACAATCTGCCATTTTCCCCCTTTCTTTCCCTCTCTTTCTTCTTTTCCCTTGCTGTCCCAGTTTTTCTCCCTTTGCCTTGCATGACACCAGTCCTCTTCTGTATCTGCTCTGTTGGTAACCGCAAGGGAGTGTCACACACCCAGGGGACTCCTGCATCCCTGATTCTGGCTTCCAAACCCAGCAGTTCAGCAGAACTATTGTAATACTTTCTGTGGCTTCCATCATACTCATTGTCATACTTTAATGTATTCATTATCGCACCTTTTTGTGAGTTGCTACTATCTTTATTTTACAAACAGGTAACTGTCGTAAAGAAAAATTATCTGTCAGACCTTACACATATTTGAAACACTAAAGCTCAGATGTGAGGTCCACGGAAATCAATTATTCTGAAAGTTGCATGCAGGTCAATGAAGATTTTCAGTAGGACTTCTGAAAGTCAAGTAAGTGGATGGTCAGAATGTATATGCTTCTTCAAAATAGCATCCAGGGAATTAACCTCATACTTGGTCTTTCCCACATAAAACCCAAGAGGAAGGCAGTGATGTGACATACTGTGAATTGGATATTAACAGTGCATGCCATACTCCTTTCCCTGTTTTGAGCCAGTATTTATTTGGTTTATAATTCTGAGATGAGATTCGCTTACATTTTCTTGTTTGTCATGCAGTTGGTTTTGACACAGTAATTAAGAGCCAGCACACTCCAAAGCACACAGCTAATTACAGAATGCTCTCAAGCAGGGGAAATAGTAAATTATCTGAGCAGTGGAAAGGGAAATAGGTCAGTTGAAAAATATGTTTTTATGAGCCGATACTGGATTTCACAATACAGATGCTGGCAAGAATGAAAGGAATCCTAGTGCAGTTTTGAAAAAGGTGTATTTTTCACAGAGAATATGTCTCTTCTGGGAACCCTTAATTTAATGTACATTGGTTTCCTATTTTAAGAAAACAATTTGCCATTAACACTATGCCAGACTTACAGTTTTTTAAGCAAAAACTCTTTGTCCTAAAGTACTTAATAGCCCAAAGAGGAGGAAATTTGCTGTGACATTTCAGTTTTTTCCATTCTAAGGGGAAAATGATCGAAGGTCTAAAAATATCCCTGGAAACATCCTCCTTCTCATCATTGTAATATACCATAAGCTATGTGACAACAAAGATATTTCTTTCTGAGCCTAGCATTGTTTTTAATCAGCTAAATCTGCCACTGAGACTTTCTTAATGTAAAACTGCTGACTCAAATAAAAATTTTTTTACCTGATTAATTTGATGACTACTCTGCACTACAATGTCTGCAGTTCATCCTGCTTCCTTTACCTGAACACAGATGACAGTTGTCCTGAACTGCATATTCATCTGGGGGGCAAATCTCAGCAGGCTTTGTGCTGTGGGGCTGTTTTTCTGTTAAGCACTGTTCAGCTCCATTCTCTATTTGATCATCCGGCCTAGAGGAATACTGAAAGTAATTTTTGGTTTGTGGCCATGAATGGACAGGTGAGGTAGATGGTACATGTAAATAAGATTAAGAACATGCATCCTATGGTGGATTAATGCCAAGGAATGTGTTATGGAAGTCAAAGGTGGGGGCCTTATCATTCTGCCAAGATACACAGCAGAACTCAAAGGGGTCTTGGTATGCAGATTATTCCCCCAGCAGTGAATTCAGACATGTGAGTGAATCACAAGGTGCTTGTTTATTGTCAGCTCAGAAAAAATAAAGCGAGACTGGTTTATGTGTAGACTGAGGCCAGTGTGGAGACATTCCTAGACAGGGTGGAGCCCACAAGGCAAGTGGTGCTGTCACTGGGGAGGGAGCAGGTCCCAGTTTGCACTGGAGCTGGAGACAGAGCTTCGCGATATGATCTGTTCAGGGGTGAAATTTGCTTAGAAGGTTTTTCCCCTTATCTCTCCACCTCTCAGCCTTGGCCACTCACTCCTGCCTGCCCTCAATTATACTGCTACAAATGAGTGTGGGGCCAGGCTATAGAGTAGGTCTCTAAAGCAGTCTAGGTTAAAAATAGCCTTCCAAAATAATTTTGGCTTTTTGAGTTTTAAACCAAAACCATTTTAGCTGCCTGATTTTACAGACAGCTCCTGAAAGTACCTATATAAGTATAACTGACATGGTAACAAAATGACCTACTGAAAGGTAACTTAGCTTCTCAAATTCTAAAACAAATGTGTCATGGAAATATACACAAAAAAACTCTGCCTCCTTGCTAGTGAAGGAAAAGCACAATACTTTTCTCCATAATCAAAGCTGTAATGAACCCAAATATTAGCTAAATTTTAATGAATCACACCCCCATGTTGGATCAAGGTTAGAAAGGCTCAATGCATTGAAATCAGTTGAAGTTTTGCTTCTCCTTCGTTGTGAGCTAAGATTAGCCTAGAGAAATGAGGCTCTTGAGTGACTGATCACTCTCTACAACTCCCTTAAAAGACAGTGTAGCCTGCTGAGTCAATCTCTTCTCACAGGCAACCAGTGACAGGACAAGAGGAAACGGCCTCAAACTGTGCCAGGGGAGGTTCAGGCTGGACATCAGGAGAAATTTCTTCACTAAAAGGGTTGTTAGGCATTGAAATGGGCTGCTCAGGGAGGTGGTGGGGTCCCCATCCTAGAGGTGCTCAGGAAACAGGTGGACATAGCACTCAGTGCCATGGTCTGGTTGACAAAGTGATGACCAAAGGTTAGACTTGATTATCTCAGAGGTCTTTTCCAGCCTAGATGATTCCATCATTCTGTATGATTTTTTTTTTCCTATCTTTTCTTCAGAGAAGGACTGGGAGTTTTAATATAGATTATTATTTGAACATAGATTGTATTTTATCATATATCAACATACAATCTGGACCATGTGACTATTGAGAAACTGGGAAAGGATGCCAAGAGTTCCATCTGGATAAGCCCTCTGACCTGACATGGGCTCACTCACTCATATCTACAGTCTTCCTGGCCCTGTTTGCCTAAACTTCTTTGTGAAAAAACATTATTTTAAAATCCATACATCTCCTTTGGTAATTTATTCCAGTGTTTAGCTAAGGAATTTCCTAACCTTTTAATCTGGGTTTGACACACAACAAATGTTTCACAGCCACACATCAGTACAGATGAATTCCCAGTGGAAACAGCACTGGCAGCAGCACAGTAACTTGGCATGTGTGTGATGATGTTTATTCCTTTTTCTTTAGCCAAATGAACCTGATAATTTAGTGAATATAAACACAGTTGGGCATGCTGACATTTCTGTGCATAGATTAATTTTTTAAAAATTGAAGAACCAGTGATTTTCTCCTGAAGTTGCAATTCCTTGCCGGGGAATATTGGTACTTTACTAGTGTAGTAAGTTTACTAGTGGCATAAACACATAGATAGATCTTTTTTTTCCTTACAACTATAATATGATATAATCTAATATTATTGTAGGGCCTGAGGGAAGAAATGACAGTACTACTGAGAGTACTGTTGATTTGTAACTTTCCAATATTGTAAAGAATGTACATTAGAAACCAAACTGGAAACAAAATCTAAAAAACAAGCTATTAAACTGCCTTCATTGGAACTCCACTTGAAAGAGCCTTACAGCATCATAAACAGTCAAAAGATAGATTCTTGCAGCAATGAAAAAATTACCAATGATGAGATAAGCTACTCGTTCAAAGGAGACTGGAGAGGAACTGAAGGTGCTGTGGAGTTTCTTTATTGTCTGACAGTACAGCAAAGTCAAGCCCAAGGGAAGATGTATAGGAAAAATTGGGCTGCCAGAACAAGGATAGTAACAGCTACCAGCAAGATGACCTGGTTTGCTGGCATTTTGCCCTGTCTTGCAATGTCAAAAAATTATTACATTTTTTAAAATTTTCTTTTCTTCTTTCTCTGAATCCATGAGTATTTTAAAACAGAGGACAATTAAAAGATTAAAACTAAATTACTTAGATTCCTGTAGCATTTCTTTAAAAATATAATAACCTCGTTCTAGAGATCATCTATTTGTCAACACTGTTGGTGCATTTCTCCCAGTCTCTAAACATTTTTTCTTTCTTTTATTCTGAGGTGACATTTGGTTACATGTGCCACAGTTAGCAACTGTGGTTACCATGGCCATTGCAGTGGGTTAAGAGAAACAGGGTTTTAGGGAGCCTGTCATCTCCTAGCCATTCTAGGCATCTTGGGAAAAGGCTGTCTTTGTCTCTGCATTGATTATAAACAGAACCTGAAGTGACCGGTTTGGGTATAGATTTCTACATCAGATGAGTCATACCCTGCAAGTTGCACTGAGTATTCCTGGTTACTGAGAGCACCGACTTTGACATCAGTTTTGTAATAACTTGTACCAGTTATTTCCGTCTTTTGCAATACATTTGGATTCAGTGAAGTGTCAGATGAAGAAGCAAACACTTGCAGACTTTTTGGCTCTGCCTAAGTTAGGAACTACAGAGCACACCTTCCCCACAGGCAAACATGTTGCAACATAAAATGCAAATAGCTTGAAAGAAAAACAGAAGCAATAAAGGAATGGCTCTTTATGTGCCCTAGAGGAAGAGGAGAAACTGGCAAGACATTTGTAAGACAATTCAGGGAAGAGTCATTTGACACAACCATGATGACAATCATATTATTGGTTTTAAATGTCTTGACTTGTCACGAAACATAGTTTGCTACAGATGTAACTGAATAAACGACAAAAGAGCTTAGTACTGACAAGGAAAGAAATTCACATTTAATGCATGTTACTTCACATTGTTCTTATAGGACAGTTCATTCAAAGTCAGCTCTTTGAGCATGGTAAATATTTTATACCAAAAAGAAAATAAATTAATCAAAAATGTTTGTATTTACAAAAGAGGACCACTGGCAAAATTTAATCACAGCTGCTGCTCAACAGCAGTTATCTCAAAGATGAACCTCTGGTAATATGTGAGTACTAAGTTGGTAACTTAACTGATTCATACAAGAAAACAGTGTGGCTACTGTAGAATAAAATTAAATTCTGCAGTTCCTTAACTTTACAACCACTCATGCTGCTGTCTTTATCTCTTGACTATGCTCTTGTTCTGAAATAGCACGAGGGGATTTGTCCTGTCAGGATTTTGTGACAGTGTTTGCGGCCATGGGAAATCTGTATGAGAGAGAAAACATCCCACTCAGCAGCAGGAGGATCACAGCCACAATCCCAACAGGAATGGCAGCACCAGCTTCCTGTGCCGCTGGTCTGGAGGGCATGTAGTAAGAAGGAGGAAATGCTATGCTTTGGTTGTGAGTTACAGAGTAGAAATTCCAGCCCACGGGAATCAGGACACACAGACTAGCAAATATGTAGAAGAAGCCACCCACCAGGAAGAAAGGGGCAATGAGAGTTTTGTGAGTGATTCCCATATACACATTTCTCAGAGCAAATATTGTAGCAGCCAGTCCCAGCAAGCCCACAAACATGGCGATCAACAGGAGGCCCTGAGCAGCATAAATTTCATGGGGGATGAAAGAGTCATAGGCACTGATTTTATGGCAAAACTGTTCTCTATAGCCAGGTGAGACATGAAGGTAACTGATGAAGCAGACTTTCCAAATCCCCACCCAGGCAATGCCAGAGGAGATGATGGTGGTGTTGTCCACATGCCACACTCTCCATCCCACAATTCCCATGGAAACAGTGCACAAGATCCAGCCTAGAGTGCCCAGAGCAAAGGCAGCAAGCTGGAGGTGCGAGGTGCTGACCAGGGAGTTCATCCTTTTGAGCTCTCCTGCTCTGTCACAGACACAGTTGCCATACAAAAGGAGAGAGGCACTGCAAAGAAACAAAAAATAAAATTACAAAGGCAATCATTATTTGTGTGAATAGGTGAACCTGTAAGTGAAAAAGAGAATGTGTCTGCAGAGGGAGGATGGAAGTTATCTTTCCCCAACTTCAATGAACTGTTGAAATTTAATATCCATGGACAAATAACACACAGGTTTTAATTCTGTATATGTCATAGTATCACATGGAGGAGAAAGAGTCTCTGATTAGCTCCCCTAAAGATCTCCTTTCTACATTCACAAAAGGAAAACTCGTTTTTTCCAAGTTGTTGTCTTTTTGTTAATTAACCATTATGTTCAAAGATCCTTATACACATCACACATAATCAGGAGCCCTAGAGTTACTGGCTAGCAGGAACAAAATATGAGAAAATCTTCAAGTTCCTGACTGTTGCAAGAGATCCTACAAAGCAGAATCTGTGCTCCTTTCTCCCAGGAGCCGAATCTGTACAGACTTCAGCTTTTGTGCTGCCTTTTCTGAGAGCTGCTGGGACCGGTGTCAGACAGAAAGTGCCGTAGTTCAGAGGCATGAGCAAATCCAGACCACAAAGTCTAACAACAACCTCTGAACTTGAACCACTTTTAGATTAATTAGCCATAAATGCATTAGCAGAAACATTTGCATTAATCAGAAATGTAACACTGTGCGGGGGCTGGAGCCCGGATATGCTGTCTTTGCTTTCCCACCCTCAAATTTTACCCAGGTTTTTTTAGTACTTTACCTTTACAAATCCCACTTCTTCATAAACTGTGCAACTTCCACATTTTGAATCATCCTAAAACTGTGCTGGAAAATATTTTAGTCATTTACATTTAAGATTTGTTTGCTGACTGTACATTCTGAGTGAAAATTAGGGTTTTATTGTATTTAAAAAATGAAAAATAAAAGAAAAGACAAAAAGAGAAACAAATCAACTCTTAGTTTCCATGGGTTTTTGTACAATTTTTTGAATACTTATAGGAATGATCTGTGGTCAGAGAAGATGTGGCCTCAAATTTGTTATGTAAATCTGACAGGTTCTAGGGATATATTTTATTCTGTATATTTTATAAGTTTTCTAAAACACTTTTTCTACTGCTTCTATTCCATTCAAGACTGGAGAAATAATGTGCTGAGTTGACTCTAATAAGATATGCCTGCCACAATGTTTTGTATACTAAAAATAAAGCATAAAGACTAGGGCAACAATTTTTCTTTTTACTGTTCTGAAGGTAACCAGATTCGGTTGGCAATACAATTTAGTTGCAAAAATCCACCTGTGGAAATCTTAAAAATAAATATCTTCATAACAATATGGCCTTAAGCAGACAGTGTCCATCTTCTCATACCAGTGCCCATTACATACTTACTTCAGTCCTGAAGGTGATGGCAGCCATGAGAGGATGGGAGAGAGTGATTTTTGATGCCAGACAAACACAGCAACATCTTCAATTTTATCATTTTGGCCTCCAAGTTCATCTATATACCTCCAATAGGACTGATTTCCTGTGGGATATGTTAATCTCCATTATTGCAAATGTACATTTAATCCTCTCCAGCCTGGAGAAAATTCTCCAAAAGAAACTCTTCTATTTTTATCTACTTAAACTGAAACCAATTTATAAACAATTTCTCAATTTGCTGTGTTATTTACAAAGGGATGATAACCCCCCCCTTTCTAATTACCTGTTTTTACCAGGCTTAGAGCACAGTAGCTCCTCTTTCTGTCCTACTTCCCCATCAAAATAGCATTTGTTCCTGTCCAGTGAGGGGAAGGTGCTGGGCAGGAAAGATCACAGAGGAATCCCGTGCTGACTCTCTTCCACTCCTCTTGGAATCAGAGCACACAGAAGCCAGACCTGAACCACGTGAAGATAACATTTTGTGTAGAGCCCATATGGCTGTAAAACTTGTCTACATCATAAACATTCATTTAAACAACTTGCTGATACCAGGGTCATAAAAGATATGTCAGCAGGTGAATCCATATCATCAAGACTTTTTCAGAGTATATTATCAGCATATAACTTCATTGATTGAATGGACCCAACTGTCTGCTCACACAATTAAATGAGATTAAATGTGATTCTGAGCCCACTATCAAACCTGCATATGCTGATATACTTAGAATTGAATTATAAAATTAAAAATTAGGGAAAGAGCTTTTTCCCTTTAAGATTCTCAAAAAACCACAGAACAAGCAAACAGACAGGATTAAAGAATTTAAAGCTTATACAAAAATTCTGAGAACATCAGAGAATAACCAGCTAACAAACATGGGCTTTAGGTGAGTTATCAGGTGTCTAGACACATAAAATTTGCTTATGTAGGAAATGATTCATTTTGGCTCATTTCTCCACACCCTGCCCACTGGAGGCATATTTGATCTAGCCTGGTATCACCGACTTAGAGAAATAACAAAAGCAGTACTTAAATGATGTAATTAAATTGCAGTTCTCATACTTGTCTATTTTGGAAAATCAAACAGAAGCCTATACTTAATGACCTTCAGGTACAGAGATTCAGCATGAAAATCGGGAACAAAATATCAATGTAAAACAGTTACAGGATTTTTCTTGACATATAAAAACGTCAAAATTTTTAAAAAGAGTTCCTGATTCCAGTCTCTATCACTATGAAACTATAGGTTTTGCTGACATAATGAAAAGACGCCAAGTATGTATCACTTGCCAGAAGCATTGATTTTAAAGGAAGCCTTTGGGCAAAGAGGATCAGGGAAACTCCTTTTTCCCCAAGTATAGAAATATATATTGATTTTTCAGAACTACAGTTGCAAGTACTTCCAAAAAAACCCAAAACAACACATTTCTCTTCTAGATGCCCAAGGATAGAAAGATATATTGACTTTTCAGATCTACAGTTGCAAGTACTTCCAAAAAAAACCCGAAACAACACATTTCTCTTCTAGATGCTGAATAAAACCGGGAGCGAGCTGCAGATGCCACATAAAACTGGGAGCGAGCTGCAGAGGGCGTCGTCCTCCAGGATTTCAGCCACTCCGACGGAAGAAGGAAGGAAAGGAGGGAGGACGGTAGGTCATAGCAGGCTGGGGTTTGCAGCAGCTCCTGGGTCAGGGCTTTGTCAACTTTTGCCTCAGCTGGACCTTGGGAGTGATCCTGCTCAAGTCTCCATCCACGGGAGGTGGGTGATGCAGGTGCTGAACTTGGTTCAAACACCAGCAGTGTCAATCTTGTATTTCAAGGACAGAGGCCCTTTTCCCTTTTGGAAAGGAAGAATTTGATCTATCACCAACTTGTCATCCACAGAAAAAACCAAACCAAACCAAACCAAACTAATTTTTTAAAATTAAATTAAAACTTCTGCTCCCAGTACAAATGCCATTTTCAGCCTTCTGGGAGAAAAATGTGAAAGCACAGTCCCTGCATGTTTGAGCTATATTGGATAAAATACAGTTCAAAGCCCAGATCATACAGCAAGTTGTGCTAACACAGACAGCATTGGCCCATTTTGTGCTTTAGTAATTACATAAATATTTTGAATTAATTTAATTAGTGTAGTAAGGTTACCTATCTGGTCTGAATAATACAATGATGTAACACAATCCCTATATGAAATGTCCTAAGGCAAATGAACTCATATTCAGCCAGCTACAGGAGGTCTTCTGAGTAATTAGGTGGTGTCACTGGCATGCGGTTCTTGATTCAGGAGCTCACTCAGAGCTGCATATTTCAGCTTTCCAGCTTTGTAGACCAGCTACTTCATGGGATGGAGTCAGCCTTCAAAGGCAATCTGGCCAGCAGGAACGATCTAGGTCTGTGTGGTATCTCTGTCAGCAGATAAAAAGCATGGCTGAAAACCCTTCTCACCCAAAGGAGTGAGAGGTGGTTTTGAAAGGTGGCCGCAGGGCCATCTTTCAGTATCCCATTATTTCACCCACATATTCATTTATAATCTACTCAGTTCAATACAATAAGCACCCCACAGCTTCTGGGGATGGTCTTTGTAAAGTCCAGAAATAGCAGCTAAAATACAGAGCTGTTTCTACAGGCTTCTCACCTGGAAGCCATTTTTTCTCTTAATACATTTTTCATTTCCTTCATTTGGAAGGGTTTTCCTTCACAGATATGATTTTAACTAAATACCCTACTAAAATAAAAGCAAGACAATCACAGAATCAAAGAATCATAGGATGGTTTGGGCTGGAAGGAACCTTAAATATACCTTGTTTAGCCATGGGCAGTGGCACTTCTCACCAAACCAGGTTGCTCAGAGCTCCATCCAACCTGGCCCCGAACGCTTCAAGGGATATGGAATCTGCAGCTTCTTTGGGCAATCTGTTCCAGTGCCTCACCACCCTCAAAGTAAAGAATTTCTTCTTAACCTCTAATCTAAGCCTACTCTCTTCCAGTGCAAGCCATTCCCCCTTGTCCTATCACAGTTCCTGATGAAGAGTCTTCTCCAGCTTTCCTGTAGGCCCCTTCAGATTCTGGAAAGCTGCTCTGATGTATCCACACAACTTTCTCTTCTCCATGCTGAACAGCCCCAACTTTTTCTGCCTGTCTTCATAGCAAGGTGCATATTAAATGCAAATTTGCAGAGAGAAGACAGAAGCTACTAGTAAAAGATGATGCATGACAATGTATTCATCCAAAAATAGAAACTTGAAGGATCCTTTTGTATTTATTGCTGATTTTGCTTAAATTAAGCATTGCACAGTGAGTAGCTCTTTTTCTTCATGAAAAGTATATTGAGCCATTGCACATGGACTTCAGGGACAGAATGAGACATGACTTTCCCACTCTTAACTTTAAGAAATGGAGAGGATGCCTGAGAGCCATGTTGACTTCCCTACAGCTGCAAGCTTTCTTCTAGAAGAAAAAAATAAAAGCCAGCTGCATTCAACACTGCCAAGTGGTTTCATGGAGAGGGCTTTGGGTCATCTTTGCATCAGATTTACCTTTAAAAAGACTAAAATGAAATGTTGCAGTTGAATAGATCAGTTCTTTGTAGCTGCAGTCCTACCTCCTGATATTCTCAGCAGTGGGGGAAAAAAAGAAATAAAGCTATATGTGAAAATTTGTCAGGACTTCTTTTGCTTCTAGTAATTGTTAGTGACTAAAGGCTGGGGCTATGATATCAATTCTGAGGGTGGAGAAACCTCATTTATTTCAAATGCATTTCACTTCTGGAATACTGTATCTTCCAGAAAGCTGTTTTAATTACATTCAGTAGTCTATAGCCATCCGTTGGGTTTCAGACTGCTTTCTAAAACTCAACCTGCCTTAAGTTCCTGAAACAGAGACTTTAAAAACCCTGCAGGTAAATGCAGGAAAGAATAAAGCTACCAAAAATCTCTTAATTCATGCATTTAAATATAATTGTGCCTTTCAGGTTAGAGGGTCTCAGGCTCCCTTCCTGGGTGGATTACGGCCTGTGCCAAGCACGGATTTCCAGACCGTAGGGTGGCATAAGGGATTGTCCCCAACCACACAAACACCTGCAAGACTTGTCTTTAAATTCGTCATTCCATATGATGGGTGGAGAGCAAGAGGGCTGCAGCTTTCAGAGTTTGCCATTTAGCAGAAGTCCTTTGGTTGGTGTGTGCTGGGTAATTCCTTCCCCAGCAGCAGCATCCCCTTTGCAGTACCTCTTACCCCTCTGGGACCTGAGGCACCAGGCAGAGCTGGATGGGCCAGTCACAACACCTGGAACATAAGATCTCAAACATTGAAACTGCAGGGAAATGGAAGGTCGAGCTGGGTCTTGTAATGGAAATTTGTGGAAGTCTTACACAAATTGCATGAACTTTGATGTGATGATATTCAAAGTATATACTAATGCCTTAGGATCCTTGAGTTTGGATGTGTCTAGAAGAGAACTTCAGAAATATTTTTTATCTTTTTGCCATCACTGTTTCAGCACAGCTCTGGCTGAAGGACAGCTTTATGTCTAAGGCCATCTACTTGCTGTGGTCCAGGCAGCAAGAGTTGCCACCACTGGCTGATAAAGCAGTATATTGCTACCTTCTTCAAAAGACATTTCAAACAGTCAGTGTGACAGTTCTTTTGTTCTATTTTCCTAGAAAAAAAATCAGTGCACTTATGACCCATTCCTTGAATACATTTCCCTGACACTCATGAAGTCTTGAACTCCGATATCTCGTGTTTAGGTTTTAGCTGTCACTAACAGACTTATTTTCAATTAGAAAAAGCAAACTAGTGGTGCCTAGAATCTTAAAAGTTGTTGTGGGGTATGTCCAGATTTAACATGCCTTATGTCCCCTGTCCCTCCAAATGTCAATGTCCAATATTATGAATTCTGCTGCTTCCATTTATTTACTGTGTTTCAAAACAAGCAAACCAAGGCAATCTTCATTTCTCTTCCATCAAGTAAGAATATATTGAAAATTAGCTTATTTCAGGAAAGTGTTTTGATTTGCTTTGATAATAGAATGAAATGAAACCGATAATTTCTATATATCCTCACTGTTTTTTCACACCCTAATTTACTGTACTAGGGCTGAGCCCACCTTAAGCTCTTGTTACAAAAGGAAATGTTGCAGGCTAGAAGGCAGTGACATGGCAGTGGGATTGACCCAGGACACAGATGACCCTGTATTGTCAGAGTTTCTACTGATTGTTTTGCCTCTGCCTTGAAGAGAGCTTCATTTAGAGCCAAAGTGGAACAGCTTAGAGACATTCCAGGAATGACAGCCCCTAAAAACCAAGGCAAATAAGCTGGCTTTGTTGAGATGGGATCCTTTCAGGAAGCTTCAGAAAGCAGAGGAAGCCCAAAAGCTTGCCTACCCTGGGTGTCTGGGACAGAGAAAAGAGCACTAAGGGTTCAGTGGTGTAAATAAGGCAGCATCATGCAGGTCCCAGAGAACTCACACACGACTGGGAAGATGAGGGCACTGAGCACACACCTGGGGCATGGGAAGATGTCACCCAAGGGGGGACGCCTCCCAGCCAAAAGAACAGGAACTAATTCTTCCTGGAGCTGCAGGAGAAATTAAGAACTCTTGAAGCACCATGAATATCAACCTGGAAGTGCTGCACGGGCAGCTGGTTGGGAGGAAGGAGCATTCCCTGAGCCAAGGGCATGTAAAGAAGTGCCTGCCAAAGGGGCAGTGGGAGAGCACAAAATCTGCAGAAAGCAACCTGCACAGAGCAAGCTACACACAGCACCCTCACGGTGGGGTTTCCTTCATAGATGGGGGAAAGTGGGTGCAAGGAGAGCTTTCCAAAATGATAGGAGACTATGCTCGCTTCTAGTAAATGTTAGCATAGCTAAAATAAAATACGCTAAGAAATGTTCCACAGAACAGCGATGTCTGAGTCTCCCTGTCTGAACCCACTTTCCTGCCAAAAGACTAGGAATTCTACTGCAGCTTGTAACCAGCTTAAAGAGAAAGTTCATGATAACCTCTTCTTATATAAAATAAGCATTAAAGTATTTTTTCCAGCCCACGTAAGCAGAAATTCACTTATTTCCACTTATTTAATGTTTTAAGCAAATATTTTTGCTTTAGATGATGCCGGGCATCACAGGCATTTTAAAATTACCATTCAAACCCTGCTTTTGATAAGTTTCATAGCCTAGATGCACCTTTATTGGACTATACTGAACATGGTTTACTAATCAAATCCTTTGTTTAAATCTAAGTCTTGAAGCAGAAAGGGAGTTTAAAAAAACCCAACAGTATAGTAATTACAAAGGTCTCTTCTTAGCAATATCTCTATGATTTAATGCTTGAAAACTCAATTCTTCAATTCCCGGTTGGGAAAGCATTCTTTATAGAAAACAAATAAATACTTAAATCTCTCCCCATCTGTTCTCTATCAGCACTTCATAAAATAAGTAATATTAAAAATAAAGGGGGACTTACTTCTCTGAGTCTGAGAGTTGCCTAAGGCTTTGAAGCAGTGTCAGCTGGATGAAGCAAGTTCCAAAAGAGAGGTGGAAAAAAATGTCCGTGCAAATTGTCCAACTTGTTACGCTACCAAATAGGTACCTCACAGTTCCTTGTCACTCTCCCACTAAGTCAACAAAGATGTAGGAAGTCAGTTAATTATTAACATATTAAAAAATATGAAAGCTTTGCTACATGCCATTTATTCTAATTGCTTTAAAACACTTTCCAAAGCATATAGATAACTCCCATGGAAATTACAGTTTTCTGTAAGATACTTTTTCAGAAAATCTACCTTTTTGATTATGTGATTTTTCAGCTTGAGACCACCATGATGCCCCAGTCTAACAGCCCAAAGGACACAGAATTGTCATCTGAAAGAGACAAGCAATTTCATAATCCTTTCTTAGTTAGATTTTTCTTCCGTATTTATACAACATAAATTAATGCAGTTCTGCAGTGGGTAGAAATGTAGGGGAGAAAGGAGTTTTTCTAAGGACTAAATTCAAGCAGAACTGCTCTCTTGATGGACTCTGGTTGGCAGCACCCACACTTTAGTACAAATATGCTTGCTATCTCAGATGCTTTAAAAAACCCACACATTTTTTAAAATTATGTTTGCCTTGCTTCATGGTTTTCCCATGAATGTAAACAATGGCCCTTACAAATTGGAAGAATGTTCTTAACTCTATTCTGGTTTCTCCTCTTTAAACCTTGTTCTAAACCCTGATAAACTCCCAATGCTCTGGCTCAGCTGGTTACAGAACAGTGCTAACACCAACATTGTGTGTTCAATCTCTGTGTGGGCCATTCGCTTAAGAGTTGGACTCAATGATCCTTGTGGATCCCTTCCATCTCAGAATATTCTGTGATGTTTCAAAGCCTGGTCTTAAAAGACAAGTAAGTGTATTTCATAGAAATACCCTGAAATGGGGAGGCCTCACTGAAAAATTCTTCTCATTGTAATATGCACATGGTCATTGCCATCACTAAAGAAGGTTGAAAAATATCATTAATTCATATCCTCCTGTTTTCTGCATCACCTTTAAACCTCTCCTGGTGTGTCTCCCAGCCAATGCCAGTTCTTTGTGCAGCTAATGCAGCCTGGCCATGACAGCAGAGTCTTGTCTTCTGCAGCTCACCAGCCTGGATCTCCTGTCTGGCTGCTCACAGCAGAATGGGGTTGGTTTGGTGCACAGGCAAACTCGGCTGCTCAGGCTCTGCTATTGAGTGACAAGAAACCCATCACACACACACACACCCCGGTGGGCTGCTGTGGTCTGCCAGACTCCAGGATGGCCTTCTGACATCCTGACAGGGCTGCTGATTCACAAGGACAGCATCCATGGCCAGTAGGCAGCTGGCAGACAGATTCCTTGCCTTTCATTCAATAACTTGCATTTGTGTGGGACAAAATTTGCGTCAAAACCACTGCTGATTTTACACATGAAGCTGCTGCACAACCCATTTGTCTCCCCCTGCAGCAGGAGGGGCATCCCCTGCACACTCCCAGAAGAACAATTCACCAATTTCTCTATCTCTGGCCTATTTCTTCTCAGTCATATGTTTTTATGTGTATAAAAAAGCAAACAAAAACCAACACAACCACAAAACCAAACCCACTGCGATATTTAAGAGATTAAATTGTACTGAAAAATAATGAGTTCAATATATTTGTCAGCCACCATCAGTACAGTGAAGTTTAATTTAACTGGAAATCTACAGTGCCCAATCTGTGATAACAACCAGCAACATAAGCATCATTACATTAGTGAGAAATATGACACACACAAAATGAAATGGAAGAAGGTAGGGAAAAAAATGACAGTAATAAGTGTTTTTTCTTCTCAGTATATGATTATGAGTTCTAAGAACATATTCTTTTGTAGTGTAATAGTGAAAACTTATTAGGAAGCACATAGAGATTAACAAAGTTTGACTGCTTTTTTAAAGGAACACATTTTAAATGTAAGACTTTATTGTTCTTTGAATGTCAATGGTTAATACTTTTTGAGGCAGAAAACATTTGCTTTCTTCCTCCATGGCCTGGACCCAAAGCACACTGAAATCAGTGGAAATAGTTCTGCTGACTTCAAAGACCTTTAGATCAAGCCCAGTCCCTTCTGTGGTTTACAATTTCATTGTTAAATACCACAGAGCAGGAAATATTTGTTTCAAGTTATTTTTCCTTTTATTTGCTACACATTGAAAAACCAGCCTGAAATCAAGATGCTGTGCAGGATACATTGCTCAGCGAGTGGTACCACGTAGGCAGCTGAGAGAGCCCCTGAACAGCTCAGAGCCTCAGGTACAAGTATTTTCTCACTTTCTGTTTCTGACACAAAGTTTACTTCTTCCAGGCAGCACAGCAGCCTCCCTGCAGCAGCTTGCCACTATGTGGTCCGTGTACGGGGAATTTGAGTTGCTGCATCCTCACTCTTGGTCACTCCCTGCTTGTCCTCAGATCATCAGACCAACAACTCTCCAACACTGAACCTAAGCATGGGCCTCTAAAACCCCTGCTTGATCTAAGAAAAATATTTCCATAAACACCCTTTCTAACTGTTTACCTTTATGGCCAAAACCAAGTTGTTCTTTACAACTTGGGAAATTCAGAAATGAGATAAACACCACTACCAAACTCAACACGTGTCTCATGATTAAGTGCTTCACATCCCAGCAGCTGCGGACTCTGCCTGTTTGGCCCAGGCCTCTTCAAACACAGGTCAGAAATACTCTGTCAACAGTACTAAATGACACTGGAAAGCAACAACACTTAAAGATGAGGATTTGTTTTCAGAGACTGCACAAAAACCTCTCCATAACTGGTAGCTCACTGTTGAGGCAAATCCCATAAAGACCCCACTGGACTCTGATACATAAACTCCACAGCTGTTGCAGTAACAAACACCTAAAAAGCAGATGGGCTTTTGAAAGGGTTAAACCCCACTGCATTTCATTTCACACACCTTGGGAAGGGTGAAGAAAGCCTTCAGGAGAGGAGCTTGGGAGGCCTCCATGTGGGATGGCTCTGTGTTTCTCTGCAGGTGGAGGTGGCAGAGCTGGTGGGATGAATGAGCCTCTGGAGGCTCCTTCCTGTGCCCCTGAACACAGCCCTGAGGTAGGGCTGCTCTTGTCAAAACATAGCAGAGGGTTCAGTTGTTTAACAGCTTGACTTTGCCTTTTAGAGTGATTTTCAACATCCATCCTGCCAAGATTGAATAATGCTGGGAAGAGGCAACCCACTGCCAGCCTCAAGGGACTCCACAGGGAAGCACTACACATTATCAGATAGTCAGCTCAATCCCAAATTATAATGACCCTGTTTATGGCTGCCAGCAGGTGCTGCTTGTTTTTATGGTTAATCCCACTGGCTGGAAGGTTTTCTGGCTCCAGAGAATTTGCTAATGGGCTTGTTGTGATTATGTCATTGTATTTTGGGTGGCTTTGATTTCTCTTCTGTTTTGTGAAGTTCCAAATAAACATCCAAAATGCTCAGTCCCAACTATCCTCTGTGTTAGTTCCACTTGTCCGGTGTGGGTGGGATTTAAACACATGTTTTAGCCTAAAATTACAGTAGACTCTGACATTATATGAGAGGGATTATATGTTATCCCTCCCAGCAAAAGAAATGTCCAATGTCCAATTTAGGTATTACAAGCTAGAGAGACTATACTTCACTCATGTCTGAACTTGCTTTTTTTTTCAATCTTGCACAGCACTGATATCCCCATACTTTTTAGTGCCTCTATCTAAACTATGTCAGAGACCTTTTGTCCAACATCTACATCGCTGGTAGTGTCCTCAGAGCCCCTGCTGACACACTAACCTCCCTTTATTTTTGTCCTTAACTTCCCCTAGATTCCCTTATAACTGACCTGGAAGACTCACTGAAACTTCCAACAGAGAATCTGACCCTTTTGCTGTTGGTCAGTTAAAAAACAGGGGGAAGTGGGAACACACAAAACAGAGCTGCCCAGACTATCTCCAGCATGGGCTATTTAGACCTTTCCTTCAGAGACCAGCAAACATAGATCCTTTGGAATGGGCTCACTATTAGTTCTTGAAGCAAAATTGAGATGACTATTACAGGCTCAAAAATTTCAAGAGGTATGATTTCACTGTGATTGTGCCTTGACAAGGAGCTGATTTAAAACCAATAAAACTTGTCTTTGGCTCAGCAAGAAATTGATGCTTTTTCCTGGAGATGCAGAACACAAAAGCTGGCATGCATGAAATGAAGGGCTGCTAAAATTAGATGCACTCTTGTGGTTTGGGTATGCTCCTGGTTATTCCCAGATACCCAAAAGTAGGTCACTCAAAGCTTAACAAAGACATTTCCCTCAGACTTGACATTTTAGAGCCAGTTGAAAAGACCACCTGATGGGAGAATGTTATCAACACGTCACACTGGGGTTTCACTCTGCCTTGGCAGTGTTTCTGAGAGAGCTGCAGTGCTACAACACTAGGCTTTTGTCACTTCACTGCAGCTGCTTTTGCAGCTTGCTCTTATCAGCTGATAAAAGTGACAAGGAAATCAAATAGCAATGAATTTTCATTAAAGGGAATGAAAGTAAGAGATCAATAGCAACCTTTAGCTGGTAGCAGAGCATGGAGGTTTAACAGCATTACAAAGCAACTCCCTGCACAAATCACGAGGCAGTATTAAAGTACAAGTTTAGGAGAACCATATGAATAACTAGGTGCTCATTAGGTGATCCTGGCCATGATCTGAGGTAGGACATCTTTAGGATCTTTACTGACAACACCCTAAGGGTTTCTGTACCTTTGCCCCAATTCCTGGCTACTGTAATAGCTAAACAATGACTGTGATCTTTCATCTGACCAGTACCCTATCTAGATTAATGCAGTAGGAAGTAGATAGAAATATTCTGGAGACCAGAACATAAGTAAAATAGGATACTGCAGAAAGCAAAACATGTTTCTTATGAAAACCCAAACAGCCACAAGCTGGATGCCAGTGGAGAGCAGAAGGATCCAGTTCTGTAAAGAGCTCCAGACAGGGCAAATTCCTTAAATATGTGAAAGGAAGCTGCTTTTCAAAAGCATTTCATTCCAGCATCTCCAATGCAAAGGCAGGACAGCTCTACTTTTTATCCCTGTGCTGGTCTGTCATTTACTTGGGCAGGGGGGAATTAAGAGCTACACTGCCCCAGCTTTCCCTCAAAGCCCTCCATAGGCAGCTTACAAGTTACAAGGCAGAGATGAAAGGTCCTCAATGCTCCAGCACATGCTGGAATTTTGGACAGTTTCAAAATGAGGGGACAACCACCTGATGAAGAGGGGAATGCTTTTATGGACAGCTAAACTGGTCAGCATAAGAGTGCTGGCAGGAAACCCTGAACACAGCAGAAAAAAACAAAAGCAAACTTAGTAACTAATTCAACCAGTAAAAGGAGAAGAGTTTATGGCAGTTCCTGTAGGCGCACGTGTGGAAAGGGTCTGTAATGGAAGAAAAAAAATTTGTCTGAGCCATGCTGCCTGGAGTGTTCAAGCCTCATTTGCAAACCAAGGGCTTGCAAACTCCCACCTGTTTTCCTGACCTGTCAGCTCCAAGAGCCTTGTTATAATCACTGCTGCTCTTTAAAGACTGTTATAAAACTGTAGGCAATCTAAATATTTACTGAACACACCTCGGTACGTGACCATGCAATGTAAGAATAGCAAACACAAAAGGTGGATTTATAATGACCATAAAATTTTCATTCCCAGCTTCTTGACTTGCAGAGGCTTTATGGCCAACCTTCACATTGCACTTTCCCTGTCATTCATGACAACAGCAGTGCACTCCTGACACCCTTGAACATTTACACCTAATTTTTATTTTCATGGATCTGTCTCTATTCACAGGTTCCTGACAGGGCTTTCTCTGCTCAAACGACTCTCATGCTGTATGTGATGCTCAATAGCACACACACAACTTTTAAATCCCAGTTTTGATCAGCTGAGTGCTCTTTGTTATGTTATGACATACTCTCTCTACTATCTAGCAATTTAGGTGAGTCTCTTCTCTCATTTTCTTGTCCTTTGCACTGGATATAGATTGTGGGATTAGATATAATATTTTAGAAAGTTTATGAAGTTTTCAGCAATATTGCATCACAAGTTACTACTTTTCCTGTGTTCCTGTGTTCCAGCCTATTTCCTAGAGCATAGAGCTCATGTGAACTGATCATTGGCTACAATCCCACACAGATTTAGAGTCTGGTCTTTATGATCCCCATGTGATTGCCAACATTTGCTCCTTGATTAATTGCTTTGCATGTCACCATATGAAATGATAACTTGTCTGAACACACCCAGGCTACCAGTTTTTCTCTATGCAACTTTCCTCTTCATCGTTTGCCAAAAATGTTGCAAACAGTGACCATTATCACTGGGCTTCTGTTGTAATCATCTCTTACTAGTTTGGTGGAACTGCCCATTGCAAAAAATGCTGGTCTAAGTAACTCCACCTTTGCAAAACCACTGTCACAATGAAGCTTACTCACCTAGTTGTTTTTTTTTCTCCCCTTTTGCATAAAAATAGGAAGAAAAGTGTTGTTTTCTTTCTTTCTCTTTTTTTTTTTTTTAATTCCTGAACTCTAACTGTATACAAATATACAGAGGATCTGGAGAACAGAGCCTTGTAAGAATCCCTAGATCTGAAATGCCAGAGAAATATCTTCTGTATTAAAATCAAAATGATTAAGCATGTGCAGGCATTTAACAAACAGAACTGCAATTAATGTTGCACATAACACCTCAGCTTTTAGAATTTAGTGCTGAGTTAGGGACCCTGAGGCATGGATTAATCCCACTTCTGATTTCAATGCCTAAATTAGCTTTGTCTGGCAGGAAAAGGAGGTGGTGAGGAAGGGGAAGATATTTGGGTTAAATCAAGCTCTTTCAGCAACCTTAGCTCAGCTCAGCTATAGAGAGAATACAGGACAGTTAGGCTGCTTATTTTGGCCACTGGCTCTGTACCTAAACTGCAGTGTAGATCCAGCCACCTGTCCGTGCTGAAGAACTGGACTCTGGTATCAGTTCTGAACTCAGGCACCTCAGACTGATGGCCTACTATGAACTATGCAAGAAAGTCCTGGGAACAGAAACCCAAGATCCTCCAATCCCTGTTGATGGCAAGGACGAATATCTAGATCCTCAGCTCTTGCCCTCTAAGTCATGCTTTCCTGGCAGAACACAATGATCCAACTTAAACATGAATTGGGTACAGCTCTGTCCTCAACCAGAAGCCTGGTATTAAACTGAGCTCTAAAGAGGTGGCAATTAGGGAAGCAAAACCCAGCAGAACAAACTCATTCTGTAAATGTGTTGTGCTGTACACACCCCCATCTCCCAGCTTGTGAGACTTCAGCATCTCAGCATGTCCAGCTAGCTGGGCTGTTTAGTGAATTTAGGAACACAACAGAGAAAGGATGACTTCTTCCTCAAAGGATAATTTCCTTAAGGCTCCTAAGTGCCAGAGAGCTTTTCCAGTGTCTCCTGAGACAAGTGGTGTCACACAATGCACAGAACATGATGGTCTTACAGAGTGAGATCTGAGTTCTGAAATGCCAAGTTATTCCCCATAACTTTAATTTTCAAAGTTACTTTAAGGTATTTTTACATCACAGTAACTAAAAAGCCTGTCCTAGCACACGAAGACAGAACACTTCTGCCGTGTCACGCACAGAGAAAGAAAATCAGGAAATCCAGTCTTGAAGCACTTTACCACTGGTTTAGTTTTTCTTCCTTCAGGGCACTGATCCTTCCAGGTTTTCTTAGTTTTCACTTCCTTGTGATATGTATCACCCCTTTAATAACAGAATGACTGCTCCACCCCTTTCCACTCAGTGCTTTGGCCACTTTCGATCACCACGGCTTGTTTTCCCATTTTATCTCTGGAGGAACCATACCTGCGTGAGAAAGCTGCTGAAGCTGCAACTCCTGGGAGTGGCTATGAATAGTATTCATAGGAATCATGCCTTTCATATTTAGATACTGAGATAAACAACCTTATCTTCCTTCCATTGCTTATTGTTTAGCCTGTGACTGCTCATTATATTTCTCTGAGGCTTTTAGAAAAAACACAAGTGTAATTCATCAGAAACAAACACTATGAAGAGCTGACAGCTGGGAAGTGAAACAGATGTTGAAACTAAAAGCTTGAAATAATCCTCATTACTAAGATTCCGTTAATTCCTCTCAGGCTTTTGGACTTCACAGCTCCACTGAAAAAATGTTTTGGTGAAACTCTTGCAAGCAGACATCCATTACCCCATTTCCAGAACATGCTCTCCACAAGGAGCCCAGCAAATGCTGCTGTCACAAGGAAGAGCAGCAAATAAACAACCTGCACAACCGAGAAGCCCTTAATTAGAATAAGCCTTTGAACTTCCACAGTAAATGACCAGACTCCACTAAAACAGGAGTTGCTTTCTACTGCATAACTTAAGGCCTTGATAGAGCTACTGGATTGCCAACAGGTTACTTCAGCTATAAAAATGGAGACAATTAAGTACATCAAAATTAATCACTAGAATTTGATTAGAAAAGAACGTTGTGAAATGGTGATTCCTTTGAAATCTGAGGGTCTCAAGTATCCCATGAGAGAAAATAAAGAGCTACATTTCAGTTTAAAGAAAGGCAATTAAAAAAAAATTCAAATAGTACACAAAAAAGTGTTATTCCTCTGGAGCCACCATCCTGGATTTTACCTAATTCTCATGAAAACAGCCACAAACAGGTGGGTCCAAGTACAAGGAGAGAGGAAGAAGAAGGGTGAAGTTTAGAAAAATCCTACAAATATCCAAATATTTTTCTTTCTCTAGCTCCCTTTTCCCAGATTTTATAAAGACCTTCACAGACAATCACAGACAATTTCCAAGGATTGAGCTATGGTTCTGTGATCTGTGGCCACCTCTACTATAAATTTGTTCATACTTATCAGCAATTTCCAGTAAGGCAGAAGATTCTGCAGTTAATCTGAGAACCCCCAATAAACTGAAGTTTCTATCAAAGTCTGTTAGAGCTGGAGAGTTCACAAGTGATCTGTTCTTGCAAAAAATCTCGTGCACCGCTAACTTTCGGTATGTCTGTACGAAGCATCCATTCTAAACATGGGATGAAGCTGAAACAGTGGAATTGCCCAAGCAGGAAAGTCTAAACTGCCCCCCTGGTATGTACTCTGTAAGTGGTGAGAGATCCATTTATTTTATTGACCTCATAACATATTTTACATTGCTGCCATCTCATATTCACACTCTTAAAATACTAAATAGACACTATTTAGCATTTCTGGTACTTTCACTGGGAACTTGAGAACGATCAATTACTCAACACATTAAATAAGCTGTGCAAAGACAGCTACTTCAGACCACAAAATAACTGGCCTGGCCTTGAAAAGTTCAGAGCACTGATGGTGGGCACCATGAGATGGCAAACACTGCAAAATAGGAAAGCAAAGCTAAGCAGTAGCTTTTGACATTAACACTGCACACAAAAACTAACTCTACATTGAAATATACAGTTTATTTTCTCAAAGTCAAGCAATACCATTTGTCAGTAGGTATGTGTTAAGTGTCAGGCAGGAAAACTGTACATTTTCACTCTGGGCTGCAGGATCCAAACAGCTGGAGAAGCACTGTGGAAATCTTTCACTATACAAAGACCTAGAATTGATAACAACAAAGGATGAAGAAACAGCCATCCCCAGGATGCCAAAGGCAAAACATTAGCACCAGATTTTTTTTTTTTCAAAAAGCAACAGTACAGCTATTTACAGATTTACATAAAACATTGGGAGGCCACCATCTTCACGTTTCCAGGGTGAGTGATTTTCAACAGTTTGGAAAAAGAAAAGGAGATAATAGTGTCTACACAACTGTTATGTGAAAAGGATAATAGATACAGCTTTCACAATATTGCTACCTTTTATCAGAGATCTAAATCAAAGTACTGTATACAAACACATTGTAATTATATTATTATTCACATTTCACATACACATTTCAGAGTAACCACAATACGTAAATTTTTTTAAATGCCACAGATAAAACAATGCACACTTTTCTCCAAGCTAAAAGACAAGCATAATTTATGTTTAGTTTGGGGTTTGTTATGGTTAAGGGATAGGTTTAAGGACAAAGGGACCACTTGTCCTAGGAACATAGCAGCAAAAAACTGTGAGATGCCAGAAGACTACATTTCTGAACTAGGAGGGAGAAACTAAGGTCAGCTGTAGGTCTTGTAAAATGGTAGCTCCATTTGACCTCAACTGATGCACATCAACATCACTTCAATTAAAATTTGGTCCAGGTATACAAAGTAGTGCACAATAAGGGTGTGTGCAGGGGTAACAGTCCTTTTAATGTTTGCACCTGTCTGTAAAGGAACTGGTTCCAGAGAATTTTTGCTCCCCAGTTCCCCAACTCGCAAGGAATTCACTGATCAGCACCTTTCCAGTTCCCTCCCCACAAGCGAGAGGATTCAGGTAAGAAGGACAGAAAAACTCTTGTGAATGCAGCCATACTGCAGGAGTAGTGGGAAAAATTCTTTGCTCTTTTTTTCAATAACTGACTATTTGTATTTTTAATCTGCTTAGCTACAGACTGGCATTCACATCAGTCTTGAAAACGGCTTCTGGTTGGGTAACCTATTTATCTGAGGAGAGATAAATGTTTTCCTTACTGCAATGGAAATGGCATATTCACAAAGTCTTCCAAGACTTTCTCAGCCTGCAAAACTTTATCTTAACATGGAATTGGACACTTAGACACTACAGAATTTCACTGTCTGTATCTAAGCAAGTCAGCATAACCCATTACTGCCCTGAAAACATGAGTTAGCACCTCTTTTTAGAGCTACTAGAAATTATCTAAGTCAATGGCAGTATTAGGAGAACACAAGCAGTGATCCGATATTGTGAACTCTCCTTTACCACTGCTCAATGGAAAAAACCAGCAGACAGCCCCACTTATGTTCACAGTTATAACACAGAGTTGCTCCAAGTAATGCACAGTATTTACATGGCAGAATTGTTTATATTGCATTTGGTAGTCTGAGAAAGAGGAAAGAACAGCATTACGTAGGTCAACTTCAGTATAACTTAATTGTCTGTATAAAACCATCACAATGTTGAGCAACCAGAAGAAAAACAGAAGCAGTGTCCTTAACCTATGTTTATTTCCATGAAGTGTAGTGGGTTTGGGACAAGAAGAATAAAAATATGCATAAAAAAGCACAAAAAAGCAAATTAATTTTCTAAATAATTTAGATAAAAAATGCTATGAATTTCCAGCCAGTTTCTTAAATCAAGTACAGCTTGGTAAATAAAATCACTTGCATTGCATTAAGAGGGTGTACAAACATGTCTTGCAAAATAATTTAAAAAAATCTTCAGCAAGGTAGGCATTAGGTGATTTGCAAGCTGATTAAGAAGCATTTAACTGAGACGGATTCTAAAGTTGTTTTCTGCAAGGGGAAAGTGCCATCCTATATAAAATATTACAAAAAGGTGTCTGATGCCACAGGATCAGAGTGACACTGCATTTCAGCAATCTGAATATATTAGCTATAAGATGCACGCTTCCCCTATTTAATGTGTCTTTAAAAAAAACATAAAAACTCACTAAATTTAGAGCTTCTAAATGTGTGCATTCATGAACTGCTGTAGGGTTTCCCAGCAGACTGTACAGCATCTGAACATAAAGGAAGTATCCAACCTATTCTAAAAACCATTGCGTGCATGCACAACTGCCACAGACTTTGAACACTCTGAGCAAAACGGTTAAGAGTCTCTCCTCTTCTGTGGAACTTTCTGGAAGTTAAGCAATGAGGATCAGCTGTAGAGTCCAGCAATAAAAATGTGTTCTAAAAAATTAAATACATCATTCAAAAAAAAAAAAAAAAGAAAGAGCATTATTGCTGTTGCGAGAGCTATTTTTCTCTTGTGCACTTGTTTCTCTACCAGACTCTCACACCAAGATACTCATTTGTATACTTGGAAACTCCCCTATCTCTTCCTTCTTTCCCATTTTTCCCATCGTTGGATGGACTCAGTGCCCTTATTTGAGCCGCTCGGGTTGGAGGCTGTCGGTCAGACACTTCAGCTGCTCCTCCCCCAGCTTGATCTTGTCCTCAAGCTCTCGCTGCTCGATGATGAGGGCTGACTTCATTTTCACAAAGTGCTCATAGTCTGCCAAGTTCTCCTCGCTCAAGTAGTTCGCCAGAATGTCGAAGACAATGCGCTCCCGACGGTCCAGGTTCTCCTTCAGCTCCTTTGCATCCTCATGTTGCTGGGTCAGCAGCTTTTGCTTATCTACCAATGTCCGCTGAGGAGAAAAGAAAAACAGTTTAAAATTCACTGGGCTCACTAGGCTGAGACAACAGCTTCACTGTTCAAATCTCAAGTCTATTTTCTCTACAGAGACCTTCCTGAATATTTAGAAAGGTGGAATAAGAATGACGATTAAAATTTAGACTGATAAAATGCATAAACAAACTGATTAAAAAATGTAGTAAATCAATGAAAGATGCACCATTACTTTCTACTGGCCTCAAAAGCATTACTTCAAAGACTCCTTTACCATTTAATAGTTCTAAATAGCTGTATACAATATAGTTGTCTTTGAAAAACAGTTCTTCAGATTAAGATCAGCAATGTCTTACATCTTCCATACACAACACTGGCACAGTTGTGGTTACAGAACCCAGAAACAGACCAATTAATGGAGCAATTTGTTCTTGTACAGCTCTTGACACTACGTATTTAGCAATTCAGCTGCATCCAAAAGCCTTCCCAATGACTACGAAGTCCTGTGGTCTTCAGACATGAGCAAGAGTAAAAGCTGAGGCAAGAAAGGGAAGCTGAGGCTTCCCTTTTGTCTTTTATTGGACAAAAGGGAAACAAAACCAAAAAACCATTATTCTCTAAAAAGGGGTGTAAACTTTCTGTTTTGTGCCTTCGAAGAGACAAAATAGGAAAAAGGGAGGTTGAATGGAGGAGCACACAAAGGAAGAGGACAGCAGAAGACAGCAGCTGTATCCCTCTCCCCCAGCATCACCTGCCTACACAGCCACAGTCCCACATGAATCACCCAGCTACACTCCTTTGGCAGCACACGGAGAGAAACAGGAGCATCATCAATCCAACCTATTTCAGATGTCTGCCTACAAGTGATTGCCTTTTTCCAGTGACAGAGTATGGCTGACTTACTCTGACATCAAGAATTCTGTACAGATGTCTGAACTTAATTAAAAAGTGCCTAAGAGGTACCAATCCATAACTTCTAGCTTTGCTTCAGAGATGAATTTTCTTTGAGAAGCTGTCTTCAAATAAACCTCAGTCTGTTCTAATAAACGTGTCCATCTCTTTAATTTGCACCTTCTGTTAAATCACACATGCTGTTTAATAAGCCTGAAGGATTTACAGAGGAGTGTTTTTGTAGGGTATAAAACAAAGCCTTTTCAAGATGGAAGCATGAGACAAAAGGGGCTACAGATCAGTGAACTTTAATAAACCTACCTGTCAGACCTGCACGTGCATCCTGTGCTGAGTCTTTCTACAGACAGATCAATGCTCAAGAGTGAAATGTTTTCAGATTTGTGCTCTCAATGTACTTAAAATACACAGCCTAGATTGACTCAAGACAGCTATGGAAGACCAGGCACAAAAATCACACACTATTAGAGAAAATTAGTTTAATCTTCCTTTGAGCTTATGCCAGAGGGAAAAAATCCCACTGCAAGTTGCAAGGAGAATTATCTGCTGCAGAGATGGAATTAACAGCTCTCCTGAACTGACCTGGGCAAGTAGCAGACAGCCCAAAACTCACGAGTGTGGCTAGACTGCTCCCAGGGCAGCCCTGCAGGTGTGTGCATGCTGAGCAGCAGTAACTAGCCAGAACTGGAACACAAGAGGACATGGACACAAAGTGCAAGCAATGAGAAGACACCAGCCTTGCTGTGTAAGAGGAAGGGGACTGGTAGCTCTTCAGATGAAGCCCCTTTCAGAGGCTGAACTTAAATTCCTGATACTGTTTTCTGTGGCAAAACAAGACTTACAGAAGAGCATCTGACAGACAAAATATTAACTCAGCAGTCATTATTTGACTGCTTTTATTTAGGAAGTCTGGTAAGCTGTTGCTGGTTCCTAGATAGTGGAAAGCTATCAGTGCAATGTTTATTAGACAATATCAGCTTGGAAAGAAAAATCAGTAATCACTGGGAACATGCTCCCCAACAATGGAAGTAAAATCCTGTTTTTCAATATAGTACATTAGTGGTTCACCACATGTTATCATTTGACTTACAAAACACTGAAGGACAACCAAAAAAGCCACAAGCACCAGTCTAAATTCAACACTTGTAGATATATTTCACAGAATCGTAGAATGGTTTGGGTTTGAAGGTACCTTAAAGATCATATAGTTCCAACCCCCTCTTACCAGACCAGGTTGCTCAAAGCCCCATCCAACATGGTTTGGAGTATTTCCAGGGAGGAGCAGGTCTACAACCTCTCTGGGTAACCTGTTCCAGTGCCTCATCATCCTCAGGAAAAAATTTCTTCCCAACATTTTATCTAAACCTGTCCTCCTTCATGAGAAGGCCACTCTCTCTTTTCCTATCACTGCGTGCCCTTGTAAAAACTCCTCTCCAGCCCTCTTGTAAGCTCACTTTAGGTACTGTCAGGCTGCTCTAAGACCTCTCTGCTGCTCTCTTCTCAAGCTGAGCAGCCTCGACTCTCTGCCTGTCTGCACAGGAGCAATGCTCCAGCCTCTGGCCAACTGAGCAGCCTTACTCTGCAAGAGTTCCCACAGGTCCATGGCCTTCTTGTGTTTTGCGCCCCAGAGCTGATGCAGCACTGCAGGTGGGGTCACACAGGAGCAGAGGGGCAGAATCCCCTCCCTTGACCTGCTGCCCACACTGCTTTTGATGCAGCCCAGGACATGTTTGGCTCTCTGGGCTGCAACTGCACATTGCTGGGTCATGTTGGGCTTTTCAACCATGAACACCCCCTAGTCTTCTTCTCCAGGGCTCGTCTCAGTCCTGATGGATCTCTCCTGATGTTACTAAGGCAAGATTGGTTTCAGTGCACATGAAGATGAATGGGGATTAAAATATGTTAGGGATTTGGAGTTCTGTCAGTATAAATCTGACATCAGAGCACACAGACAATTTCTGACTGTCCTTACTACACCACCTCCTCACCATCTTCCTTCTCTACACCCAGCCAGCAAGCTATTTTTATCACAGCTCTCAAACTGTGTTTCCTATGTGCACACATCGTCTGGTAGCTCCTTCCCTGTCAGGCAACTGCAACCACACTTAGAAAAAGCCTAATGAGGGATTAAATTTCTCCAAGTGTCAGAAGCTTTGATCTGCCCTTTAATAAGCTGTCAAATACTTTCCCTTCCCCCTCAGTCAGAGAGAGGTCTGAACAGCCATTAATCAAGTATGATAGAGCCAAACAGCAAAAGCTTCAGATCAGTCCCAGCACTTTCTGGTTCTTACATGTGAAACAATGCAACATGCTGAAGAAACAACATGAAGCCACAGCCCATGGAAAAAATTCTGTTACAACACTCAGGTGGACTGTTGACATTTCAGTCCACAGCTACAAGCCAAAAATCCTGCTTCACATCCATTTAACCATAGAAGTTAAACTCACTTGAAACACACCCCGTTTCCACACTGTCTATTTCTTTTAGCTTAAGTTTCACACATATCTGCATCTCCCCTTTGGTCCATATCTGTACTGCTATGTATCTCCTTCCTAGGTAAGGCATGATGGCATTTGAACTTAAACAAATTGCTCCAAGTAGAGATGGGATCCAACACATTAAGAGCACCTTGAATGCTCCTGCTCCTGAAATTTTCACTTCTGCTGGGAGTCCTCCACATCACTACCAGTGCTCAGGTAAAACATGTTCTCTACTGAAAAATTCTTTTTGCCATGCCTCCCCTCCATTTCCCCTCCCTTCCCCTTTTTTTTAAAGGCTTGTCCTTCTGTTGTTTCTTGGCCCTGCTCCTCACTAGGCATTGAGGAAGGAAGCTGCAGTAGATGAGAACCATTTTCTTTGTAACACTCTTACAGATTTGTATCAATATCCTCATTGGGAACAAGGAAGTCTACAAGCTTTCTGCATTACAGCACCAACGCTCCTTATTGCATCTTGAATTGTTACAATATTTTTGTCTTCTTTTTAAGCTCTTATCAGTAAACTCTCTCTTTCTTTAAGCTTTTGCCAAGAAGTCTGTTTTCCAGTATGTTGCATCCCAAACCCACTTTTTCTCAGCAAGCCACTTGTAGTTTCAGTATTCCAAGAAAAGAAGGCAAAGTTTTTAAAAATCTAAAAAAAAAAAAAAATCTGTCTTATGAAATTTATCCACTCACTACCCTTCATGTTGAGTGCTGCAATTTAGTTAAAGAAAACCCAGCAACCTTCCCTCCCCCCATGAGCTTCCCTAAATGCAGGGATATTATTGTTGGCCCTTCTCACCCGTTCTTCTGGAGAGGTATTGTCATCCAGGTTATTGAGGGCATTTTCCACCCGGGCCAGACGACCAGACAGGGACAGCAGGAGGTTCACCACTTTGTCAAGGTCACCA
Organism: Petroica traversi; assembly: GCA_025920805.1. NCBI lineage: Eukaryota > Metazoa > Chordata > Aves > Passeriformes > Petroicidae > Petroica > Petroica traversi. The sequence goes on along the minus strand of JAHLSL010000057.1, from coordinate 7,000,600 downwards.
ATAAACATCTTGAACTTGTCAAACTCATTTGGTTTGCAAACTTCTTTCACAATGGCCTCTACCTCCTCCCCCAGGATATTGTTGGCTTGGATGTCTTCCAGAAGCGTCTCCCGTGCTTCTCTCAGCACTTGCAGCTTCCTACTAATGCTGTCAATAAGTTCTTGCTGTGAAAAATAAAGAGACAAGAATTTATTAGCACTACTGCATTTTTCCCTTCTTCTGAAAGTCATGTCAGCTAGCACTATAATACATTTCACACTTCCAGGAGGCTTTGACAATGAGTGCATTACCAATAAATCATGCTTGTGTCAAAGGTCTATACCACTGCATTCAAAGGTTCAGAACATAGCTCACGATGCTCAGCTTGAGACCTGTGTTAAAGCGAATTACCTTTGTGGAAAAAGATGAAAGCTTTTCAACCTTCCATCAAGCATTCCTGCTTGTCTCTGAGCAGCTTCAAAGCCTGCTATGAATGGCAGAAAGTACAGCACATGCCTGTGTCTCTAAATACCAGGTCTATAACACCTTGCTGAAGAGCTACACTTAGGAAGATACACAGTACCAGAAAAACAATCCTGTATTTTCCACATGATGCAGTTAAAACTAGGGCACTGTCAGGCTTTCTCCTCCTTTCTGCATAATATCAGCATTCCTCCAATAGCAGTCCTTCCACTCTCAGAAAATCTTAGCATTAACAGTGCCTTACAACATTTCTGTAGGGTAGCCATAGATCCCTATGGCACAGAGCAGGGAATAGAATCCACTGTACTGTACAAGGCAGCTCTGTGCAAAGCAGCTCTGCCAAAGCACCAAAAAAGCATCACTGTCCCCGGCCTGGTGAATACACAGCCTCACCTGAAGTTTGGGGGGGCTTCTGCACTACAGTCCCCACTGCCTGAGGTGCACATGCACTGCCTTAGAAAAGCATGAACCAGCAGAAACCAGACCAAGAATCCAGATCTCCTTGGATCACCTGTGGTCCCTCTGTGCTACTTCCCCGTATTTTGGCAAGAGGTCTTGTTTCTTACATGCCCATCAGCTTTCACTGCTGCACAAGGGGTGTAAGTTCAGCCACTTGTCGACTCTGAGATGAATCACACCCTAAAAAAGCCTCACTCATTTAGATGTAGACGCCTATTTGGGATTCAGCTGATTTCAGGTAAGAAAAATTATTAAAGCATTTTCTAAACATACACCTCAGTGCAAATTCTGAATGAAAATTACATCCTTTAAAATAGTCATTATTTCACAGTACCCCTAGCTTTTTTTTTAATTACTCACATCATTCTTTAGGAACTCTGCTTTCTAAATGCAAATCTGATTACAAGCCTTCATGATTACTGAGAAACATACTGATAGCAGCTGCTGCTCACAGAGGCCACAGAACAGTCATTGCCAATTTATTTTGGGAACAAAAACCAACACAAAACAACGTCTGCCATCTTAAGAGAAAGCAACTACACCGTGAAAATGTAACAGCCTTTTTGAAAGTAGAAATTCAACCCATGGATTATCCACAGTGGTTTTTTCCTTTTTGATTTAATGTACTCAGTCCAGGTTAATCTGGATCTGGGTTATCTGTTAGCCCTGGTGCCCAAAAGATTAAGGTAGTAAGCAGTTCTACAGATGCCTGCTTTACTGACTGATTAATCTGCAGGATTTGATTTTTTCCCCCATTCTCTCAATGCAAATGCAGTTTTGATTTGGATTATGTAGGTCACAGTGCTACGCTCTCATTTCCCTCAGATGACATGCACTGTGCTGCTGCTTCACCATTTGAAACACAGCAGGATACTGTGGTGCTCTATGTTATTATCCCAAGTTTTTTCACTCCTGCAGTTGTGCTGCAACTTCCTTTAATTAAAAAAAAGTCCACATGGCTGCTCAGCATTTATTGACCTGGTCTGCCAGTCCAGATCAGCTTTCTCAGTTTCTTTCTTTAAAAAAATAAGCCATTTTCCCAGCAACATCCTGTTTAGTGACATCCCAAGCAGCTGAAGCTAACCTCTAAAGCAACAATTTTTCTGGTGAGAAGGCCATAAATGCTAAGACTGTCATATCTATTAAGAATTGGATTATGATCACTGATTGCATTCCACCACCATGAAGCAGCCTCTGCATGCAGCAACTGTGAGCTCACTACATGCTTTTGCTAAACTGTAGAAAACCTATATTATGTTCAATATCTACCGAGCCAGAAAAGCTGCAGTCTACATCTTGAGACAGGCAGATGAATAATTTATAGCCGTGAATTCTGTACCAGTACACAAGAAAACAATAAAGTCATTCTTGCTGATCTGACTAGCAACACGGAAGGTGGCTCAGCAGAGCACTACTCAGGTGGCTCACTGCTTGGCATGCTTTTACATAAATTATACTCAGCTTTCAGCTCACCACCCCATTCCTAAGGAATTCAAGCCTCAAACCAGATAACAATTGGTACACATGAATTATTTTTACACTCTTCAGGAGTTGCTGAGATTTTCCTAAAGGCAAAGGGGAAGCTTCCTACACAGCCACATGCATTTTCCTTACTACAAAACACCCTCTTGCAGCATCTTCAATATCTGATCGGTATTTTATAATCATGGTAATCCTACATTAAAACCAGTACATAAGACACACACATTCCATTTCTGCTAGCTGGGAATACAAGGATTGGCTCAAAAAATCAAAAGAAAAAATAAAAGAATTAACAACCTTATATGACATCCCTAAAATTATTCCAAAAGATAAAAAAAAAGCACCACACATTTCTGGTTTGCAGAGAATGACAAATACAGCAATCATTCCACAGTGGACTGCAATTAAGATATTTCATAACAGAACTACCAGTTTCCAGGAATCAAGACACAGGTTCTGGGCATATGGCCCCTCTAAAAGAACTGAAGTCATGAAGTGTGTCATTAGAATGTTCAGGTCCCTAACAATCCCTTGTTAAACTGTTGCCAAATACAAGAAGCTGGGCCAAGCTGTATCTTCTATCCATTTATTAAAGATGCCTTGACCTACTTACAAAGAGTTTTATATGTTTTCTGACAAGATCTGTGATGAAAGCCCACTGAACCCCATGTGAAAGAGCAGGGAGAAAAGCAAGCAGCAGGGCGTGTGTGCTACAACATGTTCACTTAGAAGATGTGGGAGGGTTCTGCTAAAAGCCCTTCGTGAAAACCTTCCCATCTCATGTGCTTACTGAAGCTGGGGGATGGATGGAGAAGTATGAAAAGGGTAAACATGATTTTCCTGTTAAGAAATCAACAAAAGTAAATTACACTCTTGCTTATAAAAGTTTAAGTATTTTGTTTGTTGGGCAAACAAGAAAGGTTTAATTTTACCTCCCTCCTACTCTGTAATTAACGAGAATGAAACTAATTCTAGCAAAAATCATGAATGTGACAATCACGTGTGGCACCAGAAAAAAACAAATTATTTAAAATGAAGTGAAATCCTTAATTTGTCTAAGTTGTACAGCTGTTGGATTCAGCAGCTGTCTAGCAAGGGGGTGAGGGAAGGGGTCCTGCTGCAGCCACAGCATGGCCCTGGCAGTGCACAGAACACTGCACTGTGTGATGCAGAGGCAGCACAGGGAGGCTGAAGCAACACAGAGGCAACAGGAAACACAACAGCCCCCTCAAATGCAGAGCCAGCCATGCCTGCTCTGAACCAGAGGTGGAAACCTCTCATTCCTAGCAACTAAATATATTACTAATAATTAAAAATCATTTATTCGGGGCTGGGTTATCAAGTGCACCCTGGAAGCAGATTTTTAAGCAGAGAGCTGACTTGGACAGAAAAGGTTTGCACACCACTGCATTACTGGCTTAGGTAAACAGAGTTAAACTACATCACTTTATTTGATCAAACAGAATATTTCCTCCAGCTTATCTGACTGGAAGCAATGATTAAAATATTTTTTGTCAAGTTACTGAAATGAATACAATGATTTTCCTGTAGAACAACACTTTCTCCAACCACACAAACATCAAATAATCATTGAGGTACCTAGGGAATTATGGTGACCTTTGATCAGAAATAAAACACCAAAGGATGGGTATGAATAAGAAGACTGCTTCCCTCCCTTGTGACAAGTAACTTCCACTGAATCCACTAGGCTAATTAGTTATCTCCCATGATAATTTTTAATTTGGGAGGCAGGAGAAATAGTTTGCTTTTCATGAAAACAAAGGGGAAGGAAAATAAAAAAGAAAAAAGAAGATCTCTCAAGACAAACCCAAATTCTGGACCTGGATTTCAACAATTTTTAAGAACTAAAACCACCACCAGCTTCAGTGGGATACATAACCACTGCTGTTCTTTGTATGGAGTAAGAAATAGAGAAGGACTTCAAACGGAAAATGGTATTTTAAAATAACTTCCCCAAAACTTCTTCCCGTAGACCTTCCAAAACATGCAACAAGTTGCAAGAAGTACCTAATACGAAGTTCCTAAGTTCACAGGTGTACACTTAACTCATCCCCAAAAACAAACAAAAAACCCCCCCCAGAACCAAAAGAGGCTGATTTTTCCAACTGATCCTGTGCATCTAGAAGGCCTTTTACTGAGGGGTGTTTAGTCAAGCAAATTCACAGTTAATGTAATGAACAGAACTCAGAGCCTCCCATTTCACTTTTAGAAATGTCTTTTACCTTCTTCTCTGACAAGTCATGATCCAGTTCATCTTCAGAATCATCCTCACTCTGCTGCTGTTGCTGCTGCTCCTGCATGTCCTTCATTTTAATCAGCAGCTCTGCCTTTGGTGCAGATGTGCTGTAGTAAGTGGAATTGGTTGTCAGGGAGATGGCAGATGGTGCACTCTGCTCCTCTTTCCTGGGAAAAGTCAAAACTTTCATTAACTGCCTTGACATCCTAATCAATGAAAAGAAAGGAGAATCTTTTAGAGCCATCATTTCACCATGCAAGCAGGGGATTCAAACCATTACCTATGCAAACAGGATAAATAAACTCAGTCTGTGAATAAAATCTGTATTAATTCAGTGCATGCTCAGCAAAAGCTAAAACTGAAATCATGCAGAAGATGGTAAACCATTACAAGAATTAAAAGGCAAAGATATCGCATCTGGAAACAAAATGAAAAATTACATTTTACAAAGTAGTGCAAAAAATCTCAGTGTCATAGACAGTATCCCTTTGCAGTGGGATAGTACAATAAAAGTACTTAGCTTTTTGATTAGGGAATCATAAGCAAATTTATCCAGAGGGCTGCAACTTATCAGATAATTTGTATCAGGAAAAAAAATATCCCACAGAACATCAACATGGATGGAATTCATTTTCTTTCTTTGATCTCATCCACTTCTAGGAAATGCCTCATGCCTGCTTTAAGTTGTTTTCGTAAATTTTCATCACATAAAAAAGGTAAGAATATTGTTCCTTCTCTTATCCAGTTACGGGACTGGATGACCTTGGTAAAATATGTAATCACTATGAAATGGCAAAAGTTAATTATTTCTTAAGTTGACAAAAATTGGCTTTCAACTATGTCTGAGAACTTCTTATATTGAACAACACTGTTGTTGCTGTCATTAATGGTACGTGCTTGACTACCATTCTATCACAAAAATCTTAAAAAAGATCCTCAATGAAAGGAAGACACTGACGACCAGCGCCCGTGGAATACTGACACATTCTGGACAGAAGCTTTCAAGGATATACTGGCTTACAGAAGGTAATACTCACTTCTCTTCTGAAATTTTTGGAGAGGGAACTTTTGGCAGAAGCTTCCTGCGCTGCTGAGCTTCTTCTAGGAGATGTTCATCTTTAGGGAATATACCAACCATCAGATCCATTGTTGTTTTTATTTTCACATTAGGATCTAGTATGTCTGCTAGAGATTTATCTCTTCCCACAATCTCTCTGGCGAGTTCTTCTGACTTCCAGTCTTCGAAGGTCTTTTCTTTGGCCTTTACATAGCTGGATGCTTGTGTGGCAGCACTGCTGTCCTTCAAGTTGCTCCCAGGTTCTTCAGCTGGTTGAGGGTCAACTGGTTTGGATTTGGCTTCTGGCTCTGGCTCTACACCTTGCCTGGTGTAAGCACAGAATCGAGAATAGGACTGCTCAGAAGTGCTGAGTGTTTTGATCTGGTCCTTTTCCAAACCACTGGGTAAAGCAGGAGGTTCCATGGTACTGACAAGGCTCTGCCGACTCTCCTTCTCCGCGCTGCTCTCAGAATGGACTATCTTGATGGGAACCATTTTCACCGTGGTATTGTTGTCTATAACCCTTTCAATTCTGGAAAATAAACAAAATTCATCCTTAGAAATGGAAGAACCTTAAATCTCAATTCATATCTGCAAATCAGAGGAGAAGCCCAAAAAGACAGGTAAGAGAGTGAGGTAATGGAATATTCCCAGCAGCGTATCTCAAAACCTGAATCTACACAATTTCTTTTCTACACACAAATTTTAAATAGGATTACTAGTTCATGTGTAAGGCATCCTAACATCAGCCTTGTACAAGAGTCATGATCCAGGACTTCTGTTTGTTTCCATGAACATGAAGGTCCAATCTCATCAGCCAGGCCCCAGATTTCAGGCAGTGCTGCTGAACCACCTTTGTTGTTATCTCTTTGCTGCCACGGGTACAGAGGAAAAGTCACCCTCAGCTCAACCTCACTGCCTCATACAGATCCAACAGTGGCCTCAGCTTTTGGCCGGACAGGCAGCTGAGCTGCCTGGGGAGTCTTTGATGCCCTCCCATCAATTCTCAGCTCTTCCAAGGGAAGAGACAGCAGACCAGATGGGAGCATCCCACAGGCTAGGTTTTCACTGAGCTATGAGAATAACAAATTATCACACATGGGAAACCTGGAAATCATTCAAAACTTAATTACGTGCTTAAAAAAAATAATCTTCATTTATAAAATTTCACATATGACATAGAAGCTTAATAAACAGATCCCACCACAGAGTCCCCTAGTTTTCCACTTAAAGAAGAGAAATCAGTTATTGAAGAGGATAACATACAATTCTGGATATTCTTTTTAGAAGAAGAAGTTCTGTACTGCAGAGCACAAAGGGCCACCTTAGCCATTCAGTAAGGAAAGCTATTTAAAGAGGAGGCTAACTTATATTTTTAAACTGGACAATAACATGTTAAAAAACATTACAGGAACATCTGTACTGTAAGTAAATCATGTAAGAAACTGAAGTCTAGTTTAGTGGTTCTGAGTCTGCAAAAAGTTTAAAATTATTGTCATAATGTGGGTTTGGAAGCTCTACAGCAAGGACAGGAACATTGCCTACTAGCTAAAATATCTGGTTTCATCTGGCTGGGCAGCTTGCTGCCTTTCAGATAAGTGACCAAGACATACTACAGCTCTTTTCCTCTAAGTGTGGGTGTGTCACTTTCCCTAAAATAAGCTTATACTTTTCTACTCTTGGTAACAGCAGAATCTGTTTGACTTGACATCTTTCAGAAGTTGCATCTTATATTTAAAGGTATATTTGTCTCTGAATGAATGTGCAGCCCCCCCCAGTAGGTATTTGCTTTCCACAAGGGCTTTGTGGACATATTTTGACACACTAATCCAACACTTGGGGTGGGTTTTCCAGCCCATACTGAACCTTCCCACTCCTATTCCATCAGGCTGTTTTCATTCACAGGAATCGTCATTTTAAAGAGCTCACTTCTGTGCCCACTGCTTAGACCCAGCTCCCCACCTGCAGGCTGGGACTCTCCCTCTGACTGCAGCAGAGCTGGGCAGTGCCCAGCCATCACCCCAAACCCTTTTTTGCTTATTTTAGTTAAAGCCACACATTTGAAACTCCACTAGAACGAGAAGCGGAACATATTTTGGAATTTGGGGGAAATATAAGATCAATGTATAAATGTATGGAGGGCAACTGGAAAAGAAGTGATCTGAGAGCAATTCTTCACCTAAAATGCCCAGCATCTGTTTTGGGACTTTGAGTACATTCCTCTCAGCCTAGTCAAAGATTTTCCAGAAATTTAAGGCATCATTAAATCAATTGGTTTCACTAAAAGCGAAGGCAGGTCAACACCTGGTGCTTCAAAAATTCAGTTTCTGCAATCACTACCCTCCTGATTTCTGAAGGTTGTCAATCATGGAAAGGCAGTATGAAATTCTGACTTGCAGCAACTCTGCTTGTGGACATTCCAAAGCTTCAACACAACCCCAGTCTTGACTTGAGTTTAGGTTTAGTGAAAATCTATTGATGCACTTCTTTTCAGCTTTATTGTTGCTAAACAGCTGTCTTTGGCAATAGCTGGATTGTGCACACCACCAGTATTTGCCCCACACACACTGTTCTACCTGAATCTCTGTGGGAAACCCTGCACACACTCACCTTGGCCTGCTGATGAACAAAACACTTTTCTGAGAAGAGTGCAAAAGCTGTAAGCTAACATCATCCAACATTAGCTGCCCCTAGCATGCAAACTGGCATGTCCAAAAGCTCATATGCAAGGAGCCAATAGAAATAATAAGCCAAATTCGATTAACTATGTATTTAGATAAATCTACTTAACATATTTTATTCATATGAAATAAATACCATATAGAGAGTTCAGAGGTATGGCTGCCATGCTTGTCCTTTTAGGCCAAACCTGTTTTAGTGAGTAATTTAATTATTAACTGGGGACAATACATTGAGTGCAAACAAGAGCTGTCCGGGCCTAAGAATTTTAAATGTTAGCAAAAGATTCGCATGGTTAAGTATTTTATCATTCAGATTGGGCATATAATTAGGCACACCTGAGTGCTCATTTCAACATTAAAGCTTAGCAAAAAGGAAGGACAAATACAATTGGCTTTCTAATCATGCTTTGTATTTGTTCATAAACTAATACACTGAGGAAGTAATTATTGTCATCTTCCTTAGCACATAGATTCTAGGGTTCATATGACATACTGCACTTTTCATTGTAATTTATTTTATTACTTCATGTTAAAAATACTACAGAATGAAGCCTCATTTTTTTCCTCCAGTTCTAAGAGGAAAAACATCAAGGCCAATTTAGGAAAAAAAATGATTCATGTTTTCATGTCGTAAGGCACAGTGGAAAACAGCCTGAGTTTGTTCAACCATTTACATTAGAGAAAAGCCACGCCAACTGCTTTTGCTCAGAGAAGCAACCTCTTCATGAATTCAGCTTAGAGGTTTTGTTTTCATTCTTTAACCATGAATTACAGTGCAGAAGGATTTATGAAAACCAAGATTCCTGAGCTTCCTGGAAGAGTTTGTTATCTTGTGGGAGAATAACCTTTTATGATGTTGGCGGCATATGACAGATGCAGCAATCCATTAATTTCAGTGAGTTGTCTAATTTTGAGTTTATCTACCCTGGGAAAGGACTGACAATCTCCTACTGAGTGTTCAGTCCTTGTCAACATAAAGTGTTGAGGACCCCTCCACAGACAACCTGAAGTGCCACATTTCACTGTAAAAGCAACATAAAACCAGTCATGATTTAGCAGCATATATTACCCTGTGTGTTTTCAAAATAGATGTTCTCACAAAGGATCCAGCTTCCCTTCCTGCTTTGTCCCTACACTGACTCATATTTATATACAGGCTCAGGTACGGGAAATTATGACAGGGACTTTTCTGACTTTGCCAGAACTTCCAGAGGAAAATCCTTTAGAACCCTCCCCTTTCATTTTCTACTAACTACCAGTTGTAACACCTGGGAGCACAAGTCAACTGAAAGAAACCATGGACCAGCTGAAGGATATTAATGGTACCAAAAGGAATTTCACACAAGTCTGTGGTCTCTAAGACATGCTGCAATGGCTCAATGCTTAATGAACTTGAAGGATGTGTAAAGAAAATTAACAGACAACCAATAATAATGTGTAACTGGGCAAAAAGTGTTAATAAAATAGTAAAGGAGTTACATCCAGTACCTGGCTGGGTTCTCATCCTGTAGGGACACAGGAGGTTTATCAGTGAGCTTCTGTGGTGCAAACTGGGGAGAAGGGGACCTTGATGACTCCATGCCAGGTTTTTGAAGATACCGATACTTGGAAGACTCAGACTTAAGATGTGTTTTTTCTTCTAAGTGCTGACAAACATTCTCTGTTGATGACACTTGCTGGAGCTGCTGTGGATTAGCACTCTTCAGTTTTCCATTGAAAGCTGCAGGACTCTGACAGAGAGAGGACTGACTGGCAAAGACTTCAGTGGAGCTGGGGGACGAGGACAGAAAGGGCCGGCTGGCTGCTACCAGCAGAGACTCAGAAGAGGTGCCGAGCGAGGGGGCAGAAATGTCCGGTCGCCTGTACTTATCTCTTTTAGGTGGTGGTGGCCTCTGAGGAGCAGGTCCACGCTTCTTGTTCAGCAGCACTGGCTCTATCCTGTGGTTTTCCTCTCCTCTGCCCCAGGACTGACAGGAGTGGTTCTCATTCAAGGTCTGTGGCTCAGAGTAGGGCAGGTGAGGCAGGCTACAGTCCTTGCTCTTCTCATTCACGTTTTCCTGAGAGTATCGGTAGTCACTGGGCAATGTCCCAGACCTGCCCCGACTCTCGTGAGGCAGAACTGAAGATCTGACAGAAGACTTCCACTTGTGGCCTAAATTCTGGTCCAGTTGGTCACTCTCCTCTCGTGGGTTTTCCCTCAGAGCCCCTGTGTCAGCTTGCCTAGAGAAAAGAACAAGTTTTTAGTATGCTGCTGATTTATTTTCTTCGGTGCAAGGCCAGTGCACCAAACCCAGGAAGCTTGAACACTGAGATCACATCCAACACTGAACACCAGCTCCTCCAATCTATGGCAACTGTGTGGCACAAAAACATCCTCTCATGAATGGGCACGCATGGTGTACCTAATCTAACGTGAGGAGTCAAAACAATGCCAGGCTAAATTAGGGTGTGGAGTGCCTCAGGATGCGACACAACCTCTGCGTAACCTGAGGCGCTGCAGAGTGCATTGCTTGGCTAAATGCACAGCAAAATGGCCAAACGCTGGTAGAAAACAAAACTGTGTCCAAAAGAGGAATTCTAACACTAAAATTTAATTCTCTTTTTGCACCAGAGTCTGTAACAAAGTGTGTGAAATGCATTTCTTGTCTAGGTGCAATAATACTTCAGTAACATTTTTAAATGTGAACTGAATTTTAATTATGAATCTGGAGGCTGAATTTTTGTGTATCTGCTGAAAAGTGAAATGAGTGAAACAAAATGTTTGCTGAAGCTAAAAAACTGGGAAATGGAAAATCAGTATCTCCTGAATTAAGGCAGAAAAGGAAATTTAGAAAGGATAGTATTTTCCAGTCAGACTTATTTTAAGGTTGAACTTTTGCCCTGTCAGCACAAATGGCAAACAACGGCCAAAAAAGGCCTTATCTTGTAAATGTTTTTGGGTTTATTCCAGTTTCACACTATCTCTCCAGTCAGGAAACAGCCTTTTGAAGCTCCATGTTTGTCCTTTGCCACAAGACATGTAGTGCATTTGTGCTCACCAGACAAACACAAACTAGGGAAGAAGCAAAAGGCAGGAGAAAAGTACCTCTGGAGCCCTGAGAGGAGACAGGTTTGCTCTCTGCTTTAAAGGAGGCCAAAAAGACACTATGAGCTTCAAAAAGAAGGTGCAACAACGAAGTCAAAGGCTTCAGAGAGCTGCTGATGTAAGTTATGCTACTGACAGTGCTGGTCTCTGTATTTTTGAAATAGCAATCCTGTAGACATGCGCTGCCCAAGTTTTTTTTTTTTGAGGTGGCTGTGAAAGAGGCATCTTCCCCAGCCTATTTGTAAAATAAGGTTTACTAGAATTTTTCAATGTAGACATGTTATTAACATCACTGTACCAGTTTTGAGAATGTCTATAGGCAGTTAACACCAGTGTGCAGGAAAACAAAATTTGAGATAAAAGCACATGAAATCATTTAAAGTCCATTATAAATTCAAGAAGAAAAAGAATTGGAGTAATTACACACTGCATTACTATTTTAACTAAATAAAAACAATTTTTAAATGAAGTATTGTGGAAAAAACTCTGATTAGATATGGATTCCTGAGGTCACATACACAATCTTTCTCTCATGTGAAGTGTTAAACGTTAAAATTCAACTTTAACTGGAAAATTTTCAATTTAACACGAATGAGAAGATTAGTATTGCTGACATTCAGATCTCTTCATATTGCTCTCACCTAAGAGTAGTTGGTTCAGACAACTTCAAGTTGTCTGACAAATTCAGAGTCAATTCTGATTTACAAAGCAATATTTATTGACTTCTCTTTTAACAGCAGATGAAGGACAGTTTTATGAAGTAAAACATTATATAGAAGGCCAGAAAGACCAACACTATTCAGATTTAGTTCCATGGCATCTTGGCATCTCAAGAGTCAGCTCATTTTCCCCAGTGAGTTCAATGTAAGTGGAATCAGGCCTGTAAATAGATCCACTAATTTTAATGGAAATATTTACCAAATGCAGACTGCAGGCCATACTGTGTTTAAACCAGCATTTTTCACTGCCTAGATAACCCATGAACAGACAAGTTTCTCCTAGTTAACCCGTGCAGAAACTCTTCAGGCCTCCCAATTCACCTTCACATCCATAAGCCATAACAAAAACCAGGACAACAGATGCTCTCAGATGCACAGAAAAATCAAGGGTATGACACAAAATGTTGCAAAGACATCAATGACATGCATTATCTCAGCCAGTTTGCAAAGTATACCATGAACTTCGCATGCACACCGTGATTGGGAGTGCTGGTGGAAGCAAACAGGACAGAACACCACTGACCCAAAACACATAACCAATATATTGGTGTATGTATATATTACTCTGGCTCAGAAGCAATGAATGCTTTAGCATTTACCTTCCAAAACTGAGGAAAAGGACAGAAAGAATTACAGCAGAGAGAAATTTAGAGATGCCATGTTTTCAAACACGGAGATAAAATTCAGAGATTACACATGTGCCTTCATAACAGCTTCCACAAAATTAATCAAAAATTTTGCAGTGCCACACAAAATAGCTATGAGCAAAGGTTGTGGCTACATTCAACACTGAGGCTAAACTGCATTCAGTGTCAGTGGGTCTTCATGCAAAACATGCTCATCACATTATTTTGGAGAGATGTAAGCTTACTGTTCAGAAAGGAGGAAAAGAAAACAAGCTTCAAGCCCCAGGAGAACACAGTGGCAAGAACCTGCAAAGGTGTTAGATTATTATCAATACTGAGAAGTCCACTAAGCTGTGTTCATCTGTCAGTGCATCACAGAATAATATGCCCAGAATACAGCTGGTTTGGAAATGAGGCCCATAGGATTATGCAAAGATAACACACCACTGAAAGAACTCATCGTTTATAACCAAACATCACAAAGTGAGAGACACAGAACAGTTTTAAATAATCTGAAAACATGACAATTGACTTAATTACTATTTTCATTCTAGATAACAAACCAGCAAACATCTGAAACATTAAACTCTTAGCTATCTTCAAACCCAAAGTTCCCCCATCCCCATAGTACAATGCCACAATTACCCAAGCTGCAAAAGCCTTTCTGACACAAGAGAACCGGGAAAGCTCACACCACATTCCCCACCCCTGGCACGGCACATTACAGCTTTCCCTGCCAGACAACTTACACCAGCTACTTAACCCAAGCTGCAAAGGAAGTGTAATTAAGAGTCTTGTGTTATTGCTACAAAGTGGTATTCAGTAAGGGTGAGTCTAGTACAGGAGTCTAATGTGAGCCTTTTCCACTGCACTTGTTTTTGGTGTTTCACTATAGGAGCTTTCATATCTAAATGGCAGGAGGCAGACAACCAATGTATGCTTCTAACTGAAAAGAAGGAATTGCTTCATTACACAAACCAGTCCTTCACATTTTTGAGAAGCTCTCATTTAGCAGAAGGCTCAGCATTCCCAGAGGGGGTCTGTGTGGAGAGACAAGAGGCTGAGCACTCATCAGTGAGTGCGGGAGGAGCTCTGCTCTGTGTCTTCCACTTTCCCAGTGGCCACAGCCACACCAGCCCCACTTAACTGCTGTGGGAGTGGGAATGTGGATCTCCACACTGGCACAATGTATTTTCTACCTAAATGGACAAGCACATCTCTCAGTTTCCTTCTGGCTCCCTTAGCTTGGGGCATACACACTCAAGACTGAAATGTAAAGGCCATGTAAATGTAAAGACTAAGCTGGGCAAAAAACTCCCAAGTCTCATCCTCAGCCTGGACATCCCCAGACCCCTGAGCAATAACACAACAGGCTATTGTAACAAACCAGAGAGGTTACAGTAATGTGAGCTCTTACATGAAGGTTAAACCATATACACACATACACACTCATTAATAGGAGCCTGTCAGTGGAGTCAGTGTGCATTTACAAAAATGAATCATTATGTATAGATGCCTATCAGAAGAATAACATTTTTGGCTGCCATAAAAAACAACTCCAAACTACTTTCTTCATTTGCCCCATACTCAAGATTTGACTAAATCTGGATAGAGAGGTAGAATGATCTGATCAAATGTTATACCTCAATAAAAGAAAGTGACTTCAAAAAACTCAACGTGTTTGATTTTTATCTGTCTGATTTACAGTTTCTTGAGAACACTTCAGGCCAACCCAAACAATGCCACAAGACGCTCCAACTTCAAAATCCCAGACTAGATAAGCTTTGCAAAAATGCATTAACCAATATTTGAAAAATGTATCATTCGTTAAAGACCTGACCTCTGTGCAAAAGTTTCACCATAAAACATAAGCATGGTTATGTAAGCAATGATATGCTTAGCCCTGCACTAACTCACTGGCAAAGGAGAGCAAATGGAGTGGCTGTTTCTGATTTAACTTAAATTCCTTCTCAAGAACTACAAGCTACACTGGAAAAAGGCCTTCATACCTGAGCATGACTCCTCTGTAAAAGTCCTCACCCTACAAAAACAAACACTCTCAAAATCAAGGCCACAGTTTCACAGTCCCTTGAAAGGGACTTTTTGCAGGTACTCTGCCAGAAGAGGCAGTCCCCTTCTTAAACACTTGGAGTTTTGCCTTGCTGCTCTTTTCAGCATAGTAGCAGTAGAATAATTGTACAGACCCATAGAAAACTGGATCAAGAACCTGACCTGGCTTGAAACAGATAATTATGTGGCTTAAAGCAATTGGGAAATACTGTCTTTGCATATGACAAAATCCTGTTTATAGGCACAGCTCTTGCCAATACTTTTTAAGCTATGAACTACATGTGCTGAAACTATGTTTTCATTGTGCATTTGTCTAGCACATGGCACACTGGGATCCAAAAGTATTTCTGCAATAGTCCACAAATAAAGGGTAGTTTCTTCTATCCAGCATACTCCTGCTTGAGACAACACAATGTTGTGAATTTAGAATGGGGTGCATAGGGTAAGACTTGGAAATTCAGGAAAAAATCTGAGGTCTAATGCCACATTTTAATCCACATTGATAAGCACTAACTAATGCATGATGGGTTTCTTCTACAACTTTGGAAACTTTAAAGGTTCAAAGGCATCAGTTCCTCTAAGAGGTGGCAGCTGGAAGTGAGATATACTGGGCTATCTCAGGTCTCACAAGACACCTGTGTTTAGCCAACTGTCTTGCCAACCAAGTTTAGCCAGCTTAGAATGAAACCTGAGTTCTCTGTGGACTATAACTTGAATCAGAACTTCACTTGCATGTAGATGTCTCCCTTCTATTCATTATCTGAATCCTCATCTATGTCCCATATGCTTTTTTTTTCAGAGGGTCCAGGACTACTTAAGCCATTAAATTGAGTTTTACTATCGCAATACTCGGGAGACACTGACAACACAACACCACAATCTGGTCATCCAATACCAGAGCAATTATTTTACCAGTGGTTCATTTTTCTGATGAGCTCTCTATCTGCTATCACTACTGAGTCAGTACAGCACACACTATCCATCAGATAATAACACATGAAGCATATTCCAAAGATGCTAAATGAGACTTGGGCTATGAAACTACTTAGAAATCTTTAAAGATAAATGCAGAGAATAAAGAACCCCCTAAAGAACCATGATGGCTAAACCCTAACAGTCATGTCATGAAGAAGCACAGCATGTAAGCCACTACAAAGAAGCAGAGCTGTCCACTGCCTTGGTCTGAAGAGACAGATGATGGCAAGTAGCATCCAAGAAGTACTACAGAAGCAAACAGTCCTAAAACCAAAGCACATGTTAAGATGAAAAGAATAATGAATACTAAATTATGAGAGAATGCTTTCTCTCTCTCAAGGAGGGGGGCGGGGGGAAGGCCAGTCAGAAGACAACTGAAGGTACAAATCTAGCAAGATATTTCATAAATCCCACAGCACATCACTGGTACGCTGCAACACATTTATCATGGTGCGAGTCTTGTAAATTCTGTCTCTGAAAGCCTGTTAACATTATCTGTGCCTCAATGGCAGCTATCTGTTTAGCCAGTCACACTAAATACAGCTTAGTTGTTGCACCCAATGTGATGAAGCAAAATGTCACTATCTTAACAACCCTTGTGTTATCACCTGGTTTTATCACAGAATGAAATATGATAACAGACACTGCTTGCCAGTCCATCGATCCCAGCAGAATTTCTCTCCTGTCCTGCCTGGACGGCAACATACACATTGCAATGTGTTCTCATCTCTCACTCTGTCTCTCTAAAAATGTTACCTCTTTCCCCATGAAAATCAGAAATAAATAAACAACTAACAAAGAACATATCCACTCTAATTCTGCAGTAAATAAACGAAGTTACATTGATGGACGAATGTAGACCACTCAGGGGTAACAGCAAAAGACATAGGCCCACAATAAAAGTAAAATCTGATTAAAATTATATTTCTTATAGCAGCACAAGGACCTTTATGTAGAAGGGGAAAATCTTATGGGAAAAAGCAGAGGGAGGGATGCTTTCCTTTCCTTAGTTCAGAAAACAAAAGCCCCTCCTCCATTCTGCTGCACATAAAAATAAATTATAAAATATAATTTTTGTGGCTGTATTCTTACTGCTTTATCTATTGCATGCCTCTCCTAGCACACGGGGGATTACCTGCATGGAATTAAAATTACTTCTACTCAAGTCAACCAGTTAATGTGCTCAGTACTTACACACTGAATTCAATCATCAGAACATCCCAACAGGATAACGAGAACCATCATATTCCACAAATGGCAACCATTGCAGAGACAAAAGGCAGTATTTTCCAACACTGCTAACAAGGAAATCATACTTACATTAAAAAAAAAAAGCTCAAAGAAGAATGATTGTTTTGTCAATTTACTGAAAAAACCCCTACGTTCCAGTTGCCACTCCTTTGATTTTTTTTTCATTTAGACTTTTTTGTCCTGATAACGCTGTTGCTATTTCTTGTTGCTATTACTACTGAAAACAGCTGCTTGCAGCTGAACAAGAATTAGGTAACAGAGACAAGCTATAAAATGAAACACTTTGTGAATAACAACTAGGTCACCTGGGATTCTCAGACATTCTCTCACCAAAATGAACACATAGCTAGCTCATCTCTAAAGGAAAAAAAAAATCCTAAACCAGTTATTTAAATTAATTAGCATGCACATGCACACATTTCAATAGCCATCTTTTCACTCTGAGCCACACTCACCGCTTGCTTCCAATAGTCACATCCAATTCTCCTACACTCCCAGCTAACAGCTCCTGCTGCTGTGGAAAAGGTCTTCGTGCAAGCCTGTACTCACAGTAACAGGCTTGCCAGGCAAATAACGAGATGAAAAGCTCTCGCACCACCCCTAGCCGAGAGGAACCCCGAGCCTGGCACCCTGAGCCACAACAACAGCACTGCAGCCCTCAGTCCAGAAAACACGTATTTTCAAAAGGCACTGCCTTCTAATTCCAGTGTACGTGATGCCAACTGTGAAAACAAAAGCTGCTAAAAACAGCGCGTGTGTGCGAGCATATGCACACTGAGCATCTTAGCTGCAATTAACTCACGTTTTCCCCCTATTCTCCAGCCCATCAGTGAACAGAGCAGTCGATTACACTAAGAAAAATAAAATTCTGTACCAAGCACTGCATCATTGCTAATTTGCTACTGTAGCTTCTGCTGATAGGGGCAGAGGATGCAGCCCATACTCAAAGACCTGAAGAACAAAAGAAATACTGTACGAATTAATACTGCAGATTTCTGTTCAGAACTGACAAAAATGATAAATAAAGCATACACCTCTAGCCATTTCTTTCACATTCTGACACTAAAGACAAGACAGTCTTACCAGGATTTACAGCTTTTTACCCATATTCACTGCATATGTGAGCTCTGCATCCTTGCAAATGTGCCAGCCAGTTTGAAAGCCTTGCAGAACTGAATCTGTCTCAACCTCTGCGTCTCATTTACTGTAACACAGAGGATTTTCAAAGCCATGCCTCACAACAGCTGGCTTGTTTTTGCCTGCTTCCTATGATTGACAAGTTCATACAAGCTCTGTCAACTTTAACCTTGATAAGTGAAGGCTTAGTCTGTATTGTATGTTACATCACCAGAAACTTCTGACCTCAGGGAAAAGATCTCAGAGACTTCAAAGCTTTTCCTTTCCCCCACCCCCACCCCCTGGATTTGGTTATTAAAAAAAATAAAACAAAACTTAAAAGTCTTTTAATTTTTCAAGGGTACTTTTCATTTGTGAAAATTATGATCTGCATTTCCACAACTACATCTCTGTAAGTTTTAACTATTTACAAAGATTTTTAAAGATCAGTGTATCACTAGGTTTCTTTCTGAACAATGTTCAAATAACCAAGTCTTTAATTTTAGAGGAGAGTCTTCATCAACAGCCCTCCAGCCTGAATTTTTTTGCATGTCTTGCGTGCACAGGCGCCCTCTCTTGCAGGAGATTCTGCAGGGAAAGAACTGAATGCTTTCATGCTGCATGAGCACACTGCCACCCCCACGCTCCATCTTTAGAAGGCATCGTGGCTTTCATCAGAGCAAAGCTCAAGTTCCTTTCAATTTTTCTACAAGAACACATTAAAGACTTAATAGGGAAGGTGTGGATAAGGCTTTAATATGTATGAAAAGATCATCTTAAAGACAACCACTTTAAGAGGAAAATGCTATTTAAACTGCACACAAAATCACATAGAGCAGTTAGATATCCAGGTAATAACATCCCCCCAAAATTCTTCTGCCTCTCAAAGTTGCCTATTTGATTTCAACAGAGAGTGAGAATGACTTACAGAAAAAACACCAGTTTACAAAATACAATACAACTGGTTAACAGACTGCAGCAAGTCTGGTTGGCCCATGCAGAGAAATGGAAGCTATAGCTGTCACGTTACTTTTTAGCACAAAACTTCACTCGCATTTACTGACATAAACAGTCTCCTGTGTGACAGCAAACCATAACTATGTTGCCTAAAGGCTTATAGCAGAAAGTGAGCATTTCACAGGCTAGCTTTTAGTACCAGAACACCATAAACCCACTCCATATGTCAGAAATGTATGAATTGCTGCACTGAGGAGACAAGCCAGTCACCTATTTCCAATTATGCTTTTCATTGTGTAACTTAAGGGAAAATAAAATCCACCGTGCATCAGGATATGATGCTTTTATGACTATAACCACTGGAGACTATATCTTACATTAGCTCTAAATCTCCATACTCAACTATTGTTATCATCAACAGCGCTACAGGACAATAGCTGGATTTCAAGCAATGCAACAAAAAGGCACATCTTTAGATGGTTTTCACTCTAATCCTCTTTCCAGGGAAAGCAGTAAAATCAAACCAGAATACAAAAATGAACTAATGTGTACAAATATATCTCCGTTTCTCTCTCCACAAATATTTCTGTGTGCTGTTCGTTTGCTCACTCCCAATTTCAGTACCTGCAGAATCATATTTAGGACTTCTCCCAGCTACTCATGTTTGGTAACACTTACCTTTAGCAGCAGGGGAGGAAACTTCCCATAAGAAGAAACTACCCTCCCTATCAACCCATGATGGTCTCACATACCCCTAGCTATCACTACATACACTGTGAGGAGAACAGATGTGCCAGGAGCAATTAAAGCAGAAGTAACTTTACTTCCTTCTACTTTACAAGTAGAAAAAAGGGGATATATGAGATGGGATAGCCACCCTCAAGTTTAGAAACAGGGATTCAAAGTTCCCCCAATAAAGGCAGAGTCCACATTTTCAAGGGTGTGGAGAACGCACAAATTGGATGGGGGAGAAACAGGACTGTATTACTGAGGTTTACTGTAAACCAAGCCCGGGTTTTGGATGCAGTCCAGCACCCATTAATGAGATCCAGCAGCTGCTGGTGAGCCCGAGTGGAGCATCACAGGGATCTCCAGGACGCACACCTGACAGCCGCCGGCTGAGCGCTGCCAGGAGTAGGAATGGAGAGGCAGTGGCAGGAGCCTGCAAGTTTTAACAATTTCATTTAGCCACAACCAACCCCAAATCCCAAAATAATGCATTTGTGATGCTTATGAAGATGCCCACACATCTCTCAGCTCAACCAGACTGTAAGTTTGTGAGTTCTTCCTCAACAAGAGGAAGAAAAAGACTACAAGTGAGACAATTTATCATGCAACTTCTGCCTTGATCCTGAGGTATGAGAAGAATCTGGTTCAAAACTTTGCTATTTGAAGAGCTACCCTGTGCCAGAAGCCCTATACATTTAGATAAATGTTTTTTTGAAAGATTAAGAATCCACACAGTGGTATTTAATTTTGAAAAGGGCTTCTACATACATGAGATGAATATTTTTTTAAAGAACAAGCCAGATGGTATAACGCTAAGAGATAAGACACAACTGAAGATACAATATATGAAACTAAGAGGAAATGTGTAACATCTACCAAAACACTCAACCACCGTTCTTCCTTCCCTCTCTCTGTCCCCTCCGAAGGCTGAATTAAATAGCAATTAAAGGGAATATCCACCAGAGAACTTAGGTCCTACTGAAATGAGGAAAACCCAGAACTAATCTAGCAAAGCAGATGTATAAGCAATATGGTAAAAAAAAAAAAGTTTTAAAAGAAAAGCTGAGGTACACATTCTTAATGGTGTTAGGACCAAAACAAGAAAAAGGGAAAAAAGGCACTTATTCAAACACAGATATCTGCCAAACAGATGATAGGGATGAAAGTACATTAGTAAGAATACAAAGAAAATAAGGCTGCAGAAGAAAATTGACACAGTCTCCCCTTCACAACTTCACAAGCAAAGAAGAGCCTTTGCAGAAACTCTTCTCAGATGCTGCACACCATTAAAAGTGGGTAGTCATAAGCTGCCTGGGCCATATGACAATCACCTGAAACTTCCCCAGGAAATTGCAGGACTGTGGTCTGTGATGCACAGCTACCCATTCCTCTGATACCCGGAGAGGTGCTTGAGCACAGTGACACAGCCAGTGTTGGGAGAGGGAAGTGTGAGCATGCTGAAGAGAAAGAATGAGAGAAAGAGATCAAGAATAAAAAAAAAAACAACCAAAACTCATTATGAATATGGAGAACTTCAGAATCAGAAACTTAAGATCTGAAATAAGCAAAAAGGTAGAAATTTTATGAAGATATTCGGCAGCTGCACTAAATGAGTAAAAATTACAAAGAATAATTTGGGCATGTGCAGAAAAGATTTGTCTTGGATGCATTACTAATCTTAGAAAAAAATCACTACACATAGGGGCAAGAGTGATCTGGATGACAGAGACTTTGGATTTTTAGATTATTTAGAAAATTAAATTTTATCTCATCTGAGGATCTTAAAAATTTGACTCGCATGGGAAGAAGTCCTCACTTGTCTCATCACATCATTCACATCAGAACTCATTAGATATAGATGATTTACAAGAGGGGTGAAAAATTAGGTGGCAACAGTTGCTGCTATGAGGAAATTATTCTGAATAATACAGATACAAAACTAAGATTTCCTACCATTGAACAAATGGTTCATAAAACAACAGATGAAATTCAGATTTAACGAATGCAAAGCAACCCACAGAAGAGATTTTCCTGTACTTCACCAATGTATACAATGATGTACAACAGAAATTACTGCTATGAAAGAAGGAAAAGCTAAATTTCACAGTCTGTTCTATGAACATACAATCTTCGTACTTCACAGCAGTAAAAAACTAAAGAAAACCCCCAAAATGAAACAAAGCTCAAACACAGACAGACCAGCAGAGGCTTGGCAAGATAACCAGCTGCATGGCTCCTGGTTTGCCCTGGTTTTCTGCTTCTCAAGCATCTGCTACTGGCTCACAGAGAGAAAAAAATCCACTTAGGTAGACCTTTGGCCTGCTTTTAAGTATCAACATCCATCAGCTGCCATCATGTACCAGTGATTCAAGGTTCCACTGCCTCAAAGTGCGATATTTATATATCTGTTATTAGTCAATCACATACTCCAGTACACTGAAAGGACATAATTATTCATGGCACTGAAACTTGTACTAATTACACCTATTCACAGAAACGTAAGGAAGATGAAAGGTTACAGGGAATTTCTCATATATGAATAGATGCTGTTAGACTCTCTATCTCTCCTCTCTATATGGACAGGAAGAGCTACAGTTGGTTTATCCCATTTTCAGACAAAATACGAACTTTCTAACAGCCCAGACTGTACTGTGTCATTGTTATATGACACACACAATGACATCGCTGGGAAAAAAACTGGTCTGAGAAATGCCTTAATAATCTGTATCTCATGATGAAGAAATGCTAAGGACATGGATCTGCTGGAGCAAGTCCAGAGGAGTGCCAGGGAGATGATCAAAAGGAGGAACACCTCTCCTGTGAAGACAGGATGAGAGAGTTGGGATTGTTCAGTCTGGAGAAGAGAAAGCTCTGTGGGGCTTGTTAACACATGCATTAAATGTTTGCCAAAGTAATTTTTCCACTGATTTCTAAGGAAGCAGTTGCACAAGATGATACTATTTCTTCCTCACATGGAAAAGTGTGAAAGCATTTTGCTTACATAGCTCTGGTAATGTCTTGGTAAGTCCTGCAATGACTGAGACACTTGTCCTGCAATGTTCAGTCAGGAAAAGCAACTCATAGTTTGACTGTTTACTGCAACAATAAATGAGTAACCTCAGGAAGGTCAACAAGACCAAGTGCCACGTTCTGCCCCTGGGTCAGGGCAATCTCAAGCAGAAGATCAGGTTGAGAATGGACCAAGACCAGAGAAGACCTTGAGAAGAAAGACCTGAGGGTGTCTGTGGACAAAAAGCTCAATAATGACTTGGCAGTGTACACTCCCAGCTCAGAGAGTCAAATGGCTACATCAACACCAGTCTGGCCAGCAGGTCAAGGGAGGGAGTTCTCCCCCTCTACATTACTGCATTCAGGTCTAGGGTTCCAAAAAGAAGAAAAACATGGCTCTGTTTGAATGTGTCCAGAGGAGGGCCACTATTGTCATCACAGGACTAGAACACCTCATTCAGGACAAGCTCAGCCTGGAAAAGAAAAGGCTCCGTGGAGACCTTACAGCACCTTCAGTACCTAAAGGGGGCTACAAGAAAACCAGAGGGGGACTTTTCACAAAGGACAAAGGAGAATGGCCTTAAGTTAGAGGAAGGAAGGTTTAGATTAGATATTTGGAAGAAATTCTTCACTGTGAAGGTGGTGAGGCACTGGAATAGGTTATCCAGAGAAGCTGTGGACTTCCCACACCTGGAGGTGTCAATGACCAGGCCAGCTGGGGCTCTGAGTAACCTGGTCTAGTGGAAAGTTGCCTGGCCATGGCAGGAGGGTTGGAATTGGATGATTTTTAAGGTCCCTTCCGAACCAAACCATTCCAAGATTCTATGATTCTTTACACATTGTTGGCAACGAAAGTTCTCATTAACTATTTAAGGAAGCAGCCCTCTTGCTACATATAAAAACCCCTGAGCCTTCAAGCCTTCTAATTTCAGTAGCTCGGGTCTTAGTTAAGCTGATCCTAGCACTGTATATTGGTATTACATTAATTTTTTTGACATCACAGTAAAAGAAACGCAAACAAATCACAGAATTTATATTTTCTGGAGTAATGAAAAACTGCATAGTTTCGAAAAATTATTCACACACACATCCATATATGCATGACACAAACACATACACAAATGGACTAGTGGTCATTTAAAAATTCTTTTCCATCTCACTCAATTCAGAAGACATAAGGTCACTCACATTCCTGTGTTGCTGAAGTTCCTCCTCCTTCCTTGCACAATCATTTGCTGCTGCTCCTGGTGAACATGGAGCCTAGATATTCACCAGCTGTTGAAAAATCTTATAAAGAACCTAATAAAAAACTTGGGACCATGTCTAGAGGCTCCTGTTTCTGGTTTATCAATGATTTTTCTAGAACATTATACTTGGGCATTTAGGACTTAGGCATTAAGAAATTATTTTTATTTTGGTCTTGTATTGTAAAGGCTGATCCTCTGTCTTCAAGAGCTCAACTAAAACAGGAGTAGCTACTAAGGTATGAAAACGCTGAAAGAAATATTTTACAGTGTTTAATTAGAGTTGAGTCACACTGCGGTCCTGTACTTGACATGCACATGCTCTCGGACTTGACACCTATTAAATGTTGAAATATCTTCTGCAGCCTGTGATCTCATATATCCTTTTCCACTTTTTGAAGTTATGCAACTTTAATAGACACCACAGGAACAAATTAACAGAGCTAGGAGTCAATGTTCTTAGAAAGTAAATAAAGGCAATGGTTGCAAACATCTCTAGTAGATGGCAATCTTAAGAATTAGATCATAAAGCATGATTCTTTTGATACAGAATGACTTATGTGTGCATGTCATACTGCAGGAAGCCAGAGCATCCATTTCCCACTTTAACCTTTTGAAATTGTGGAGACTTCTATAAGCAAGTTAATTACATAACCAGTATAAGTCATTTTACAAATGCAGAGAGACATGTTTAAAGAAGTACAGACTTTGCATCTGTAAAGGTAAGCTTTAGTAACTAATTTGAAATAGAAAGAGTAGCATCAATAAAAATAAAAAGCATCATTTTTTGTTTTATAAAAAATACAATGTATAATGCTTTTAAGCTGTCCCAAAGTTAAGAACATATATAGAATCACATCAACCCCTCCGTATAAAATTACTCATCTCATGTTAGAAGACTGTTTACATCCCTGTAAGTTCATAAGAAGAGTAGTTTAGTTGTTCCATTTGTTTTTAAAAAGCCATTTACTGTTACAGTGTTCTAACACCTTTACATTCTAGATTCAGTGCATTAAAAAGCCTCATATTTCTGAGGAAAATAATCAGGGAAGCTGTAAATAGTAAATATTCAAAGTTTATTTCAAGTTGTTAATATTTTTTCTTTTCTCAAGACAACTGAAAGGGAGGGAGGCCAGAGGCACCCTCTAGTGTAAGACACTCTCTGACCTGGAGAAAGCACCTGTGGACTCCACAGCTGTCTCTCAGCTTGGGTTCCTGCAAATCTCACCCCCATTCCTGTGTTCAGCCCCATCACACTGACTTTGGTAGCACAAAGGCAACCATAGCACACAGGTCTCAGTAGTACAAAATAACAGCTGCCAGTAATTTAATCCAAGCATAAATTTTAAAAGAGAGTATTAAATATGACCATAAGGAAGACCTCAGGTTTGATTCCTATTCATGCTCTAGAATATACCCTGAATTAGGCAGATTTGCTAGCCATTTGCAGATTGCTAGATTTTAAAAATAGAAAATTAATGCCTTTAGGGCAGCTCAAAAATCATAAAATCAATCCATGCCATGAGTCCATTTCTTTCCAGCACAAGAATGCCTTGTTTAAAAGGAGCACATGGAAATACGTGTTCTTTCCCATAAGGCAGCCATTCACTATCACGCAGTGATAGTTCGCGACACAGGAATTAAATGCCCAAATGAGGGATTTTAATTAGTTAGTTTTTTGAACACAGAAGGCATATCAAGCTTCTGCATATAAATGCTGAGAGAAAGACTGTGAAAGAGACCATTTCACAGAACCTTCTGTGATGCTGTAAAATGGCCAAATGCTACATCTGAAATAATATGTCAAAATAGGCTCCAGCTGAAAAAAAGGTTACTGCAGCTGGTGCCCAGTCATGTGATTTTCATGGATTCCATGATTATAAAGCAAGAATTGTGCTGCACAAACACTGCTAAAATGCTGGCGTAGGAGTATTATTCACATGCTTTTGTGACTCGGCTCGGGCTGGTAGATGGGAATCATTTTCCTTGTCCAGAGATGCTGCCCGCCCACAGCAGCCCGGCTGCTCCCGGCTCTCCGCGCCCGCCTCCCCCTCTGCCTCCCTCCTTCCTCCGCACGCCTGCGCCCTCGGGGGCTGCTCATTTTGAAATCACTACGGTAAGTACAAAGGGCTACAAAAAATTAGAAATTCAGGGGGTGGTCTCTTCAGCTGAGCCATGAGCAGTGTAAAATATAATCATATGAACCCACGAATAAATGCTAACTTTTAAAAAGGTTTTATGGTCACGGCTAGAGTGTATGTATGCTTGCTGCAGCTCATAATTTCCTCTCTGCTGAGAGATTAATGCCATTTACAGAACCGAGGAAAGCCTACAGAGATTCTTTCTCCCTGTTCATGGGTTCCCTCTGTTACAAAAGCCAGAGCTGTCAGACCTGGCGATAGCAGCGTGTGCACAACCTCAGCTCGGCTTCAGCAGCCGCAGGATCAGCGATTGCTGAAATCACTGCTTACACCACAACGGGCCAGGACGAGGGCAACCCTCAGCATGCTAGACACTTAAAAGATTTTAACTACATTGTGCATACAGTCACACCTTTGAAAAGGGTTTGAAAACACTGTACATTAATTAAAATATGAATTAACAGAGAAAATCATAACTGTAAAATCAAACAGTAAAAAAAAATTAGTGTCTTCTATTTATGTACTGTATTCTGTAAAGGCACAAGAAAAGAAAAGTCCAATTTACAGCACTACTATGTTTCAGCAGCATGCTGTCTTTGCCAAGGATAATACTGGAAATCTCCTTTGGGAAACCTCAGGGCCCCCACCTACCCCCGGAAAAACCTGTAACTATCATTTCACGCACACAAATAAGAATCAACTGCCTCCAATCAAACTATAATATGCTCAACGCTCGACAATTCATTTAATATCACACTAGAGCCCTCAGAAATATCAGTCCCAACATTAATTCTATCATGTACATTGAAGTACATGAGGAGAAGGAGGGAAGTAAGGGAAAAAGGCCCTGCAGAAACTCTGAAATCACAGCGAAACTTGCAGTTTGAGTCAGGAAAAGATCTGATCAGAGAAATTTGTCAAGAAGGTCTGTCAAAACCAAATATTTTAGAGAAAAAAATTAACAAATACTTACCTTACAGTGCAGTTCCTTTCATCCAGTTTGTTAACATTAGAGAAAATACACTCCCCATCTTCCTTCAAATCCTCTGCTTGCCTCCTTACTTCAACTGATACTTCCTAAAAGAGGTTTATAGTACAAATAAGAGACCAAGTCGTCATGTTTCAGACTCTCAAAAAATCTATTATTATGGAACCTCTTATTTGTGGGTTTGCTGTGTTTGAATATACATGAAGTCAACAGCATAGCATGCTTTAAGCTTGTTTGGTTTTAGCAGCACAGTGTGCTCTGTGACCTCTTGCGCAGCACTCCCGACCTGGCTGCAGCTCGTGTTGCTGCTCTGCTTTGCTGATCTACAGAAGAGCTTAACATTTATATAAACGTTTGCAACTTCCATTTGACAAAAACAAACAACAAAAAAAAAGAGGCACAGAAGTTGCAGAAGAGGTGCTCACATTTTAGGAGATGCAAGTATGCACTGGGTTGTGAATCCCCGTGCGTGTGCTTTGGTTTCTCAGTAAAACACCAACAGTGCTGTTCCAGAACGTTATTATCTCACTATCTTCAAACAACCCCACCCAAAGCACAGCTTTGCATTACAAACACTGAACCTACAGGAAATTTAATTGCGCATTAGCACTGGAATAATCTGAATCATATATGCAAAACAACATCTTTACTTCAGTCTGTTGTAAGCATCTTCAATGCATTTATCACCATATTTTCCAGGTGCCTAAACAGGTGTCTGCTTTTTGCCCCAGGAGGCCTATACTGAACTTAAAGGCACTGACTAATAAACTAGAAATGCATACAGGGAATGGATTATATGTGGGGTTTTTTTCTGCTGGATAGGCAATTATTTAATTATTTAGTGAATTTAATTTTCAAAATAACTTGAATATTTTCAGTGCTTAGAATCTCTACCCTAGTAAATTATCTGCACAGTTAAGTCTGTACATAGAGCTCAAAAATAACCTTTTGCCAAACTTAAAGACACAAAAAACTTTTGGAAAGATAGTCCACAACTTTTAGAGAGCATAATTTTTGTTTATTTTTGAGCTCTTCTCATTGTACTCTATGTC
>JAHLSL010000057.1:6959842-6972230 GCA_025920805.1 Petroica traversi | reverse complement strand
TATGTCTACATGCACACACTCACGCACACTGTGTATGTTTGCATGTTTTTACCAAGAGGGGAAAAACTAAAGAAAAAGTAATACACAGCTACAATGCTTCGATTCTATTCTTGCAGAAGGCGAAGTTCAACACAGGTGGAACACACTGTGACTCCTTATACATATCAGGCTATCTTGTAGCAGCTTGCACAACATCTTTTAACAGAGAACTAAAGAGACTTGGTTTTGCTGTTTTCTTCCAGTGCCACCTGCCAACAATTGCCTAGCCCTGCTCAGTTAAAAATTAACTTAATATTTACTTTCAAGTTGAACAGACATTTGGCATCTCTCTAAGCAATAAATGTATATGTCTTAAATCAAGCAAACTGACATAAAACAAAACATCAAGTAGTTTCATTGTTGCTGTAGCTTTAACATAAACAGGCATATCTGTAATCTCTAAACTTTATTCGGCAGAAGTTTTTTCCTATGTAGCTTTTGCATGAAGCAAATTTAGAAGAAAAGAGGAAATCCAGGAAAATTATTAGACCATTAAAAAGTTAGACAAGAGTATGTCTTATTTACACTTGGAACATTTTTCTTCATAGTTTCAGAGAATTCAAAACCTTAAAACAGGGAATACAGACACACCAATGAAAAAATAAGTCTGGGTGAAAATTGCTTTGAACCTCCTAAATCTCTACTGTAAAAAAGAGGATATAAGCAAATCTATAATTTTTTTTTCCATCTGACTACAACACACAAAAAATTACTTTATACAATTGCTTTCGTTCAGTACAAACTCTGATCTAACTCACTTTACCTATAAAATTTCTCCTTTACTGACAAACAGGCAAACACCGTATTACATAGTGTTCCTAAACTGGAAATACTCATAAAAATTCTCTTTCCTGTTCCAGTCCTCTACTGTCTCCTACCACCTTGGGCAATTAAAGAATAATGCAAAAGACACTTGTACCTGTTTGTAGAAATCAGTGGAAGGGGATGATCTAGACCTCTCATGGGTGTATTGGGATTTCCCATGCTGTTCATGGCCTGTATCGAGGATATTATCAGCTGAATGGTATCTTCCAGAGCTCCTTGGCTCCATTGGCTTCCGCTGCTCCTTCCATGATGCCTCATACTCTGCAAAGGTTCCCAGGCGCTGTGGCTGTGCACATTTCCCAATCCTGTCAGCAGCCCTATTGCTGCTGCTATGGTGGACACTATCTTTTGAAGCACGAGCAGTTTCAAGTCCAACAGAGGCTACCCAACCTCTTCTCTCGTAGCACAGCTCCTCTCCCTCTTGTGCTTTCCTATCTGGCCTCTCTGGCTGTCCCTCTGCTAGACCATGGGGACCTGGTTTCTGTGATGGTTTTCTAAATGCAGGCTTACTTGTTTCTTCAAAAAATTTCCACCTGTCTGCAAATGAACCCAGAGCTTCTTCTGATATATTTGGATGGCAATGAGCATGGCATTCATCCTCTGACATGCCCACCTCATTCATCTTCTCTGGTTCCGAGTAGGACTTCAGTTTTTGCTCTGTTGTGAATCTCTTCCTGGCTCCAATGCGAGAAACGTGATGAGTGCCACTCCCTGTAGGGTTTGGTTTGTCTTGTGTAGCCTCAAGGAATCCAGAGACATCTTCAGAACCCAAAGCCAGTAACGAAGAGTTGTAACTACCAGTTTTGCGCTCAGGTGACCTGGGGAGATATTCAGAGGGGCTGGGCTCCAAGTCCCGACGTCTGAAGGACGTCGCGCTCAGAACCCTGGCCTGTGCTTCCTTGAGGTGATCTTTGTAGGTGCTGGTGAAGTTTGTGTCTGGGGAGGTGGTGACATTCTCTGTTGAATCTGGTTTCCAGGTCTCACTGCACTCCTCCGTTTCACATGACCCTACTAGTGTAGCAGTACTTCTACTTTTCTGCAGCTTTGCTCTTCTCATTTGGATCTCGTTTCTGAGAGTTGTTGCAAAACGATCACTCCTTCGTGCCTGTTTAGACAGGTGAGTGTCAAACGAGGTCTGTCGTTCTGTTACTGCTTCTGAGTTGTTGTCAGACTGTTTTTTCCCTTCCTGAGCTAAGGAGTGCAACATTGGCGTTTTCTGAGGAGAAATCTTGATACTCTCATCTTTCCCCCACCTAAAATCTTTCTGAGCAGATCTGTTTTCAGAGGTAAGGACACAGCCCTCCTGTTGTCCATGCCTAGTTTCATTTTCCTCAGAGCTGTTCTGACAGCTTTTCTTTTGTCCAGACTTTTCAGTATGATTAGGTTTTTTAGATTCTTCTACTACAGCACACCTAGCATCACCCTCTCTGTCCACTGGGTAATGACTACTGTTCTCACACCTTGTCCATGAAGATTCAATAGATTGTTGAGGTAGATAGTATTTTGGGTTTTGGGCGGTTGTAGTAACTGCAGAATTTTCATGAGGTCCAAGTGACACATCAGCTCCCACTGCAGGTTTCCAGCTGTCATCCTTGAGTTGTAGTGGCTTTGAGCTTCCCTGAGCAGGCTGTTTTGCTGTCACACAATAATATCGACTTTGTCCAGTGTTGTCCACCTTTTGTTCAGCAGCACTGTTCAAAGAGGAAGTGTTGAGCAGACTGGCTTGGTTTGGATTGTAGCCATGAAAATGATGCGTAGCTAAATCCTGAATGCCACTGTAGGGCAGATAATGTTGCTGATCTTTAGGTGCAGCTAAGATTCTTGCACTGTGATAAAAGGTGCTTTCATCGCTGTACTGGTGCTGGTGGTGGTAAGTGTAAGCAGGCTGTGCAAACCTAACATCGGTGCTGGACAAGGATGGCTGCAGTTTGTTCACAGTTCCTGCATTACTACTGTACCTTTCACCAGCTGAAGAGAAAGTGTGTTCTGAACTGAGATCAGATTTATAATTTGAGCTGCTGATCCTCCTCTGGTCACATGCTCTGGAGGGCCGCCGCTGCTGCTCTGCAGTTTCCGAACTCCAGTCACTCCTGGGCTGAGATCGGTTCAGGGCTGTAAAGTGCTGCATGCTGTCGCCCTCTGAGTACACAGGGCCATGGGCTTTCTCGTGGCCCTTGGTGGCAGCAAAGCTGTCACTACGAAGAGGTGGAGGTGGGGGGGGGAGGAGATGAAGACTTCTTCTTATCAGGAACGTACCAGACAGGTCCAAAACTGGATCTTCCCGAGCTAGTGAGCTTGCCATCTGTGTGTTCCTCTGTTCTAGCACTTTTGTTGTTCTCATATTGGATGGAAGCTGGCAAATACCCAGGTCTGTCCTCTGTTCCGCTGCTGTCATTCAAAAACTGGCCAGACTTGCTTCCATGCTTAGCAGTCTCCCAGTGGCCCACTTTATAAAGCATGTTCTCTGTTGAAGAAGTGTCTGCAGTGGACAGAGTGTGGTCAGGGGTGCTAGAACTCGTGGAGAAAGACCCATAGGCTGAATCCCGCTTACTTTGGCTCCCTAGATGATCAATGCTACTGTTAGACCTTGCAGAAGAAAGTCTTCCATACTGGGCTACTTGGGGAGTGTGATCCCAGCTGTCCATACTTCCCAAAGAGCTGAACTGGTCAGAAGTGCGATAGAGACTTGACTGATCCCATGAGTTTGACAGGTCATGAGAAGAACAACTACTGAAGGAAACAAAAAAAAAGTGCCAGAATAAATACACCACTCAAAAAATGCCACAGCATAATTACAGCCACCCATTTTAATAGTATAGGTTAAGACCCATCTGCACAGCAGTTAAAGACAAATAATCTAACAAAACTGGAAGTTTAAACACAAAGTCAGGACTTCAACTTTATACTCCACCATTGATTGAAAGTCTGAGATCTTAATAACTAACTTAGTTTCCCTATGTAAGTTTGCCAGTAAGTAATACGCATTTATCTCCTTGAATACTCCCTTCTCCCTCTGCAAATGCTTGATTTTCCTGACTTTGCTTTTAGAAAAATTTAGTTTGAGCTCCATCAGCTCCCTCTTTTCCAGGACAAACACCAACTTATTTTTCAGCTTATTTTCCAGGCACCCTGGTTCTTCCAGCCATTAAACTCATGCACTTCCTCTCTTCATCTCTGAAATATGACTCCAAACTTTTTCAGCCCATGATGTTATTCCCTTGTCATTAAGTTACTCCCATAAAGTTATATCCACATCTGCCTATTCATTTGATGTTTTAACTTCTAAGCAGAGACAGACTAAATGCATTTTTCTCAAATACCACCTGCACACAAACCTCATCTGTGTTGTTTTCAAACCACTCTCAGGTTGACACTCTTGGAACAACACTATTCCAAAATCTTGGCTGCTTCTGTTACTTTCCTACCCCATCAGTTTTTTTCATTTTCTTTCATTTCTTTTCTCTCTCACAGCAACCATCTCCTGTCAATCCAACACATTGATGCTGAGATGACGGTGTTTCCAATTATTCTCATCACATCTCCGTGTTTGAACTTCACTGGCAGCTCCTCCTGCTTTTATACACCAAATTCAAAGCCTTGCCTTTGAATGCAATGCCCCTTGGTAGAAATCCCAGAATTATTCCACTTCCTGTAGCTATAATTATATGAAGCATCTATCAAATCTTGTGCTGTAAACAGACCTGGGAAAGCTAGCAATGAAATTAGATTAATCCACATAAAAAATACACAGAGTAATACAGATCTTTTCTTCTGTCAAAAATATTGCAAAGGTCAACTCAACAGTTCTTTGGAATCTGGTACTTACAGAATTGTTTTTTTCCCCCTACTACTACTGCCTTTTAAACTTCACTCTTATACAACATGGTCAAAAACCATTTATATGAAATAAGAGAAGATATGCTTTATGCTTATTTTCTAGAAGAATTTATTAGCAAGATACACTAGCAATGGCCTTATCTTGTGGGGGCTTATGTTCTTTCATTCATATATTTGCAGCATTTAAAACATCTTGCTGAGTCCTTAAAGAGGTCTTGTCATCTTAGGCTGATACTGTATTTCATGTAAAAAGTATCTTACTAGGATTTCTTTTGTTAATGAATCATGTAAGCCAGATATTACTAAGTATTGCTGATAGTCCCACTTCCTTAAGCACTAAGGAGAACCCTGTACCTTAAGGTTGGAAAAAACCTTTACGTTCATAAAATCCAAACAGATACTTGGCATTAATTAAAAGAAAGACACCAGTTGTACAGAAAAGCCTCAGTTTACAGGTCTCATGTAAAACTGCTGGTATCAAATATGAAGCAGAGATCATCAGTGTAGGAGGTCAAAGCACTGTTAGAAAATGCCTAATGGAAACCCAGCAGAAGCAGCAAACTCTTTAAAGGAAGGACAGGAAGATTTCTAACAGCATGTTACTGCAAAGCATGGCCTTCTGTGGTCCTAAACTACAGGGCAATCCTCTTGTGAACCCTGACATGGAGGAGAGTCCAAAAGCCAGTTCTCTGCCTGAGCCTGGCTGGCATCCCAGGATAAACCTCTCAGTAGCTGTTCTGTGCAGATTCATAAAAGCACCTACACTGCTCAAAGTCAAAGTCTGGCAGGTGAAGTCCAGGAATAATCTACAAACATCATCCCTTGGCCACATTGGCCAGTAAGCACCCTTCCCAACCTTGGGGTATGAACTTCTGCTCCTGGGCCCTTACAGAAATTACCTCATCTCAGCAACTGTGCAGGATTACAAATCAGATGCACCTGACCCTAACTGCCCCAAAACCTCAGTTTAGGCAGCCTTCCCAAAGCACACTCGTCCCACACATACAGCTGTAAGACCAGGATGAAGCAGAAGAGGTGGCTGGGTTCATCTGCCCAACCAGGGACACACAAAAAAAAACCCCTAAAAAAACTCCCCTGTTATAGTATATCCTACTGCAAGAAAATGCAGGATTTAAACTTTTAGCAACTTAAGATGGTTCACTTACACTCCTCCCACAAAAGCAGTTTAGGATGGACCAGGGAAAAGGTCTGCACCATGTTGTTAAGGTGCAACTTCTGTGAAAATGATAAAAAACTCACAGAGGGAAATGAAGGCACCAAAAGCTTTACAAGTTCTAGCTCTCTAGCCTTGCATGAGAGGCATCTAGACCTAGCTTAGTGCTCCCAAGATAACTTACAATTTTTGCATTAGTCACATAATAAAAAACCCATACATATAGTGTGGAGGGCTGGGTTCCAGAACCACCCTCTCTCCTGCATACTGGTACAGCCTGTTCTGGTCTGTCTTCCTCTAGCTTCATCCACCTTCTCAAATGTTCAAATTCATCAGGCTGGCAAAAAGAAAGCCCCAGCAAAACCTACCAACCAAAAAAACCCTAAAGCAAAGCAAACTGCTCATACATTACCCTAGCAGGAGATAGTATGGACAGTGTTCACAAGGCTGTTTTGGCCAGCTGTGCCCCATTCCACCAACACAAAAAAGCCATCCCCCCTCCCCCAATGAGCCCTCCATGTTTTACAAGTGATTTAGTGAATTTTCACACTCACAGAGAATGCAGCTAGGCACATTCAGAAGAGATTTTAGGCTTTGAATACCAATCTCAGATGCTTAGCTCAAGGAAGGACACGAAATTCCAGAAATAGCCCAGGGACTGGATGCTTGGACTAGAAATATCCCCTCCTCAGGCTATTTCCATTATCTCCTTGCATACTGCTGCTTTCAGCTACTGATTGCTGTGCTTTCCAATCAGCTGAGCTTTTTGTGAAATGCACTTGTAAAGTGGGGAATCTCTGAGGCTGCTCACCTCTTTTTGCAGATCAAAGCCCAAAGAACCCCACCCTGCAGCCAAGATCCCCAAAATACCACAATCCTTGGGCTATTACTATGGGAATGCTGAGCCCTCTCCAGCAGCAGCATGCTTAAAGGAGCTCTGGCACTGAAAGGGTCTTGGACAAGAAACACCAGGGCTGACAAATCTCCCAAATACATCAGCACCTTTCAAATGGGCAGCACAGGTAGCCAAGGGGTTCAGGAGAGCAGTGACCTGGGGACTGTGCTAAGGCCACTAAATCTTTCAGCAGCATCTGAGAAAGAATCTCTTGTTTTTATTAGTATTAGTGTCTGCCAGCAGTTGCAGGTATTCCTGATATGTGAGGGGAGAGGACAGCTCTATTCCCATCCCCCTCTTCCTTTACACCCACAATTTCCTGACCAAACCTCATTTCAAATTGGCATTGAACGATTTTTCCCTCCTTTTTAAAGTATCGGGACACACCCAGTTCCTATCAAAACACACCTTGAGACGCGTCTTGTAGTATTTTACTTCCACAAGGTACAAGGACAACGACCAGGAAGAGCAGGAAGCATATAATGATTTACAGCTTAGTGTAGAAGACTCATTAACAGTAGAAATACTTTTTAGCTATAGCATTACAATAAGAAAACTCTAAAGAAGACTTTACAAATATCTGAATTTTGTTTCTATGCACAAGGATTTTTACCATATTAAAATCTGTAAATCTAAATCAGCCCATCTACAGGACACTTAAATTACACAAACTTTAAATCAGTGTAAAACAGCAGAAATTGTAATCAAAGAGTTTTTAAAACTTTTACTAATGAAGTATTACAAAAAACATTTTAAAAAATCCCTTTCTGCCTAATGTCAGTTTCATTCAAGGGCAGATAGCAACTTAGTTTAAAAACTAAGTTTTTAAGGTGAGTAGGGAGCTCCCAAAGAAAATAATGTAAAAACAACTGTAAAAATTAGATGAAAAATAAAATAAAATACTGAAGTATTGATGTTCTTTTGTTTTGACTACCACAAAACATTAACCTCAAGAAGTAATGTCAGTAGAGAATGTACAGCACTAAGTATAGAAAACCAAAGTCTACTTCCCAAACCGGGATTGCACAGACCCATTTTCTTTAATGCTCAGTGTAACTATGGTCCAATGGGAACTGAGAAGGAAAAATTAATGAAAGAAAAAAATTATACCCCCCCCCCCGAAAAAAACCACAACAAAGCAAAACAACAACAACAACAAAAAAAACCCAAACCAAAACAAGAAAACCCCCAAGAAAACCTTTCACAAAAATGATAAAGAATGTCACCTAGGAGCAGAAAACAAACAAGAACCTGTAACCAGACACAAAGAGGCGTTACCTAAAGGTTTAGAGTTTCACAGCTAAAACTGCCTGGGTGGCAGCCTTTCTCTATTTGTGTTGAATGTAACCTAACAAATATTAAGGTGCTTTAAACAGCGACTGAAAATCATTGGTCTTATTAACTCTCCAGACAAGCAAGATCACAGATGTAGGAAAGGACTACAGAAAGACAGTTTAACTAATTAAACCAGTAATACCTTAAAAGACATCAGTAAAGCATTCTGCACCCTCTTTTTAGAAAAAGCCTTTTAAATTGTTTGAAACAGTATTTTTAATTTCTTCTCCCTTTCCTATTTCACTTTATGAATGTTAATTTTGATGGTTACTTTGCCTTAGGATTTTACCAGTGGACACTGAAAGGAAAGGCAGAGCAAGAAGCATAACCTTGTGATTGCTTTTAAAGCCAGTTTCTTACCTTTCAATCACACGCACATATCACAAACTGTTTCAGAAATCCACTCATCCATACGTCAAACTTCCCCAACTCCCCTTCATGCACTGCAAGGACAAGCAACTCTAAAGAAGTATAATACCACACTTGGTTGTTTTTAAAAGAAAACCCCTCACCAACATGACCTCGTTATTACTGCCTGGCTGCCAGAGCCGAAGGTGTAACCCAAGCAGACTCACCTTGCATGGTAGCGCGAGTGCCAGGAGGCGCAGGCATTCGACGAGGGCAGGTGTGACGTGGCTGCCTCGGGTTGACTTTCGGTGAATTTGGTTGCATGCCAGGAGTGCGGCCTGCAGGCCAGGTCATTCCTTCTGGAAACAACAGAGGCAGAGGGAGCTGCTTTAATGCAAACAGTTCAATAAGGTGGTACTACTGGGGCAGCAGTAAAATGCCTCACAGGG
The DNA here is from genome assembly GCA_025920805.1 of Petroica traversi. Classification (NCBI taxonomy): domain Eukaryota; kingdom Metazoa; phylum Chordata; class Aves; order Passeriformes; family Petroicidae; genus Petroica; species Petroica traversi. The sequence goes on along the minus strand of JAHLSL010000057.1, from coordinate 6,963,328 downwards.
AGGACAGAGGCATAATAACTTTAAATGACAACAAAACTTTCTACATGCATGCCAGTTTGAAAAGACATCACCTTTTCTTTAAAGTCCTTGAGATGCAGTGAAATGCCTTTTTTTTTTTTTTTATGGGTGGTGAGGTGGGTGTTTTTTACAAGGAACTGAGGCTGATAAAGTTTAAAGTACCTGATATGTATCCAGAGCTTTAATAGTTAAAGCTGATACTGAGACTTGGAACTCTTTCACAACTTGTCAACAGTAGGGCTTTGGTAGGGTTTTACTGTAGGGTAGGTGCGTATGGGAGGAGCTAGGAAGAAAAGAGTTAATGACAGGAAGGATTCAAACCATGTACATTGTTTCATACAAGTTTGTGATAGTGATACAAGAATCATATTAACTCCAGGCAAGTTCTGCTTCAGCTCTTGAAATGTTTGGCATCCCAGATATGCAGGGAGGAGTCGTTTGTTTTGGTGTTTTCTGGGTTTGTTTTTTAAAGAATATATCTTAAAAACAGTTCAGTGAATTATGTAAGTCCCCAGATATCTACTTGGATGTCACCTCAAAATGTTCCTGGTCACAAAACAGAAGAGATCCCTTCTAAGAAGCACAATAGTAAATTGTTGGTAGAGCTTTGTACCTTAAAAACTGTTTGGCAAAATTGCTCCATACTGCTCTACCCCTTCCTTCTGCTTTGGAATTAGTAACTACAGCTCACACTGCCTTCCAAGGACTTGCTGTTTGTTACACCTCTCAGCACTCATGAAGAAGTGCATTCTTTCCTCCTAAGGTTAAATAAGCCTTCTGGGAGGAATCCAGCTACTTCTGGTTCAGTGAGCAGATGCCAAATGCAGGCCATTTATCTAGACCCTCTCAGTCACCTGGGAATGAAGCAGGACCTTCTTTGAAAGTAATTAATCCTACCCTTCTCCTTGGCTCATCCTGGAGGAAGTGTAATTTAAAATTTAGATGCAGTTTGACAAATCCCATCTTCTGAAGTCCAAGTCTGAAATAAAGGCTTATAGGACCACAGTTTTTAAGATTTTTTAATGCACTTATGTATTTAAGAAATTTGTCTGAGTTACAGCAGTAATTTGCTACACTGAAAAAGTGTTCCATATTTCCAATTTGAACTGTAAAGGTACTTGTAAATTTTTTTACTCATACTCCCTTTTTAGAAATTTGTCTGTTATCAGACAGCCACTGCATTTAGAGACTAAAACTAAAGCCAGTATCTTCGAAACAGGTCAGCTCTGAATACATGGCTTTTCACAGTACATTCAGGAAGGTCTGAAGAAATCAGTGATGAATTGCCTTTGCAAACTCCGCATGCAGGATTACAAAAGGAAAATAACAATTCTAAAGGGAAACTGTAATTTCACTACAAAGTGCAGCAGTTACTGTCACTAAAAAAGAAGTAATTGTTTCCATAAACAAAAGCCTGCTCTTCTCAGCATGACAAAGGAGAAAACAGTTAAGCAGAGCATCTCTAGTTGCTGGTTCTTGGTAGGACATGACATTTGGAGAGTGGAGGAGTCCCAGTACTCTCAGTGCAGACAAGTTCCAAAGATCCTGCTCAGCCATGGGATGATGGGCTCCAGACAGTCCTTGCTTGCTCCAGCTGGTGTGCAGGTATGGAAAAAGTTATGATTCCACTGTTCAGCTGCACAGAACATCACATCTTTTTTCCCCCAACTGCTCACCTTTAACAGTACTGACAGTACTTAACTCAGCAAACCACAAATACCTGTTAAGGCAAATTCAACAGACCTCCTAGGCATCAATTCAGCTGGAAAAGTTTATCTTTTATGAGACAATTACTTTTCTATGATGTACAACTAAGGAAAGACAAGACTAGGAAACTAGCACAATACAAGCAGCGTTTGGAGCACAAGGACAAGAAGGTTGGGAAGAGGGCTTCTGTGATGGTTTGGGCTTGACTAATGGCAGGAGGAATCCAGTCACTGGGGATAAACAGAAGGGATACACATGTAAAGTCAGTACTGTACCTCATGGAACTTCTCAAGATCTTCATAAGATAGTTCCTCGCTACATGAATATCATTTTCAGAAGGCATTTTCTGTGCTACAATATCCACCACCACTTTCATCTTCCTGAGCAGCCAAGCAAGGGGAGGAACAGACTGGACTGAGTTGTGGCATAAAGCAAGTCAACTGGACAAGAATTTACAAGTTCTGTTCAATTCTCTGTATTAGTGGACACACAGTATTTTTGAGAGGTGGTTTTTTTGTTTGTTTTTGTTTGGGGTTTTTGTTTGTTTGTTTGTTTTTGTTTTTTTTGACATAACCGTCTGAACATCCTAAAAATAATGATGGGATGCCTAGGAAGTAGAATCACACAGACACTTTTGTTGGGAAGTTCACAACATGACTAAAAGTTATTTCACCATGCATAGTTAAAAGTACTTTCTGATAGTAATTGTAAATAAATGGTGAGAATCTACCCTGCACTTCAAGAAATAATTTTTTCTAGAAGTGGACTGCAACATAAATAGATTCCAAAACTCAGCAAATGGATAGAAGGACTAGAAAGAAAAGATTAAAAGATTCAAACCAGGAATATTTTGCAGACAACTAAAGAAGCCAGAAGCATTTACTCTAATGTAATACCTCTGTATTGCTTCTGAGTGACAGAACAAGATCATCTGAACTTACAACCCAGAAAACCTCCAGCATTAATGGAAGCATTATTAAAAACATTTCACTGAAAGTATCTTTCTAGCAGAGCTTTTATAGAAGCTGCTGGAAGGAAATTGTTGGTAGGCACAGAAGATAGGTTACAAAGGAAAAAAAGATAAAAGGTCGGCAGATTCAACAACAGAAGCACGTATTTCCCCAGCACCATCTTCTCCAATAGAAGTTGTTATCATTCTTATCTACCAAATAGCACCTCAGTTGTGACCCTTCCATACAGGCTTTTGCATTTGGAGTAAGCAAAGCAAAAAGGTGACAGGTAGTTCCAAGGACCTGCATCCAGGTGAAAAGCAATTGCTAGAATTTATTCCATAGCACTAAAAATCGTTTGGGTTGGAAGATCACTCAGTTAGAAATCACTCTGTTAAAATGCTCCTGCCATGGGCAGGGGCACCTTCCACTAGGCCAGGTTGCTCACAGCCTCATCCAGGCTGGCTTTGAACACTCCCAAGGACCGGGCACCCCCAGCTTCTCTGAGCGACCTGTTCCATGCCTCTCCACCCTGACGGTAAAGAATTTCTTCCCAGTATCTAATTTGTCTGTTAACGTTTCATCCTCGCCCCTGCTGAACGAGCAAAGGGCTGACTGCTGGCTCCCACCTGAGGCTGTACAGCTTTCGCTGCAGGCGGCGGCAGCCCCACAGGACAGAGCTGATGTGCCCAAGCGGCCGCTTTCCCTTTCCAAAGGCTCCGTTCCCTTCCCTTTCCTGCTCCCTGTCCGGACTGTCCCTGTCCCTGTCCCCGTCCCCGCCCGCCGCCGCCCCGCGCGCGCCCCCTGCCGA
>JAHLSL010000057.1:6896043-6959442 GCA_025920805.1 Petroica traversi | reverse complement strand
CGAGCTGCCGCCGCCGCTGCTGCTGCTGCTGCCGCCGGCGTTATTCCTCATTCCCTGAGCCTTCCTCAGCTCCCAGGGCACAGCGGCACGTCACTGTTTTTCTCCCGGCGGCTGCAGCGCGGGACTGCAGAACTGTGCTCCACATGGGCACTGCTCATTGACAGCCAGGGCTCCCCGCAGCACAGGCAACCAGAAGCGGGATTTGAGGCCAGTCCTTGCAAATGCAGTGTTGCCCACTGTTCCTTTGTATCCCCTGTGACAGGAAATAAATAATGCAATCAATCAAAGAATGGTTTGGGTTGGAAAAGACCTAAAAGATAATCTCGTTCCAACCCTTCTGATGAAAGCAGCAACACTTTCCACTTGATCAGGCTGCTCAGAGAGCCATCCAACCTGGCTTGAATGCTTTTAAGGTATGGGCCATCCCGAGCTTCACTGACCAACCTCTTCCAGTGCCTCACCACCCTCAGAGCAAAGAATTTTTTCCTAACATCTAATCTAGACCTACCCTCTTTCAATTAGAAGCCATTCCCCTTCTTCCTGTCACTACAGGCCTTTGAAAATAGTCTCTCTCCAGCTTCTTGTAGGCTCCCTTTGGGTCCTGGAAGACTTCAATTAGGTCACCCCAAAGGTTCTTCTTCTCCAGGCTGAACATTTCTTTGCATTTTTACATAGGAAAGTTGCTCCAACCCTCTAATCATCTTGGTGGCCTCCTTGGGACTCACTACAACAGGTTGATTTCCTTCCTGTGCTGGGGATGCCAAAGCTGGATGCAGTACTCAAGGTGGGGTCTCACCCTAAAAAAATCTGGGTTTAGACAAGAAATCCGTTTTTCAAAAGTAAAAGGATGGACAAGTCAGTGGTTTCAGTCAGAACTGAGATGAATCTACAAAGACAGAAGAAAAATCCCAAAGCAGAAGCATCTGTTCTTTTTAACTCTATTACACATTGTGAGGTCTAACTCTCTCAGTGAGAACTCTTGTAGTGATCATTTATATTAAAGATTCTTAAAAATATATATACATTCCCTTTTCAGCCACTTTGGTTTCTACAGAAAGCTGACCACATTTCAAGGTACAAATTTGAGAATTTGGGAACCAGTCATTGTATTGATGCTGAACAGCAGCTATCAAAATAAAACTCTTCTCCCTCCATTCACCACAATGCAACTCAAAGCTTTTCAGCAGTGCAGCAAAGCCTGTGTTGTTAAGAACTATTTTTAAAATAGTCCAAGTTCACTTTTCCGAAGTTGCAGTAGCAGGTCCAAACTACTGGCAGTCATTTTAACCTTGTCTAGAACCAGAAATTTGGCCTAATCCCAGTGTCACTGGCTATTAGACACACCAAGGATGCAAGGCTAAGGAAATGCAGAAAGGCTGCAGCCCTGAGATAAAATGGAAACCTGCACAAGCTTAAAGGTCAAATGCACAATTCAGTGGCATTGTCAAACAAGCAGCACTCTCAGGCACTGCACGTACTGCGAGGTGCAGCTCACAAGGTGCCCTTGGATTGTTTCAAAGCCAAATAAACCAATCCATGCCACACTTGTTTGTCCTACAGAAACAGACGACCAGTTCCAAACACTGCTGCCACATACCAGCCATGCAAAACCGCCAGAAGGGGTTCAGTTTTTGGAAAGTCCTCAGCAAACCACTCACACATTGGCTCTTTTACTCCTCATAGAGAAAATGTCAAGAATTTGTAGTGACAGGGCAGGTGTCCTGTTTGTCCACTTATAAATCCCAAACGACTTCATAGTTCTCAGCTTTCTCACCTCCCCTCCCTTACAATAACAGTAGGCTAGACATACCAATACTCCGTTAACCTTCATTAAATTTTTTTTTTAGTAAATCTGTATATGCTGGGGGAACAAAAGTCTTCCCAATCCACGGGGGTTTTTTTGCAGTTCACCAATCTCTTGTTCAGTAAAATAAAATTCACTAGAAGACCAGTATATAAAGTAATTAACTGGGTATGCAAAAAGCCACTGTAAAGGAACTGCTAAATCATTTACTCAATGTATTAAAATATTTTTTTCAATTTTGTTAGTCTTCTGAATCCTTGGCAGGAAAAAAAAGGAAGCTCAAAACCACCATGAGTCTGCACAGGTGCCTCAAACAAAAAGAAATTGATAATGCAAATGTTTTGCATTCCAGAAGCTGTTACATGTATTTGTCGCTGCAGATTTGAAGAATTCACTCAACTGCCTATCATGGGAGCTCATGATGGGAACTGAATGATTTTTTGAAAAATAAGAAACGTTGGGTTTTTTCTTTATTTTTAATGAGCTCTTAATTTGATCTTTCTTCTTACCTTCTCTTTAAACAGACAAACAACATTCCTTTCTATAGAATACCAAATGAATCATCATCCCATACAGACAAAGATATTTGGTATTATCAATCTCAGACAACTATATTCATAGAAATAGTTACTTCATGCTGCATTAGTCAGCACTGGCATATCTATCAAAATAAAATTTGGCAAAAAGCTCCAGCCCAGCAGCAAAACTATATAAGGAATGTGAATGGCTTTGGGTGTCATTCTCAGTAATTAAATACATGTAAGAGTTATCCTAACAGGCTAAAACAGTTGCTATAAATTCCATAAAAAGCTCTTGATTAAGTCCAATATAACTCCCTGCTCTTTTCCCCTTGCCATTTTCAGTGTTATCCTGTCTCCTGACATAAAGGTACATCTGTATCTTAGGATGCAACAGCAAACTAAGCGAGGACAAAGCATCCAAAACTTGAGATGGAATATTTTTTCTGAACAAATTCTGCCACTTTATTTCTTCCTCATTTATTTAAATATAAAGGAAGGAGGGTGGTATGTGTGTGTGAAAGCATATAAGAAGAAAAACACAGAAAGCCTCCCTGAAAATTTCCATGCAGAAAATGTATATTAAAGGTTTCACCAAATTAAAAAAAAAATAACTTCCAGAACATATTTTGAAGTAAACCTTCACTGTCAGTCTTACCCAATAGATACTATTCAAAGAAGTTTTATATATATATATATATACACATATCTATATATATAGATACATGCATGGAAATATACATATATGATTTTTTAGGCTTTTCTAGTTCCAAAACATGCCCAGAATTTCTCTGACCAGGTAGTTGGTTTTGCACTCCAGGCACTGCTTTTTTGGTCTTCCCAATATACTGAAGCACTGCTAAATGCTGTCCCACAATCCATTTAGAAATTCACTTCTTTGCTGCCTTCTAGAGCATCACAGCTCCAGCCACTTTCTTTCCTTTCTCTTAAGCCTATCCTACTGCCTTTCCCTCAAATTCAGTCGTAGATACCTCAAGTTCCTACTGCCCTGTGGCTCCACAGCAGCAACTTAAATACTTTTTCTAAAGTACACTCTGTGCCAGCATTCAGACTGTCCATCCAGGAGAGCCTTACATGTCCTTTCCAGTAAGGACAGTAGATACAGGGACTGCATAAACCCCTCCAAAAAGCAAAAAAACAGGGCCTTCCCAGGTGAGGCAGAAACATCAGGACTTGAAATTTTAACTGCAGAGGTATCATACCCTCACTTTATATTATAGAGATTAAGATCAGTAAAATGTCTTTTCATGGTGAGCAATAAACCCAAAAAAACCTACTGGAAAATATCATCATAGCAAGTACTTTAAAACCATGCTCTTTACCTTTGCAGATCTGTAGTTAGCTTTATAAAAACAACACATACTATCTCCTCCTTTCTTTCAGGGTCGCTCCCTGAATACAAAAAATGCCTGAATGGAACTCTGTTTCAGATTAAGCCAAATCCTGTCTGGATTTACATCTGGCTTGTTCACAAAAGGAATGGTTAAATCGGAGGCACTGCAGAAACATTTCATGAAATACTTAATTAAGTAAATATTTAGCACAATACTGTCAATCACCATTAGGAACAATATAGTTATTCTCATCCAAAAAACTCCATTGGAGTAAGAAGTAGAACCAACTCAACAGGTTCACATAAAGTCTTTTGCTCATCTATTTAAGAGCTTGCAATTGTTAAGTGCTCAAGCATTGCTTCTCACAACTCTTGGAATTCTCCAGCAATCTTCCAAATAAATACTGGTCACATCACACAATATCCAGGACCCATTCACTCCAGCTTAGCCATAACTGAGACAAAAGATGAGTGCAATACTGCAAAAAATTACAGTACTTTCCACATTAATAAAGAACTGAAAAGCTTTCCATGTAGAAATTTTTCCTTGAGGCATCATGGTCTCAGAAGGACAATAGATATTTGAACTAAAAACATGCTTCACAAAAAAAACCCCAAACCAAATCAAATCAAACAAAAAACAAAACAAAATCCCCAAAAAACAACTCTTCTGAGGAGCTCCTTCTGGATTACATGTACAATGCCTATAAAAATTTCTTCTTATTCCACTGAATTGAGGTAGCTATGCAACTGTAAATCACTCTGTGATATATGGCATGGTTTGTAAAAAGAAATTTTATTGTCATTAAAACAGACATTAGAGTTTTGGCACATTACAGAGTTTGTAATTTGGGCAGGAAATCTCAGCTGCCTTAACGTGTTGGAAGCCCAAGGCATAAGGTGGTTACAGTTGCACAATGATCCAAGGTAACCTCTCCCTCCTTTACCTCCCGGGGCAGCTCAAGTTTCAGGTGAAGTTAATTGTTAGTTCCAAGTCATATCCCGTTCCTAATCTCCAACTGATGACTGCAGCCCTAACAGCATTATAACAAGCAGCAGTACAATTTGAAACACTTAGGCATCCATCTGTCATTTCTCCACTGGCAAAGGGCAGATCTTTTCCTGCAATTTCCTGGAGCATGAGCTACTCTCCCTCCTATGCCTGAACTAATTCAGGTCCAGCATTTCCAACATTTTGTGTAGACTCATAATGGAAGTAGAAGGAATCTGCATGGGTGGGTACAATGCCATCTCTGAGAGTTCCTACCACCCTGTGGGTAGCAGCCTGACCCTGAGAAATGCAAGTCCTCCATCCTTGGAGAAAAATGGGGACTGTGGTAAGGCAAGTGCAAGAAGCTGGATCCTCTGCTGAGGCTCCATCTTCTGACATTTCTTTCTGTGATAAACAGAGCTGTTTCCCTTGATTTGGATACACTGGGAAAAAGTACAAACCCTTATTTTGAGAAGATATATGGCAGCCCTAAAATATTTAGGAGCCAGAAGTTTAAAAATGACCAGACAACTCTCATTTCTGGGATTCCTGGAACAGCACTGATTTTGCTTGGGGAATTAAGTTTTTAGGCTTATTTTACAGAAACTGACTGTGCCAAGATATGCACCCAATTTAACATCATTAGACTTGAAAGCTGGGCTCAGTCACTTCACAGCAAAATAAAAGCTATTTTCCAAGCAAAATTGAAAACAGAATCACTTCACAGCAATAACAACACAAATCTTCAAAAGATCATTTTTCTTCCAGCCCAGCTCACACCACTCCTTCAGATCTCAATCTTCAGCCACCCTAATTATCACCAAGAGTAAGTTTTACAAGAGAGTAAATCTGGCAAAAACAGAATAATAGGTGCCCACAGGTTGAAACATGTGCTTGGATACACAGAAATCAAATCAGAAACTATCTAAATGTTTCAAGCCCAGTTAACTGGATGATAAAATACAGGAAAAAATGTTCTAGTTAATATTCATAAATAGTTACTCCTGCTACCAAAATTTGTTTGTTAAAAAGCTGCAGGAACTATCAGCATCCCTCTGAAATGGCCAAGCAGTTTAATAACTGAATTCATCCATGCATTCTTCCTGCATAAACCAAGGTATCTATCTGTGGACAATCTCTCAACAGATCACACAGATACTATGACTACATTCACATGCAAATTGTGCCTACACTACTATTATTAAACTTGGAGCACAGTTCTGACAGTGAGTACTCAGCTATTTGCATTATATGTGCTACATTTCATCTTCTTCAGGTGGGAAACAAATTTGGGTTTTAACACTCCTTCTAGGGTGTTACAGAGCTCCACACAAGGATGTCTAAACAACCTCAAGGAACAGAAAAGGTATCTTCATATAGAAAAAAAATCACTGCGACACACGGAATACCACATATGAGCTCCAAGTGACTAATGGAAGTCTAATATTTTATAGCTTTACTCAAACTTCAGTGAAGTCAGCAGAAATGTGTGATGGGTCTTATGTGCCAGTGCTCTGTTATGTATTATTATGTGTTATTATAAACCAAGAGTAACCTTGCAGATGATGATCCTAACTCTTCCGGGATCCTTCCCCACAAATACAGTGGGCAGATCCAACCTGAGCAGCCCTCTAATGTGAGAGAAGGTCCATTAGCCCCATTAGATTAAGGATTTCTGTAATGGAGCTGGCTGGCCTGTCTGGTCACCACTAAGAAGATAGAGACAGAAGCACATCCTGAGCCCATGCTGCTCCAGCACCCCACCTTCACAACATATGTTCTTGAAAACCAGGAAGCAAGGACTGCCTGGCAGTGAAAAAAACATCCTAAATTAATAATTTAACACTCCCTCCCCCTTCCCCAAACTATGTAAGACAAGTGTATTTAAAAGATTAGGCTGGTTTTCCCTCACTTTTGATCAGTACTTCATATTCCTCTCCTTCCCAAGGAGAAACCCCAAAACCCTTTCTTTAGATTTATCATGAAGAACAAACAAATTTTGGTCTCACATTTATTAACAGACTCATTTCTTCTGGCACCGTTCTGTAAAAATCTCTCCACAGCTCACAGCCTGGGAAACTTTTTCCCTTGAATTTTCTTTTCATACCACTAAAAGTTCAAGATTTAAAAACTCTCAGGCCCTGATACTTTGGGTTTTACTGAGAGTGACACTGCCACTCCATTTGTCTCCATCCCCTACTGGGGAGACCAGCCGAAGAAAACTGGTTGCAGACCTCTTAGAAAGCAGCAATTGCAAACCACCCCAGTGCATGCCCTAGGCAGGAATGGTTTTGCTCAGCAAGACAAAGCACTCTGAAGCCAGGTCTGCCTGAGAAATGGGAGGCAAATTTGAGAGCAAACAACAAAATACTCTTTGAAAGTCATCTCCCTTCTTCCACACCTGCTGACTCCACTTCAAAAATCTTATAATGAAATTCTAATTGTATGCATTTGAGACAACAATGCATAGACACAAAAAAGCCAAGAGAAAGGCACCCTAAGCACTGGCTTAACCCAACAATGGAACAAAGAGGTGAGGAGCTGCCGGAGCTCATGAGTGTCCCACCTCCCGCCCAGCCTGGCAGGAGCTCATGAGTGTCCCACCTCCTGGCCAGCCTGGCAGGAGCCTCCCCACCCTTGCTCAGCCTTAGGTACCTACCCAGGCTCCGGGCTGGGCGGTGCCTCCTCCCTCAGGGAGGGAGAGCAGGTAGAGCTCCCGGCTGGGAGAGCATCCCCCACGTCAGTGGAGTGGCCGGTCCAGGAGCAAAGCGATGGGGCCAAGGTGGCACCAGGGAATGCTGTTGGTGGCACCCTCTGGGCTCTGTCCCCGGCACACACGGGGATGCTGGTGGAGCAGAGCTTGGGACTCCTCAGCCCTCTGCCACCGGCTGTCCTGTGCTAATCTGTGGCCGCCAGCTTAGGGATATAATTAGACTCACAAAGGAGCCTTGTTAGCACTCCCTGCTAAGAGACCAGAGCACTTCAATCCGTCAGACCCTCGACTCTGCCACTGAACGCTGCTGCGGAGCAAGCTGCTGAGCAAAGCCCAAAAATGAAACCAGAGGACTCTTCCTGACTGAGCAGGAAGAAGGGGGATTTTTAGTTTTCATTTGAAATGGTGTTTGACATGGCGCATGAAAAATGCACTGACATTATGCTGCTGAAACTGTTTGATCTGTTCTATCCTTTTCCAATCTTCTAAGCAAATATATAGGCAGGTAAATAGATTGGTCTGTGACACTGCACTAGAAAGAAGTTAATGTCACCTATGAGGTGACAAATCCCAAAGAAAATCTCTTAAGAGGTGATGGACCTTCAGTGGTAATGGAGAGTTACAGATGTTTTTCCTACACATGAGAAACAACCAGACAGTCTTCTCAGGGAGCAGCACTTCCCCTAGACGAGAGGCAGCTTTTTACATTCCTAGAAATAAACCACCTCAGAATGAAGGCACTGGAAATCATCACCTACAGAAAAAAGTGACCGGTACATCCTTCCATCCCCCAGGGAGACTGATGCTACAAATTCTGGGGACTTCTTTCAAAGGACAACTTATCTTAAAAGTCTTCTGAAAAAATAAGCTTTATCCCATAGTCACACAATTAATCCCCTTCTGCTAGCCAGATTTGCACATGTAAGCTTGCCATGCTTGCTGACCATCATCACACCTGAGGATATAAAGGATACACTAACAGGCTGCACAGAGTTTCTCTGGGGAAAATGAAGCAGACTAATTATGCCATCCCTTAAGGATCAGCACAGCAGAATGAAGATAAACTTTCTTCTTACACACTGCCTATGTGCCATGATCACATTTTCTTTAGGTTCACTGACCTATTGCACTAAACAACTATACATTTTTCTTGGTTCTCTTCTGTAACAGAGCAGGTTGATTGCACCACAGCATTCTTACCAACTGACTGACCCCCATCCTGCATGTGTAAAATGAACAGCTTTTCACAGGTCAAAGCAGGATGCATTTATATTTGTAATGGAAAAGCTGGAATTTCTGTATTTACAGAAATCTCAAAATTCAGGAAGGAAGTTGGCTAAAGGGCAAGAAGTGGTCTCATTTTATGCAAGCATACGTACTTGGATTTTAGTAAGAAATCCAGTTAAGACAGCATATGACATAATTACAAATTGCAAAGAAGTCCAATAGCTCAATTGGGTGAACCTGCTGGAAAGTCAGATGGTGTCTGGCTAAAATTTTCTCAGCCAGACCGACACATTCTATTAAAAACAACTGCACTTCATATAAAAGTGAGAGTACATATTACTCACAGATGTTAACACTAATGTAATCAGGCTTTTTTGGAAGTAGCCTTCAATAAAGGTAAGCTAAACCTAGCATGATGCCTTGCTTATTAACATTAACACACATGCCCGTGTGTGTATGTGCATACTCAGTCCAGAGAAAACTGAGGAAACTCGCTTTTCTAACAATGTCTCAGAAAGAGTCTAACAACCATGGAGTTATTGCTGTGTGAATGAGAATGCAAAGTCAACCTGACAAATATTATTCTATGATTGGTGAGAAAGAAAAGTTTTTTTCCTGAATTTCCAGCAGCAAGTCCATCCTTGCTCTTCATAAGAGAAGAATAAATCACATATGGTAGATACTCTTGAATCTGCTGTCTAAAAAACTACGATAATTACAGTGATACAGTGGTAAGAGACAAGGAAAACCAAGTATTTCCTTAATTAAAAAAAAAAAAAAGGAAAATGTGAGCCTCAAAATACAGCTAATAGGTTTTAAAATTTGCTTTAAAAGGCCTCTTTTCAGTATTGATCTGCAATCAGATACTGCTGAGCCGTCCTGCTAGACTGCAGCCAAAACAGCAAACAAGCTCATCTTACCTTCACTACAAAGACTGCTGGGCATGGCAGTACATTTGCTGGAAAACAGCTACAAACAGTCACATAGTTGCTATGAAAGCTTTCCCAGACCACTAGTTGATATTTTAAAAATATCCCTGAAAAAACTAGCATTATTTCAGTGCTTAAGTGACATGAAGGATCCAAAGATGAAGGTGGGTGATCAGAAAAATGCCATGCACAAGAGTTCAGCCTACAGAAGAACAGAGATTTTCAGCCAAGACCTCTCTCCTTCAAGGCCTTATCTCAAGTGTAAAACTGCCTCTCCCTAAGGGATTACAAGTAAACAACCTGGAATCATTACTGCAGTTGCTGTTGGGTACAGACAGAAGAAAAAGGAGCCTACATCCAACATCACACACTGGATACTAATGCAGACATGTTTATAACTGGATGCACAACCCCAATAGTATTGAATCTATAGAGTACCAAACAATTGTTCATTAGTGATTGCTCATGGAAGAGGAAACTGTATGTCCCTAATTCAAAGGAAACCCCCGCACATCACAATCTGAGCTTCTAGAAGGCTTTGCCTCCTTGCTGAAAATTAAAAGATCAGCTAAAAACTTTGTATCAAAAAGCAGAACAGGTCAGGAGTTAACCCCCCATCTTCTCCTTTCCCATCCCCAGAATGAGAAAACAGACTCAGGGTGAAAAGTTCTCAAGCTTTCCCCAGGAACACACGTAACAGTTTTCTGAATAGAAAAGTTTCCCAAATAATTTTTTTATTCATTTTAATAGAAAATGTGGGAAGTAGCTTGCTCATCACCAAGAGCAGCATCATCAGCAATGAAGGCAGTTAATAAAGGTGCCCATCCCTGCCTCTCCTCCACCGGACTCTGGCTGCCAAGGCAGATTTCATTCCCCTCCAGGCCTCCCCCCTTCTGTCCACAAGCATATTGCTTTTCACCAAAAATATATTAAAAAAAAGAGATTAAAAACCTGAATGCTCAATATGCCTGTGTCTTTAGACAGTCTGGGAAACGACGATCTAGGCAAAAGCAACACTTGGGTTGCTTTTGCCTAGACTGACCTTGCTACATCATTAAAATATATATTACCACATTTAATTTAGGAACACTTATCCAATACAGACTGTTGTGTCCTAAGGCAGAAATTTCTAAATAATATACATGTTTTTGAAATCCCTTAAGTCATTTCAATGAAAGTATCAGCCACAAGAGAGCGCTACCAGCAAAGGATTCAGTCACAGGGAGAAATCAGACTTTAAGCTACACAGAGTAATAAAAAAAAATAAAGGTTGTGGTTAGGCAGTTTTATTTGCACATCTAAAAGGAGTCCTCAGACATTTAATTGCTATAGTTTTGATCTTCAGAAGTCAGGAGATATTCTGGGTGTCTCCATTTTTGAAGGCAGAATTTGAGATAGAGCAATGAATGTTTCTCTTTGTTTCAAAGGGAGATTAGTCAGCAGTTTTTGGATTTTTTGCACCTTTAAATATTTTACCTGAAAATAACAGCTTTTCTGATATCCCTGTTTTTGTACCTGAATATTTGTAGCTGACTGAAACTCCATGCAGTGAGTTAAAACAAAACGGTGGCTTTGCTGTTGTTTATGATCTCTATGCACTGAGTATCTGAATACCTTGTACTCCCCTCTTACTTATCTTTTCAAGAGAAGTGCCAACAAATTATAACAACAAAGCCTATTTTTCTGGAAGCAGCAAATGGAACTGCAGCACTTTTGTCCATGCAAAACAGAAGGAGTTCCTGTTTTTGCAATTTCAGCTTTTAGTATCTTATCATAAAAGGAAACAACTTCCAGAAAGTATCCCCAAAGAGAAGTGACCTAGAACTTAAAAACAATAAAATAAAATATACACACATGCTTAACTTATGGACTTCTAGGGTGAGGGAGAGGGTCTAAAAAAGAAAAGTAGTAATAAAAGCAATCTATTAATATTCAGATGTTCTTAGAATGACAAATTGAACATATTTTGACAGGTAAGTTATTGACAGAATTCTATTATATGGGTATCTGTACAAATCCCTGAATTTCAGCAAAGCAATATATTCTACCTTAAATGCCCATTCTCACATGCTAAAATTCACACAAAGGTCTACACAATAGCCTTTTGCCTTGCTGTCAACCATGGCAAGGCCTCTAAGGCCTATAGCACTGCTCTTTGCTTTCTCCTCCCATGTACTGGGTAACCAGTCAGTCTGAGCTCCCAATTGACAGTCATCCTGCACCTGAAAAATGGAGCAAACAGCACCACCACACTACAGCCAACAGAGCCTCTTTTAAAAGAAACCATGCTGGAAGCAGTATGGCCTTGACACAGCACAGCAGCTCCTTTCCTATCCCATGCTCTAAAAAGTTGCATTTTACATAAAAAGAAACTAAAGAGATCTGCAAAATGCTCTGCTTCTGTCTGTGAAAATAAATACGTGCAAATAAATTATCAACCCTAGTGTCCTTGAAGACTTCAGTCATTAACTTGAAGAAATTGGGATTTCAACATCACAGTTTGCTCAGGGTTTTCCTTGTTCCTCAGCCCAACTGTACAGGCTTGAGCAGGATGGAACAGCAATTTCATTTATAAACAAGATATGCACTGTCAACAAAGAGGTATTAACTTGTATGAGGCATAACATCATAAATCTTCTTGGCTTCTGAATTCACAATAGGCTACCATGATAAAGCTCTCAAATTCTGGAACTGTTTTTCCTTGCTCTGCCTTGGGGAACTAGACAGACACATCTGGATGTCTAAGATAAAAGTGTTACTCTTGGGATTTATGGTATATTATATAAACTACATAAATACTTTTCCCTCATCCTTATTTTCTGCACATTCTGCTAGCTTTTGATGGCTAGATAGCATTAAACTCTTGATGTCATCCTCTTACCTCAGTTTTTGCCATGATTTATCAGAATTCCTCAGAAGAATATAAAGCATTTTTTGAAATGAGTACTTATCATTAGGAAACATTTAAAATGTTTCACACATTGAATAAATTGGTTCTGACAAGGTTTATTTTTAAGTATGCTGGAAATTTTCATGCCATGTAAAGTGCTAGAGAAATTAACCTTTAAGGTAAATACAAAAGAAGCATTATTCACCAGAAACACTGAAGAAAAACACAGCCTCTGACAGAGCTAGTGTTAACAGCAGCAGGAGACAACACACACAGAGGATTTTAGGATGTCTTAGCATGGCTGAGGTGAAGGACCAGGAAGCAGAGCAGCTTTCAGACACATTCCTCCCAGCCATCTTTGCCCAGGATGGGCAGAGTGAACACCAGAGCAGCACACAGCTGCCTGTGCCAGCCCAACATGCTGCCTTCAGCAAGAAGGAACTTGCCACATCCTTGGGGCACACAGCCACAGAAACCTTGGTGCTGCTTGTGGCCAGAAACAACGGGTGTGTTTTGCCTCCCAGCCACTCAGCACAATAAAGTTACCCTTCGACGGCCATCCCAAATGAGTTGAGCTTCCTCAGAAACCACATTCCAACTACTGGTCTTACTACAGAGGTGTGGTGTTTTCCCCACACCGATTTCAGCTGTAATTTACCCAACCACGTCCAAGGTGACCCAGAAACAGGAGTGGGGAAAGGGAATTCCTCTTGTCCCAGGGCATTTCAGGAGACAGCCCAGCCCTACTTTGTCTCATTCTTGGTTAAAACACTACAGCCACATGATGCAAATTACTGAGCCTCTGCAAAGAACTGTGCCACAAGCTGGTACGGTTCAGGTTTTACCTGAGAAAGCTATTTTGCTCTGACATGACCTAAGCCAGGCCAGTTACCATCCCCCACAGTGCTTTCTTCCCCATCAGGTGCCACCCTCTGTTCAGCTGCCCACCTGCTGGCAAGGCTGCTTCATGAGCCAGATCAAAGAACTGTGATTTTGATTGCAACCCAGCAGAAATTTCCCCAAACATTGGCTTTTGTCATTCTGTCCTTCCTCTGCACTCAGCGTGAAGCTGGACTGAAAGCACAAGGGCTGTATAACTCAGCAGTGTGGTAGCTGGGACTCTGAGCCAGACTCTGTTTTGCCAGGTGATCCAGTATTATGCAGATTTAGTAGCAACGACCATAAAATACCCTGGGTTTCTTGTGGAAGAGATAAGATGCAAATTTCTTCAGTTATTCAATAACTAAATCTGCAACACACTCGCATTCCTGCCCTTCTTTGAAGTGGTCACATTTCTGAAGTTAAGGGTTGGATTCAGAAATTCTTTTAAAACTTCTTTATAATCTTTTCAAATTGGAAGGTGTAACATGTAGATACTTGAGCAAGTAGAGCATAAAATCTCTACACTCAACATGGTAGATACTTAATGCTGAAATGTCTAAGAAGTGCCAAGTTCTCAATCTTGTCAGTCATTTAATCTTCAGGTTGTGAAATACATAATCTAAAATAAAATTTCCACAAGGAGAAAAATGCAACACACTGAAATAGGAGTATTACTCCTTCTCTCCTGAAATTGGACATGTGCATTTCAACGTCCTTGACTAACGTTTAAAACTCTTAAGCCCTTAAAAACAATCCCAAACTAATAATTATTTCAAAACATATTCAACACACATAAAAGCATGCTCTTCAACAGGCAAAGATCACCTCTGACATATTTATTTGGTCTTTTATGGGTGTGTTTATAATTCTGTTTCAGTCAGGAGTCTGCAGATACCTACAGTATTATTGAACACATAAGAAAATGATCTGTGTGTGCATGCAAAAGTATTATGTGAAATGAGTAAGTCTTCAGACCCCCAAAGTTTAGAAGGCTCACTGGTTTTCCTCTCTCTCACCCAAGGGGCTACATATTACAGATTCCAATACCTACACTGAAATTCACAAGTGGAAAGCAGTTTTCAGAATAACTTCAATGTACCACCTTGTAAAAAGCTATGGTTAGATCCTGTAAGCACTCGCATACTTTTTTATCTTCAGTCATGTGAGTGCTGTTACTAAACTCGATGAGACTACTCATGCTCAAAATTAACCATTTTGACAAGTGCATGCATGATTGAAGGAAAAAAAAAACAACTAAAACCCAATCATGACTCACACATTGTTACCATTTGATGGGTATCCTATCCCACAAAAAAGTAATGTTGCCCAATTTTGGTAATTACTTTAAAAAACTGAATAGCACTGCTACAACTAACATTTTGAATAAGCATATTCCAATTACAGGATATTCTTTTTACCTACAAGGAAATGTGTTTGGCCCTCCTAGTAGCCCAAACATTGCCCTGACAGAGTTGACTTGGTATAATATTATGAATCTATTATAATTTTGGCTTTCTGCTATTTAAGCTTTACAGGGCAGATTTTTTAGATATGCAAAGACATAAATTATGAAAGTTGCCACAAAATGAAAACATATTAGTCATGACATATATATTTGAGAGAAGCCTGACAGCTGTATAAGACAACATCCAAAATCACAAGACAACAATTCACTCTGTGGAACCAGGGACAATACACCACCAACTTACAATCACCTCAAACATCTATCAGTGTGTTACTAACAGCATGAATCAAACCATTTTAATACAAATAAGAAGCAGGTGAGGTGGGCAAAAAATTAAGAAATAAAAGTGCTTTTTAGATGCACACCCCACCAAAAAGGTAACTGGCATGGGAAACATCCAAGCACCTGGGTGGTATTGCTAGGGTTACAGCAAAGGGACTGCGGATTCCCACTCTTAATGTGTTGGGTTAAGTGACTGTGATGCAACCAGAGAAAATGGTCCTCCATCAAGGCTTTTCTAATGTACAATTTGCTGTAAACACAAGATGGAAGTGTGGTGCCTCCTTTTGTTATGTTCATTCCCCTTCCATCAGTAGTGCAGGATTACACAGGTGAAGGATGAGGAGCACAGTGGAGGCCCAGCCAGCCTTGGATTTGCCCATGGAGAAAGTGAAAGGCAAACCAGAGCAGGAGGGACCCCCATGTAGGCCGGCCTACTCTGTGTGCCACCACTGAGCATGTGCGTACAGGGTGCTTTATTTGGCAGATACTCCCATAAACATTCCTTCAAAGAAAGATCCTGCTGGAATTACTAGGCATTCCTTAAAGAACAGGACATCCAACCCAAGGGTCTCCTGAGCTGGGCCTGTAAGGTGCTGTGCAGTTCACATGATGTGCCATGTTTGTGCCTCCCTGGTTCCTGCCACTCCACTGTGAGCCATGGTGGCTCTGGCAGCAGCAGAGGAGAAAAGAAGGTGCCCTAGCCTGGCCTGACCCTGTCATATTTCCTGAAATACATGGCTGGCTCTCCTCTCCATCACCACATCTGGCTGGGAACACTGTAAGAGTCCATACCTGGCACATTTATACCTGGCCATCCTGCTCAGAGCAAAAGAGGGGGGGCCCGTAGCAATTTACTCATCCATTTGTCAGGAGAATTTGTGAAGTGGAAGATAGAAAAGCCCAGCCCTTCCACCAACTGCAGTTCCACAGAAATTTTTATGCCTTGAACTTGAAAGCTGTGTACATCTGTTACAAATACCCACTCCCAAAGATCTGCAGTGGCACATCCTGCTCCACAGCCATCAGTTCCAAGAAACACAAGTAGCAAGGGGCTCTCACACCTGCTCACTTCTTACAGCAATGGTTCATGTACGTAGACACAGCCCTGAAAGTCCTACTAACAGTTTCCCACATATTTCAAAACTCTAGTTGAAAACACAGGAATTAAAAAAAGAAAATTAAAATAAATCCGTTCTTGGTCAGTTAAGGCCAAGGTCAATCTTCAAAAAGGAGGAATTATGGCTACTGGGCAACAAGAGAGAAACCACTGCTATTTGTTTTGCCATAACAAACCCTGGTTCCAGAAGAAATGAAATCTAATTGAAAGACAAAATAGATTTCACTTGTACTCAGCAGTGGCTCTCCCCAAGTGCATTTGGTTTATTGAGCAATGCTTAACGATAACCATGGACAAAATAGTATACAAAATGTTTGAAAGTAGAAAAATACATGTCATTTTGCAGATTGTTGTCTATACTATTTTGATCTCTATGAAACTAGAAGTATCAAGGTCAAACCCACATAAGAGACAGAATTCACCATCCTCCATCTGTATCTCATAATTGTACAGAAAAAGAAAATCCCTCCCTTTTCCAAGTCATCTCACAAAATAATATTGTCAAGGTTCAGAGTATTTCTGCAGCCATAAGGAGCCATGAAGCACACAGGTAGCTTCTCCACAGGTCAAAACTAGATGTCCTTGCTAAGTTACACAAAACCCACTTCAGAAAGGTCCCTGGTGGCTTTCAGCAGATTTCTGCTCACTATGTGAAAAACTTCAGTGATCTCCCATCTGAACATTGTAAATGACTGTCAAGATTTTTATTCACAGATTTCTGCTCAGGTCTCAGGTGTCTGAAGTAGTTCTGTACAATCTTGGAGCCCTCAAGACATTAATTAAAAATTCCTTCTTCTGTGCTTTAATGAAGAGTTGGCTGTCTTCATGAAGTGCCATGCAAATAAAGATAATCCTAACTTCCATGTCTACGTTTTATAGCACAAGTATCATGAAAGTCACTTCCCTTGCTGGGATTTTGCACAGTAATGTCAGTATTCATACTACACTTCTGATGTAAGTGTGTTGCTTCACTCTTTCCCTCTCCATTAGCAAGGGACTTCCTCAGCACTGCAAAAAGAGATTGCATATTGGCAACATGAAGGCACAAAAGCAAAATGCTACAGAAAAGAAAAAAAAAAACCCAACAAGCCCTCATAAGTACACAATGTGGCCAAATTCCAGAATTTTAAAGCTTGTTCTCAGGCACTGGCAGTACCTGCAGAGTTGGCCAAGTTAAACAAAGTCCAGCCTCCCATCACTAGCAGACCCTGTGAAAAAGAGGTTGCTCCTTCCCTCACCCACCCATTTTGTCCTCCACTAACAGATGGATCAAGCAGCCAAGAGGACAACCCATGTTACTTCTTAAGGGGACTCCCAGAGGTTAAAATCTCACCCTGCCTTTAATAAATCACACATGAAAGCCTCACCTATGTGCCAATTTTTAACAATTTAATGTGTCTCATGAATGCATAGTGAAAAATTACTCTTACTATGGATTTGTGATATATTCTTATGCAGACATGTGCAAAGGAATGAAGATGGTATGTAATAAGTAGAAAGGAATTTAGGTTAGAAGTATATGCAAAATAATTAAATTACACAAAAGATGGCAATCACCTCAACATCAAGTATTGACACTCAGACCAATTTCATTTGTATGTAGATACACACATCATTTCCAAACAAAAGGAATTCACATGTAATTCTTGTAAGAAATGTCCTAAGCACAGTTTGCTTTCCATTTTCCTAGGAAAGGAATATACTCAAGAAATTACTCAGTACTACACTGAAGAACTAGCATGCAATTAAGATATACTGTTTCTACAAATTCACTTGAGAAAATAACATGAAGCCTCCTGAGTCCTATTTTAATCCAGGACCAAAAGTACACTGCACTCATTCTACCGTGAATATATGTACACTACTTAAACATCATGTTTGTTGTTGAGCCAGTTGCACAGACCTGATTTGGTTTAAACCACAACTATGCAATGTTTCCAGAAAATACAGCAAAGTATGTATGCTGATAGCCAACACATTTATGCTGAGTATTTGGTACTGCAGACAGTTTTATTCAGAAACCAGTGTTATTTTCCCTATGTAAGTCAGTAATTGTATTGGTTAAAAACAGCAGGTAAATATAATTTTGGGGAAGCTGGCTACTACTGCAGAACAACATAAGCCCCTTAAGAAACCTTTGTCACAGAAACAAAATAATTGTTGTGAATGAAACACATTACTCTTGCTAGAGCATTTTCTTTTGGTCTTTGCTGTGGGAATATGAGACCTCTAAACAGACAATTGCATGTCCTGCTGTTTCCTACATACAGTTAAATCAGCACAGGATCAGGCTGTGGCTCTACTTCTTTGAGAAGAATTTACAGGATCACACTTCTCAGCAGTAACAAAAAAAATCTGATTTTTCTTGATTAATTATAATGACATTATAGCAAGGAAAGTTCTCTACTTTCCAGAAGAATTTTGTTAGGAAGTATTTTTTTTATAACATATTAGATTTTTACAAGTTTGCTTTTCACTTCTGGATCATATACAAACAAACAGGACAAACAACCCCAAGGAAAGATGTTTTCCACATAAAATCTATATCTTGACTATGCACACTAACTCTCACAGATAGCAGGAACAACGTGATTAAAACAAAGCTTCTCTTAAGCTTCAGGACTGAGTTGAACTTCAAACCTGCTATTTTGTCCTTCAGGTTATCACACTGACACCCACTGAGAATAAAATGTTAAACCAATGCTACAGAGAGACATCACAGTGCTAGACAAAGGATACAGGGCAAACAGACAAACAGATGCTAAGATGACTTGCAGATCAATACTTCATCTTGTATGTAACTCAATGAAAGGGAATTGTGGGACTATCCCCAGACTCCCCAGGGAACAGTAAATGTGGATCTGAAGATTGAGATAGTCTCAAAATGCTAAAACAGCCAAGATTGCTGCAACTGATTAAAGTGCAGACTACCTCTGAAAAGTGATGGTCCTGCCCAGCTAAAAACCTACTTTCTCAAGTAATTTTGTAGTCAGATCAGTTCCCTGATCCAATTCAATCCAGACCTGCAGGAGTGCTCGCTCAGAGACTAAACAACTGATTTGCTTAAAGACACAGTTGTTTAAAGCACTCATAAAAATTCAGCCTAAGATTTAGGGCAAACAAAACTAATACTGTTGTTCAAACTATAACTTCTGCAGCAAGGCTTTTACAAAAACCTCCATCATTTGAACTTCCAACAGGAAAAGTTATTTCAGCACAGCAATAGCACTGCATGAGAACAAACTGGCCGAGAATAAAATAAGACTGGAAGTTAAAAGGTTTCTGCCCATCTATGGACTGATGTCCTAAGGCAGCTTTCCAAGAGAAAGAGCAGAGTTGAGAAACCAAGACAAAAGCCCCAGCTAGTTTCATTCAGTATGTTTTATGAAATTTTATCTAATATTACGCAGGCTTGAGACCCAAAGGGCTATTGCCTCTTTTGGGAGCTATGGAAGATCTTAATGAATTTCAGACAATGTTTTCTCTAACAACAGCCACTGTTTCAGCCTCTTGGCTAGAGCAGCTAGCTTGTTTTTGCCATTGCACATATGCTAGGGAAGGAAAAAAAGAGAAGGATGATAAAGGACTGCAAAAATCCATCAGTTTTGCACCAAAGTGCTCAAGGGCATGTATAGCAATGGGGCTCTGCTGCCTGCAGAGAACGGCCACAAATCCCCAGCAACAAATCAGCACTTGATTAGCTGTAGTAAAATTCTCCAAAATCACATGAAGTGAATCATAGAATCATCGAGCTTGGAAGACACCTTTAAAAGATCCAGTCCAACTGTCCACCCAGCACTACCACAGGAACCACTAAAACATAACACCTAGCACCAGATCCAGGTGTCTCCAACACCCTGGGGAACCTATTCCAATGCCTAACCACTCCAACAGTTAAAAAATTTTTTGTAATATCTAATCTGATTTTCTCATCTAAAGGCCATTTCCTCTTGTCCTCCTTCTGTTGTCACAGCAGAAGAGAACAGCCCCCACCTCACTGCAAACTCCTTCCAGATAGTAGTAGAGAATGATGTGGTATGAGTAACAAGAACAACACAGTTGTGTCTCTCACAAGGGTATTTCTCATCTTCAAGCCTTCTGCCATTTCCAAAGATAGATCAGAATTCACAGATGCTGGGTAAATTACTATCATAAAATTGAAAAGCCTCAAGAGAAGGAATCTTTTATTTGGTCTGAAGCTTTTCCTGGTAATTATTAAGACTTGCTGTCTTGGCAGATTGTTCAGTGTCTATAAAACTTCTCAACCCTGAAGTTCTCCCTTTCTCTGACAGAAACAGCTGATGTAACCTCTGCTAACAAGTGCTTCTACCGGAATAGCCAACACAAGTTGGAACTGCTGAACATCAACATGATTTATGGCAATTGTGAATGTATTTTCTTTTGCATTTATTAGCTTCAATGGTACAAAAATTTGGTGAGAGCTTCCATAAGCAGCTCTTGTTGAGGATATAAACTATCAGCTGTGAAAGAGCTCAAGGTTTTTATAATTCCTTCTATCAAAAATACCTTCTAAAACAAAGGTGAAAAGCACACTTTTGCACCTCTCTTACCTATCAGTGCTATTTCACAAAAGCCTGTCCTCATTTGAGAGGGCCTCTAACAGTCATTATATTTTATGGATCATCATGCTGTCAAGCTCAAATTCTTGGCATTTTCTGTTTTGGATCAAAATTCTTTTTTTTATTCTAATGAATTCTCATGTGAAAGACTAGCTGGTATAATTTGATAAGAGAAATTAATTAGAAAGTTCTGATACACCAGAGTATGAAATAACCAACAAAGATCATGTTGTTCAGTTTTCTTGGCTGGAATTTTTTTCAGAAATTACAACATTTAACCTACTTGAACATTGGTCCACTTCTGTCAAAAATACTTAATGAAAATTACTTTTAACTCAAGTTAGTAAAAGTAGTGTGAACTTAAAGACGCAAGTCAAAATGACAAAGCAAGAAGTTCTCATACTAAAAATCTGTTCTGTTCTGATAAACTGCTTCACTTTCCCCCTTCACTAATAACTAACTGGAAGTACTCTTTGTGCAATACACTTATGAAATGCTTGAGACCTCAAATACTTACAGAGTGGGAAAATACTTTTTCAAAAGCTTCCCATGTAACCCTCTCCTCCACAGCCCAAGTGCACTAAAGAGCACTGCCTGTGTCCACACACCAAGGGCAGGGAGGCAGGGCTGAGAGCCTGCCCTGGGCACTGCCCTTCAGAAGGACAGAGGCAGTGTCGTGCCTATCACACCACCATTCACAGAATGTATTGCCTTGGGTTTTGCTCCAATCAATAGGCTGCCTCTCTCCACATCTTCTTCCATAAAGAGTTTGTGTTTCAGAAGGAGGTCAACACCACATTAATACTGAATGAAAGTCATCAACTTGCCAAATCTTGCAAATTTAGTTGCCCAGTAGCTTATACGCTGAAACACATTTGGTTTTCTAGCTAACAACACAAGCTTACCTTTTCACTACAAGCTTCAGTGTCTTGTGTGACCCTTTCACCAGACAGATTGCTTCTTGCCGGAAGCCAGAAAGGCCCACGTCATTGATGCCAACAATTTCATCCCCAGCCAGTAACTTGTCCACAGCTGCAGCTTTGCTCCCATCTTCTATCTGGGGAAAAAAAAAAAGCATGTAACAAATGGTATAATTATATAGGTTGCATAGTGCCACTTTTAAAATAAGCTAATGAACTTTCAATACTGGCTTCAACAAAAATTAATACAATAATTAAGTGCTTAACATAATTAAGAAGGCACATTAAAAATCACTATAAAGAAACAGTAATTATACAGAGACAATTAGAATAGGAAAGAAATGAAAGAGAGGAAACCTCCTGAGAATGCTGGAAAGCTTGAGGGAAATTTGGGAATATAAGGAAGAACTTCTTTGCCGTGCATGCATTGGAACAGGCTGCCAGAAGGTTCTGGAGTCTCCCTTCACTGGAGATATTCCAGAAGTGTCTGGATGCAAATCTGTGCTCTGGGATGACCCTGCTTGAGCAGGGAGCTTGGATCAGATGACCCACTGTGGTCCCTTCCAACTTGGTCAATTCTGCGATTCTGTGAAAAGCATCTGTCATCTTAACCTCTGTTCAATACTGAACGTGTAATCCTACTTGCAAATAGAGCATAGCCAGGCATCTTAAAATATGGTTCTCTAGATAAGGTAGCCAAGAATATTAAACATTTTGTCAATAACATTAACACACAGCCAACTCCAAAAATCTGGCATGCAATGAAATCCCAAAATATTACTTCACAGGCTGGTCTAGAAAACTAAGGTATTTTCACCAGGAACATAACATTTAGGAAAAGGCCTGAAAATTTACCACTCATATAGTTAATTAACAGCACTGGCTTAAAAACACAGTGATACTAAGAGAAATTCACTGGAAGATTATTTTGATGCCTCAGGCATATCTTGAATTTTTTATACAACTGTTCATATATGTGGCAAAAACACAAGATTAATTAAAGAGTTAGGCTTTTGCAATTCCCATCCCAACTAAGCTAAAAAGCCCCATGTTACAAGTTACCCATTTTCAAAATTCAAAACAAATCTCAAAAGCTTGATCAGACAGATTAACAAGACCAACAGTTTGAACTGATTTCAAAGAATGATTACAAGGATATTAAGAGGTTATGCAAGGAGAAAATTAGAAGACCCAAAGCCCAGGTAGAACTCAGTCTGGCTACTGCTGTAAAAGACAATAAAAATATTTTCATAAATACATAAGCAAGCAATGGAGGACCAAGGAAAATCCTTATCCTTCACTGGATGTGTGGGGACCATCCCTTTAAAAGATGGGGCACTTAGGGACACAGTTTAGTGGTGGACTGGGCACTGCTAGCTTAACAGCTGGATTCTATGATCCTAAAGCTATTTTCCAAACTAAACAAGTTTATGATTCCAAGTATACCTGTAAGGTATCGAACATTTTGCAATTCAATGCCTTGGCTTTCTAGTTTCTTCCTATCTCCTTTGCTGTCAACACAGCCTCTGGCTTCTGAGTGGCTTGGCTTCATGACCTATGTATTTAATTTTATTCCTCCCTCACCTGCTCATAATTCATATCCCACATCTTCCTGTACATTTGACACTTTGTCTTCAAAGAAAAGACTTTCATTTTTGCCTTCATTATATTTTACATTGACTACACATTATTAAATGCCAGTAAATTCCTTGTAATCACCCCAACTGCAGAAAGTTTCAGAAAGAACTGTCATCTTCTGAGGCACCAAAGTCAATCAGCAATGAGATAAATCCAGAGGAAAGTAACTTCATTAATTCTGAAACTCACACTACAGGTTTTAGAAAGAGACCAGTAATAAAAATATAAATTAAATAACCTAATAAAAAAAGCAATATCTCTTGATGAAAGTACTTTAGGATGATCTCATAGAGCACTCAATCTCATTGCAGGCACATAAAAGCACTTTATGTAAGTTCATGATAGATGTTCTTAAAAATCTTAAGGTCTGTAAACCTAAGCCAAAAAGAATACTACGAAAAATGCTTAGTCTTATATCCCATTCTAAAACAGTCATTATTAATAGTAATCAAGAACTTTTATTTACAGAACTTATCTTTAAAAAAAAACCCAGTTAATTAAAGACAGAGCTCTATATCCCCATACATCTAGTTTCCAAGATATGACCCGTCCTCTGACCTGCTCACATATCCTCTGAGCATCAAAAATTTACCAGAATACCAAATTTTCACTGCAAATCTGCATTTGGGTTGGAAACAAAGGAGTAGCAGTGGAAATCACTTATATGTAAGTAAAGATTTCATTTCAGAGATCTGAAGTGTAGAGCGTCTGCTGTATAAGGGACGGAAATCAAGCTGAGCAGAACAAGAGCACAGGCAGCCTGGGATTTGTATCTGAAGCCCAAATAGGTTAGGAAAGTGGCACAAAAAACATAAAGGAACGTCAGAGTTAAATCACTAGAATTGCTGGGGGAAAGTCAAGTGGGGGAGTGCAAGGCATGGGAGGGGACACACTTGGCAGGGGGCAGAGAGGGAAAGTATCTTGGAGGACACTTTAAATTCCAAATGTAGATGTCAAACCATTTGCAGCCCTTATGCCTCAAAGCAAGACACCCAAATGTAATGACAAGACTGAGTTGCCTCTGGGCCCCAAAACACCTCAACAGGATCTTTTTTTGTCTGTATTTAAAAAAAAAAAAAGAAGGGGGTGGGGGCAAAAATCTGTCTCCTGGGGTTTGAAGGAATGTTCATTGTTCTCAGTAAGTGTGTTTGTTTTTTCTTCAGGCTGGCAATGCACTGACAGCAGGGAGTATTCAGTTACCCCCTCTGAGTTTTAATTTCTGCAGGGAAACTACACATTCCACACAAAGCAAGCTTTCCAAGGAGACTCCAGCTGTCCAAAACAACATTAATCAAAAAACCTCAAAAAGTGTTTAAAAAAATCAAAACCTAAACACAAAGCTGAAGCCATCCTCGTGAAAACTTCAAGTGGCCTTAAGATCTTGTCTTCAGATCACCTACAGGTAGGGAGAATAAAAACTACATTTCCAGTCACAGTAGAAGCCTTTTCAAGCTGCATAAATTTAAACATAAACCTTTCATACTCGGATCCCCAAATGGCTGCACAGATATGATTCCACCTGACCACACACTTTTAAGTGGAAATGGGAAAGTTAGGAAAAATATAGTTTCTTCTGTTACACTAGAAGTCATTCCTTTAGTCATAAGAATTAAAAACATTAGACTTTGCCCACATATAAAGAAACACAGTCAAAAACATCCATGAGGAAAAGGTCTCTTCAAATATACTGTTATATTAACTGCCTTCTTTGTGCAAAATTAGACAATTCCATTCTAGCTTCTACTTCAGCTTTTCTCTCCTTCTCTTTACTAGTTGTAACATTTATGGTCTTTATTTATTCACCCATTGAATAGCTTTCCATCTCACCAGGCCTTAACTAGAAGTGTAAATACCAACCAAAATCCATAAACATTTTAGAACTAGTAAATACACTCAAAAAAGTCATTATTTGTGACAACTCAACCACTCACGTTTCACGCAGCATCTTCAAAGTCAGCTGTGTTATGCTGTGTTCAGGATTTAAGCCCAACTTTTAAGACTGGAGCCTGTATTACTAATCAACCTAGCACTGATTTCTTTTAGGATTTCAGGTGTCCAGAAAAACTAGGTCAAGAGCTGAAAATACAGCCTTGAAAATGCACAGGGAGGTTTTAAGATGAAGTCTTTCAAGAGCACTCAGGAAGTAGATATCTGCCTCAGTCACTGTCAGCTGGCAGATAGGACTGGATGTAACCCAGCAGGAACTGAACCCCCCCTAAGCACACACATCTTAGCATTTTTATAGCAATAGCAGGAAACAAAAGACATAGAAGAAAAACAATCAACACCTTATTTTCTTATAAATAACAGACATAAGCCTTCCACAAATAAGTATAGTTACACAGCTTATCTTGAATGAGCAAGGGTTCTAGAAATGCCCTCAAACCACGCTTTTGTTATGTACTAAAAAATCATACCCTCATACTATGCTAAATGAACAAGTGTAAACATGTTGACTTCCTATCCTTAGCGTTGATGTTGGTATGCTACCAAAAAAAAAGTGTTTTCAAAAGGAGATGAAAAGGATGTTTGTTGACCAAAAGCATCTGCTTAGACAGTCTCCATCTCTCACTCTGCTGTCCCTGATGACCTTGGGGCCAAGAGCAAAAACAAGCTTTGGGATCTGTGCATCAGGGAGGATTGTGAGTGCAGACTTTGCCATCATAAAAATATCTACATTAATTGCCGCATCTTCCCAAATTAATTTTTGCTTATATCACATCTACAAAACAGGAAGAAACACTGATTCAAAATGCAGATATGAGGATTTTTTTATTAAATTATTGAAAAAAACAACACACATGTAGATCTAGCATGTGAAATTCTTCCCGTAAAAAGAAGATAGAGCCTTGAAACATGGGAAAAGCTGAGCCATGGAGAAAATGTCTAACAGCTAGATATACAAACATGTTCAAAGGATACTTACAAATCTGTATTCCCCTTGCTGGTAAAAAAACAGAAAGGGGAAAATAATGGCCTATCTTTCCAGCCTTGAATTGCTGCAGTGTTGATGGGGATCACTAATTCTAGCATGTGACCCCCTTCACTTCTGTGTTTATCAGGTCTGATGCTTTACTTAAAATACCCACATTCCGCTATAGGCACCTGTATAAACAAGCAGGAGACAGGTTGGGGAAATGCTGTGTCATATGAGAGATCCAGTTTTGTTTACAAAGCCAACAGTTTCTTGTCCGTGCTGTCTTTGGACAGGGTGGGAGACGGGATGGAAACCCAAACCCACAGACAAACACAGGAAAAAACAGCACCACTTATCAGCATTCTGCTATCAGCTGTGATAAACTATTTTATCATAATTCATTTCTTGTACAGCCAAGAAATGTTTCTGTGGTTGTTTGTATTATGAGTATCTAATACAGTTTTTCCACAAACCTAACAATCTTTGTAGATCTTCAGAACAAATAAAATGTGGAAAGTGTCAATGATTTTGATTTGCAAAGTATTAAACAAAGGAGAAAAACCTCTACAGTTCAAGCCTGGCGTTTGTGTAACTTTCAAGGAATGAACAGAAAAGTAACAGATCTGACCTAACTCCAGCTATACATTCTTCAAATGCATTCTTGAGTGGCAAAGGCTGCATTCACCAGCCAAACTCATGGCTCAAACTGAGGCTGGATAAAAAAGGGGTGCAAATTCCAACAGGACCTAACTGGTCCGAAGACAATGGGTGAGTATTTGTAAGGCATCCACACAAGTATGCATCCACTAGAAGCTGGGCAAGGCTAATGCATCTGACTTTACATTCCTACACATCTTTTCTCTCCCACTCTACATGGACTTTGAAAGAGACTGTTGGAAGGATACCTGGAAGGAAAGACACTCCAGCCCTGTTTTACAGATGGGCTCAGAAGCACACATGAAAACAAGGTCCAAAACAATGTAGCAAGACTACAACAAAGCAAGGAATTCTACACAAACTTTAACCTTAATGGAAGGTACCTGGTTCAGGGGAACCACCTATTCCCACAGACTGCAGGTTAAATAATCAGCATTAACTACTCAACATGAACTTTAAACACCACCATATAAGGAAAACTTAATGATAGGCTACCAATTCGCAAGCTCTGTGCCTACACAATACTGTTCAATATTATTAACTTACCAATTGCTGCACTTTGATCAGGCAGGCGGGTGTCTCCTGCATTTGGTGACACTCCAGCTTACCACAGAAGCCAGAACTTCCCTTTTGCCTGGTATCATAAATTCACACCCCACAGCCATTGCCCATATAAGCTCTTCCTGAGACTATCTTTAAACATTACAGCAAACAACATAAAATTTTAGGAATGTTTAGGCCATGGCAATGTATTTCCCTAACAGCAATTTATTTCTTCCCTAAACCTGAGGGTAACAGTTCATGGTCACTGTCACAAAACCACTGAACAGGCAGAGGAATTCCTCTCATCCAGCTGCTCTTTCAAAGTGTCCCCCATTGTGCTGCACAGATCTTGAGCAGGCAGGAGCCCTGCCTTCTGTCAACGAGTGATTTTTAAAAATCAAAATGAAAATATTATTTTAAAGGGTAGAGTTTAGTAACAGGACACAGTCTATCAGAGCCTTTTTTTCCCTAATTGCTTGTTATTTAGTGTATTTAAATATTTGCATATTTACACAGTAATATTTTTCTTCCTTTGTTGTTTTCTGCTTGGAAAAAAGTGTCATATTTTGAAAAGCTGGTAGAGTTCTAAGTATTTATTTGGTTATTATAATGGTGTCCATGCCACTGTTTTGACAAAGAGTTGCCGTCACTTCCACTAGAACAGGCCATTTTTGTGGGGATTTATTACAGCTGTAAAAACTGACTCCAGGCTGAAACCTAACTTCAGAGTTCCTCATGCCAGAAATGTTTAAGAAGTATGGTAAAATATCCACCACTTCACTCTTTAACAATTGAGATATAAACTGATTAATATTTTAGTTCAACCCACATTCAAAATGGTATCTACCATAAGCCTGTGAGAAAATTTTTCCAGTTATAAATCATCAGTTACTATTTCTAAAGAGGTTACTGTTATTACATCTGTTTCTTTAAATCACAGGGCTGTTATGGACTGAAGACCAATTAAAGTATTTGAAGTTAAAAATTTAATGAAACCTTCCCCCAAGAAACTAATGATAATGATTTCCAGATGAAATGTATCAAGAAGAGAAACTTCATGTCGATATTTAGGTTTTAAAAACTGAACAACAGATGTTTATTTTCAAACATTTTTTTTCAAAGTGATTCCATTGTTTCAGCAACAGAAGTTAGAAACTTTTTATCACTACTGAACAATTATACCAGAATTAAATTAATAATTTTTAAAAAACACCAACAAAACCCCAGAACCCACAAACCCCCAGAAAGCCTTGATGTTTGGAAAGCACAGAGCTAATGTATTAACAAAAAAAAAAAAGTGGGGCTGCTGAGTGTCAAGAACTTAGCTGTTTTTTTGCCATTAGTACCTAAGCTTTACTACTTACATTTTACAGCTTCTAAATATTATTTGCACATAAGCCAGAGCAGCATGTCTGCACAAACTCCATCTCTACAAAGCAACTAAACACAGACAAACTGTAGTCTTTGGAAATCTATCTATGCAAGAGCCCCTCTAGGGCAGCAAAAGAGCATCAGGGAAGATGGTATTTCCAGCCCTTATGGTCCCAGCAACCCTAAACCAGCACCCAGGCCAGAGCAAAGCCAAAACACTTCCAGTTTACCTGGAGCAAGATTCAGGCCAAGACAAGAGTGGAAAAGATTGGAGTGAGTGAAGATTCTGGAAGCAAGGGTGCTGGCAGAAGCCTGTTGGTAGGGTTGGTCATGAAACTAAGCAACTCCAATGCCATCCCTCCCTCACACCAAAATAACATTTGCAAAGCATAGCTTAGGTTTTGATTTTCTTCCTAGCACATCACCAGCATCTAAACACCTTCCTACTGCTGTTTGGTACAGCATTTATTCAGACAATCTGTATACAACTTCTTCAAAAGAGAAATATCTCCCATTTACTTTTAGCCATGAGTTTGGTTTTGCATTTTACAGAAGCTAATGGCACATCCAGCCCAGAGGAACCCATCTGTAGTCACAGATACTTTACACTGTTTTTAAATATATCTTGCTATCCTTTTTTTTTTTTTCCTTCCAAATGATAAAATAATCTGTATAAGAATGGAGTGAACAATTATGCTATGGAAAGAAATGGCCAAAAGAGAACTGCCATCTCTATTTCAGTTTACTTATTCTAACAAATCTCCTACCAGCGAAGTTTGATAGGGTTGGATTATCCATATTTCCTTGTCCAAGTTTACTTATGGTTGATTATATATTTAAGGCTGTTTATGTATGCAATCTGTGAAGTTAACATTAAGCATTTTTATAGGTCTAGTACATTTTTGTACTTTCAGCAATTCCGAACAATGATAAGAATGGTCTATAAAGAGGTTATGCCTAGAAACAACTTGTATTTTATCTATTCAAACTGATAACAGGAACAGACTTCCAAGAGGAAAAATATGACCTGACAAAGTAATCTTTACGATCATAAGGTTCAAGGTTTTTTACTTTGCAATTATCATATGCTTTCAACAACGCTGGTTTATCTTTCTGCCTTCCTGTCCATCCCAGGAAAATAATGTCATTGTTTGCCAATGCACCCTTGACAAAAGCAGACCAAAAGCAATCCAACAGCCTGCAAAACCAGTGCATAATTAGGGAAAGGGTAGGAGTTACTGACAAGCCAAATTTAAAAAAAACCCTGAATGCATCTGTATGATTGTGCAGATATTATGCATTAATTTAAAAAAGGAAAAGATCCGTTTTGTCAACTTGCAGTTTGTTTGTGAAGGACTTCACCGTGCCTGAAAGACAGGCATTGAAAAACCTAGTGGATGGCAACAGTATACTTACTAAAAATAAATTTCACCTATTTAATTCAGTCTAGCA
Source organism: Petroica traversi (assembly GCA_025920805.1). Taxonomy (NCBI): domain Eukaryota; kingdom Metazoa; phylum Chordata; class Aves; order Passeriformes; family Petroicidae; genus Petroica; species Petroica traversi. Next base: position 6,929,192 of record JAHLSL010000057.1, on the reverse strand, counting down.
GTTTAAATGCGACCTTTCACAAAAATGTAAGTTGCATCTCTGTCTACAGATTGCTGTGGTTTCAAAAAAAAAAAATAGAAAAAGCTACACTTTTAGACTTTTTGACACAGGTAGCACTGATTATGACCCTGCAACAGAAAAAAACTGCTTTACTGCCTGTTAGTTTCAAAAAGCACTGTGATGGGTCTGCCAAAAGCCACAGGAATTTTACAGAGTGTTAGGTTTCCATTTTAAATACTTTCTCTTGAACAGCCCATTTTTAACATGCTTATCTTGACTAACTCATACCATTACTTGGTTTTAATCCCAGCTGCTGTTTGGGATCTTCTATTTTTGTCATAGCACAAATGCTCACTTCTGAGACAGTGAGAAAGTAAAGCATTTCCCAATAATTGTAAGAACATTCTTATCAACTCATGAAAATGTGATTTTATCCCAAAATAAAAGTTATTTGTAATAGTTACAACAGGAGTATTTAAGAACCCACAACTATGTAGTGGAGTGACCAGAACATAGCATTTCACATCTAAACAAAAATCTAGTAAACGAGAACGACCTGCTCTCATAATGACTGATGGCAATTTCTTCAGCAAGATTTCTCTGCTTTGCAAAATTATTCAACTTTAAAGGAAAAAGAGGCTCAGTAAGGTGCTGAATTTTAAAGCATGTTGTATTTGTTGATTCCCTCACTCATTCCTCTGCAAAGAAAACAAACAAAAGACTTCAAAAGGGTCAGGCTTCTCCTAAAAATTGAGCGCTTTAAACTTTAACAACAGAATTTGTTCCTTATATTAACTTTTGATCTCTGTTCAGAATTGATATGCACATTCACAGAGCATCCAAATTACAGACTGAAGCTGTCCACTGCCACCATTCTCCCCAATAATTCAAATACTTAAAGCTGAGTTCACATTTATTCCTTCCTGCCCCACCCCAATGCTAAAAATAGTCAACAAAACCTGAAGTTGTATTAATTCACCTTTATATAATTTCTACAACTCTGTTTATTCTAAGTAGGTAGTACTTCAAACTGAATAGATGCAGATATTTTCTCCCACGGTACAAAAGCCACATTTCTGCTGTGCACTCTGCACGCCATTTCAATTCTTCATTCTTAGAGCAATAAAAACTCGGAAACAAGTGGGATGCCCCTCAAGAAAATAAAAGGCATAGTATTACAGAAACAAAAAAGGTCTGGGTAACCTTGCCCTTAGTTTGTCTTCTGTTCTTGTTTATTACTCTCTCTAAAGGAAGAGAGCTTCCCTCACTTCACTTTGACCCAGAACTCAAACATGAAAAGATGAAGAAGCAAACACTAAACACAGCATCACAAACACTAAACACATCAATTTCCTTTTTTCTAAACATGCCTGGATGTTCATAATTTTAAGTTCTTCATTTTGTGTCGTTTATTCTATATACCACTTCTTAAATCCACATTATTTTGTATCATTAGAAGAAACGCCTTCCTCATGAAAAAATTATCATAGGAATTAGAAATGTAACCATTTTTGGTATCTCTGTGAGTATCTTGACACCTTTTCTCTATTTCAGAGGCTTAATTCTTCCTAGGATTAATGAGAGATAATTAACCAATTAAGATAATTATACTGGGTCAATGACAAAGGTTATTTTTTCTTAAGAAATTAGGACTGTGCTGTGAATTATCAATTAATGCACTAAAAATCACCATGGATTGTAAATTTACACAAAGAGATGTTTCAAAAGCTGCATGGATTCAACAGTAAATTATACTAGTAGTACTTGAGAATTCTTATATTCAGAAGTTAGAGTATGCTTACTACTCTAAATGGACATTTTCCAAACTGGCTTCAATTTGCAGACCTTTTTTCAAAAGCTTTATTGTATTACACAAGTTACTGGCCTAATTTAGCTCTAGGAGCAGACACATTACTTCAAAGACTTAAAAAAATAAAGACATATCAAAACATTACTGACACAATTAGTTGCTTTTCCCGATTAAAAATGTGTATTTAATTATGACTCAGTTTGACTAACATCTGTATTTCTGTTTGGCAAAAGTCTGTGTCATCTGTGCAGATGCACTTATTAAAAGACATTCAGCTCAGGCAGCACAATTCACAACTTTACTGTGCAGCACTCACTAAAGTATGAGTGGAATTTTGGGGAAAATGTCTGTATGATAATTCTCGCAACACAGGAGAAAATTTATAATTACACCTCTGTTTTCTGACATTGGTGGTGGGACCACTCTAAGTGCACACAAGCATCACATACAGAGCTTCTTGTCTCCCACTGCTGCCCATGCCAGCGAACACGAGCGTGTATTCCAGCAGCATGCAACCATGCTCATGAAAAATTCATGTCTGAGCACACCAGTTTAGGATATCAGTGCTGGCAGGAGGTTGAATGTTCAAATACCACACTGCACAGGAGATTTTGAACTTGCTCATCTTGATAACTGACAGACCATTTAGAGACTGCCTGTATTAGCATTCTGAATAAAGTCAGTAATAGCACTAAAGAATTTGAGTATTTTGTGGGACCACAAGACCCTGTCTGTGTTATTTATTAATGCCATGAAATAGCTGCTTTCCTTTCACAGAAGACACATCTTAAAAGCCTAACACCAAAGCATGCAGGAGCTGGGAGCAAAGCAGTATTTTAACCTACTGTTTGATAGATAGTCCTAACCATTTTCTTATGACCATCTTCAAAGAAAAGCATCATGGTCTTCTGTAGAGCTGGCCCACTGTCAGCAGTTCTTCCATTCAATACTTGCCTTTTCTTCTAAAGCTCATCACCATAACCTGCCCTTCCGCAGAAGCATATTCTGAGCAGAGACCTGATTCTTCAAAGGGCAGAAGTACAAAGAATCCCCTAGACAAAAAGCCTGAATTTTGTTTTATGCTTAAGAGCTGCGCTTGTAAGCTGAGAGTGAATTACAAAGTAGGGCTATTACAAGATTTAGCTACATCTTAAGTTCAAGAAAAACATAAATCACTAAAACCAGCAGAGAAACAATCTATTCTTCTGAATGATAAAAATTTAAATCATGTACTATATCACAATGCAACAACAGTGGCATACTGAAAAATTTTGTTTGCACTGTATTTAAATTATCTCCAAATTCAGTAATTTTTATGCTCTAAATTGTAGGAAAAACTTTTATTAGAATTTCGTTTATCATAGTAAAAGAAAGTTGAAGGTCTGACTAAAGCAGGAACTGGAGAGCCTTCTGCTTTCCAAATTAAATGGTTACTATGTTTCTGCATCATTTGTTTTGGGGTCAGAGGGTGACCAGCCTTCTGTAGTACAATTTGACATTTTAGGACTTAGCAAACTGTAGTGTCTGGTGAAGATTTTGTTATGCACTTATGACTATGATCAGCATTACATTAGCTGCATCATAAACTCAATCATTAAGAGGAAAACTTTTTTTAAAATAAAAACAACACAGAGACGTTTAATTCTAGTAGCCCATTGGTTCCTGAAGATACTTGCACCTTTGCCTCATGCCTGCCTTCATCCTGGATCACCAATTGCTTCTACAAGTGTCAACATACATTTTATTCCTCATTATAAATGGAAGAAATGGAAATCTCTACCTAAGACTGCCCATTCACCTCTTCTCCAAAAAGCATCCTAACCATAGCCTGCAAAAGAGAAAGAAAAAGAGTGTCTGCATATGTGTGTGTTTAATAAAAACAAACATCACAGTCCCTTTTGTACTCTCACCCCAGCCCTACCAGTCTGGGATGGCTTCTGCACAGTGGCTGAGGAACAATGCACATCCCAACACACAATGTGGTGGTTAGGGCACTCTCCCAGCCACAGATGGGAAGTAAAATCACCTTTAAGTAGGGCAAAAAAACCATCTGTTTTCTGGACATGCATTTCAAGGTTTGTATAGAACGTAAGACATGAGCAAGCACCACTTCCAGTGCTGCCTGGTTTGGCTTTGTTTTAAAAGGAGAGTAATTCACAATCTCCAAGAAAAAGGAGGAAAAAAGAGGGAAGAAGCAGCTTACCCAAAGTATGTGGCTTGTAAATTTGGCTTGCTACTACTGCTCTCTGAATTAATCTAGGAGAATCTGGACTGTTTCTCTGTACAGATGTTCATGTTGGGATACATCTCCAAATAGCTCCTTGCTTAGTTGGGAGGTTTCTGGATTACCTACTTCAAGCACTTAATTACTATAAACTGCACATCCACTCTAGGAACTAAACATCAGACACTATAACAACCAATCTGTAAACCTCTGGAGTTTTCTTTTAGCTAGCTAAGGATCTGAAAGACCAGTTAATGAATTATTTTGAAGTATGTGTCTAGTCTCAGCTCTTGAAGATGAACCTTGCTATCTTTACTAATAACTATAATTCTCCTCTTAACATATAAAAGAAATGGTATTCCTAAAAGTAGATGTGGAGCTTTTGCTTTTATTTGCTTGCTTTCAATATTAAAAGAGTGTATTATTACTAAATATCATCATAAAGGACCGTTGAAATTAAGAATGTATTGTAAGCTTTTTACTAAGCAAGTCAGTCAATATAAACCCATCATGTTTTTATTAGACAGCTACTCCTATACTTCCTGTACTGCTGTTTGTTTCTTTACTTTAAAAACAGTTCAGCACTATGAGAAGCCTGAATTCCCATGTCTCAGTTCCTCCTGTTTATGTTCATCTCATGTTTCAGAAACAACAGTCTGTACCTACACAAGCATTTGAAAAGCACTACACAGATACACCAGAAAGACATGCAGTTGATATCAATTTGGAGGGAAGTTGCACTGGTGTTCTTGGATTTTTCTTGTACGATGGAGGTGCAGATGTACTTTTGGGAGCCAATCCCAAAACTCTCAGCTTCCTCCCACTAAGCTGAACAGCACTCTTAATTGCTAGTGAACTGTGGAGAATAACACATTAGTTCTTGCCAAGACAGAGGAAGGCAAAGATGGGCTAGCAACAGTCTATTTAAGTTGGTCTGGGTCCACACCACACAGCAATATATTAGCAGCTGTGATATCGTGCTGATGAGGGCTGAGGTTCATACCTCTTGAGCCTCTCAAGAGAAGGAAGACCGCAGCTTTTTAGGGAGTTTCCGGAGCATGAGTAAGACTGAAGTGCAGGAAGTTAGATAACTCCACAGTAAAAGCCCTAAAATTCCCATTTCATTATTTGAGGAAATCTGTGGAGATTCCTGCTGTGTTCACATATTTTCTGAGCTTCGAGAAGTAACTCTAAGTAAAAACATTTCATGAAGATCTCCCAAGTGCATGGGCACTACCAGTTAAAGCAAGCAGGGGTACCTGCTAGACAGTACCTCTTGATTCCTGTTCTAAGCCACTGGCTCATGTTCCTGTACAGAATATGCAGGAATTTTCTCTCTTTGAAATATGAGCTAGTTACTTGAAGAGACTGATTGGCTACATAAAGGATTTCAGAGCTACAACAGATCTATAACTGTTATCAGTACTAGGTTTTTCCTTGTCTGGGCATCATCCAATTTAAGTTTACAGATAAAATGTCACTTCATTTTCCATATGGCTATCCAAACAACAAGTTTCTGTCTTGCATTCATAGTTCTCATTTCAAATGCAAATCCCTTTTTCTCTTCCCTCCTCAGTTATCTACTATAATTGTTATTTGATTTCAAAATTATTTCAAAATCTGAATTAATTTTCTGAAGGTACCATCTTTTTAGTACATAACCTTTGAATTTTTCAGAGAAATATCCACACATTAATTCTGGAATACTGTTTCAAATTGGAAATGTGATATTTCCTATTTATCAGTGACGCCCAACATGCAATAAAAAGACCTTTTAGTTGGGAGAATTTTGTTATTGACAGAAGTGAATGAAGCACTTTTGGTGTCCAATACACAGCTATGTTGTTTAGCAACTTTGTGGGACTAAAATGGGAAGTCTACAAAGGGTATTTGATCTGCTTTGGAAGTTCACCTGGCACAGCCACTGCAGTGGCATTAAATGCTCCAAGTCTTCCCAGTTCATAACTTCACTGTAAGCAAATCTCCAGAGGAATACACAGAGCATAAACTCTATTTGACATGCTAAGTTCTCTACAGTGATCTTCTAGTAGATACAGGACCAGACAGTGCTGCCACAGAGCCAGCTGTATCATCTGGTGTCAAAACTACAGCTTGCTACCCTCAGTACCAATTTTCCAAGATCTTAGCACAAAACGGTGAAGAAACCAATAAGCTAGTGTACTTAATGCTAGAATGTATTCACAAAAACAGCTTAAAGGTGTAAAAGTGTAATTTAAAAAGTCTTCCACAAACAGGAACCTAAGACTCAACCTGAATAAAAACGTTGCCTATTTCACTCTAAACCAAATGCGCATTTTCAGGATTCTTACAGTCTCTGTCAAGTGCAAGCAAGGAAAAACCGGATTACAAATTGTGCAACTTAAAAAATGGTCCTGTGATAAGGAACACAATACTACTTCTCCTGATAGTGTTATTAATTGGTAATGCTTTCCTCCATGCTGGTATTATGTTACACCTCTGCCTTTCACCATTCCTTTTGCAAAAGGAACCCATTTTTTTCTTCAGGATGATAATCTAGATTAGGAGGCAATATAATCAGCCTCTTAATTATACATATGCAGAAGGAGCACAACAGTTGCTCTGCTTGTCAAGAGGATTTAAGCTGTAAGCAGCACAGGGCCAGAAAAAATCCCATTCATTTAGAAAATTAGTCTTTTACCAGATGAGACAAGTAAAAAAAGGGGCTTCTCATTAGCTGATAAAAGAATCTTACATAAGATATATCAGCACAAATTCTTTCTATTAGTTTAATTTTGCATAAAGTCACTTTTTAGTCAATTTCAACAGTAAGTGATACATTTAGAAAGCACCTTTAAGGCAACTTCATTTTGCTATATGTCAATTTTCTGAAGAACACAGTGGAAAAAGTTACTTTAACTCCAAAACCCTAACAGTCAACTTCCTTTCACAGAATAGCACCACCTGTAACCTACAACACCATATGAGCTGTTACAAAAGATAGTTTTCCAATTTAATATGGAAAAAAAGGAAAACCAGAAAGGTAACTATAACGCTAAATAAAAATATTCCCTTACCTGACAGTTTTCTTTTGATTTTATGTTGCCCTGTTACCAGAGGCAGAAAAACAAAGTGCAATTCCATCAGTTGATGTACAACTCAAAGCAGTCTCATGCTGAAAGCAAAGCTGAACTGGCCCTAGCGAGAGGCCCTGGTGAGCTTTGCTGGCCTTGCCTCCCTCCAGAGCTGCTGCCCACCAGCCCACGGGAGCCTGCAGGGGAGGCTGCTCCAGCAGCCCTGAGGTCCCACGGGAATGTGGGTGCCCTGCTGAGCTGTGCTCCTGCTTGTGCAGACTGGTGCTGAGCAGGTGGTCCCAAACTGGCCTGGTGCCTCCTTGAAGGTGTTCACAACCATCCCAGCCCAGCCATTCCTGCTGTGAAACTCCCAGCTCTAGCATCAGGAAATGATGCTGTAGAAAAACAAAGAACATATTAGGTAACAGCTTTTCTCTTTCTCCTTAAAATAAAGATCCTTCCCTTTGCTTCAAGCATAAAGTTTTTACACTGGACTGTTACTCTGCACTGTACTGAATATTACCTTCATCTAAGTATCTCAAGTATAAGTTGCACTGAAATATTTACAGCATTGCAATGCCAATAGTGTTGAAATGTTTTTTGTCTAAGCTTATCAAATATGCAGCTTGTCTTGGGGGGATGGGGGAAGTTACAATGTATAAAATTTGAGTTAGGTATTCCCTCTGTTGGTTTGCAGTTGACAAATTTATTATAGTTTGTACTGTCTGTGCACTGTTTGCCAAAGATCACATCCCAGAGGCTAAACAAACTGATAGATGGCAGGAACAAAATACAGAATCCAGCCTTCAAATTCTGCCTGTCTGCTTGGTCAATGGCAGGGAGGTGCAAAAGAGCTTTTTTAAGAGCTTTGCAGAAAAAAAAGCCAGTTTTTTGTGGTATGAAAAAACGTAGCTAAGTATGAACATGACTGTACACCAACTGGACTTGAGTACTGTGCCAACCCAAAAAAAACAAATCTAAATCAATGAATCAACAGGGGAAAATGCAAGAAAGCGAAATAACCAAGTCAGGAGAGGTGTACTTGTCAGCAGCTGCCCTGAGGTTGAAGAGGCAGAACACCTCTGTTGAATTAACACACTGGCAGCTTCTGAGAGCATTAAGGAATTATTTTAGGGCAATGCCTAAACATGTTGACACTTAACAGGTTTTCTTTCAGACTTAGGGCAACTGCCTCACAACACCAATCAAAATATTTTTTATTATATTTAGAAGTTGTACAGATTGTACAATACCGATAAACAAACAAGACTGTTGCAGACGGTCATATCCAGCTATGTCTCATAGTAGATATAACCACAAATATTAAATAGTTATTGCTTTAATTGGCATGAAAGCAATACTGGGATTTATTTACTATTTCTTTGTTGCATTGAGCAACACCAAAGCAGGATCATTGCCAAAATACTTAATGCTAAAGCAGATTTCTATTAAACACATAGTCTGCCAAGATGCAGGGCAGGCAGAGTTGAGATACAGCAGGACTTTACCAGTTCATTTCTCTGGACCCAAGGAGAATTTTAAGGGAATGCCTGCAGAATGACGAGGCCAGATAAGAAACTCCTCAGCTAATTTTGGCCAGCTCCCAAACTGAAATATTAGCTTGAATTTGGAAGTGGTTAAAAAAAAGAAGCAAAGCTATCTGGATCGTGACATTTAACATCTGACTTGTGTAAAAACTGAAAAAAAGCTATTCTGTTAAATATTTTCACTTTTAAGACAGAATATATTAACTGAGGGAAGTAGAGGACAAATAAATGTGCTTGGACTCTCTAGCAGCATGCCTAAAGCTCAAGGTTGAAGTACAACTGACCCCACACAGAGCCATTTGAACATGTGCCAAATGCATGAACCTCAGAATTTTCATGCTCTGCTAAGGCAGCTTTCACATCACTCACTGGCTTCATCTCAGATCAAAAGCACTAAAGGAAAAACTGTACAGAGAATCTGATTACAGATGGCTTTTACTGATGCTTTCTACTTAATCTCCTCTGGAATGCAAGGTCATAGCCCTCCCATATTTTAAAAGGGATCTATATACTATATGCACATTCAACTATTGTCACTGTACTATATTTTGCTTTCTCATCTGAGCAACATAACTCTAAGGAGTTTATTGCAGCCCAGATCCCTACCACAAAATGGGCACATGGGCTGTATGGTTTCAGAGGAGAATTGCACTCTCTGCAGTGCTCATTGCCTTATGAATACAAAAATAATTTGTATGTTGCAGTTACCCACATTACAGCCTGTAAACGACGCAAGGGCTGGAGCAGCACTCAGTGCTGTAAAGAACATCTGAAACCCCTCAGGATTTGCCTGCCCAGAACAAATGCACCTACATCCTGTAAGTGACATGGTTCTCTACTTTCTGTTTTGCCAATAGGATGTGTGAAGGTAAGTTTTGGTCTATGTGTCACAGGGCAGGTTTCAACCAACAAAATCCAGAAAATTCAATGTCTAACCACACTGGACAGAAGCCTCGTTCTCCTCTTAAGTCTAAATCTCCAAACTTTTAACAAGAAATAAGACTTCCTTGTTTTAACATCATTCTTCTCATATTCTCCTTATTAAAAGCTTATTTAAACCCTAATAATATTAAATCTGTTTTTACTTTCCTGAAAATTCTCAACAACTGTGAAAGCATAAAACTAAAGCTGTTCAAAATATTCTACTTGAAAAACATACCTAAAAGCAAACATTCTTTGAAAATTTGAGAACTTATTCAAAAACATTTCCTTGCTGTTTACTGAAGAACTGACCTCCTTTCTTTTTCCAGCAATCAAATGAAAAAGTAAAGAGAGAGAAAAAGGGTTTTTCTTTCCTATTTTCAACCTCCACCTAATTTTAACTTCCAGTTTTCAGTGTCTTTTTGTCTTCCAATCAGCACTTTAAAAAATCACAACCAAGTAAATTGTGTTTCACAAAAGACATTACATTTCTTCTTAGTGCAAGGACCAGCTGTTGTAATAGAAAATGCAGTGCTGATGCTCTGAATAAAATTTAAACTGTAGTCAATGTAAAGTCTTTCAAATTCTCACACGACAAATTGCATTGGACTAAAGTAGATAAATAATCCTAGAAAAGTCAGCTACATAGCTCTTTTCTACTTTAGTTTTTGTAGTGGTCAGGCTCCTGGACTTTAAAACCTCATTTTTTCTATTCTTTGTTTATTTGGCCAGAATTCCCCCCTCCAAGTAATTGTTCCTTTCACAATTTGAAATACAAAGGGGTGATGAAGATTATGTGAATATTTTCACCTGGGAGACCCTTGTCCCCCATTTCAAACTATATACTTGTGCTTGTAGACATCTCAAGTGTAGCAAACTGAAACAGCAGAAGTCTCTTCAGGTTCAAAAGTCAGTTCCGCCAAAGATAAGAAACGCAGACTCACAGTTAACTATACAAACAATGAAAAGCTTCTACCAGGGTCTTTTAGACAGTCAAACACCAAAACCTGCTATGCACTACATAGCTAAATGTAACTGTTTCTCCATCCAGAGAAGTTGTAATTGAAGGGCACAAGAAAATGCACGGATTCATCCAAACTAAGCACTGGTTTAGTCCTTTATAGGGAACATCTACTACAAGCTAAGTACAATACAAACAAACTTTTTTGCTAAATCTTAGAAAAAAAACATGAAACTGAAATGAAAACTGCAGGTGAAGTACAAATAACTCAGTATGGGAAGATATGTTCCCTACGTTTCCTACAAGAGCAATGTACAAACAGAAATGAAGAGAGAGAGTCTTACTCCAAGTAATGACAGTTTCAGCTGCTTTACCTCCATCTTAACTTACTTTATAGCTGAGCCACAAATCAATCAAGAGATTCAACTGTCAAATCTTCTGTACAGTCAACTCCAAAGCTTCCTCTGCTACCCCCATCAGCTGTGAAAGGACTCCCAAGCATGGATGCACATACAGATCAGGGACTCATGACCTGGGTACATTTTCAGGCATCTCTTGTTTTTGGGGTCTTCAAGGGGTGTCCCACAAACCCACATCACATGAGGTGCCAAAGGAACTTGTGGCCAACTTCAGTTCAACTGAGTAATAGTTACTAGCTTGAATCATTTCCTCTAGTCTCACCCCAACCTAATTCTGGCTCGAGTTTCTATCTTACAATCTCCTTCAAACAAATGTAGACACAGAGGAAAGAGGCAGAACAATCAGCTTTCCTGAAGCCAATTTATTTCCAACATCCCAGCTTCCACTGCCTTGCTTACCTGCTTCATGGTAAGTAAAACTATCAACATTGTTTTCATATATTACATCACCTCTAAAATGTGTCCAAAACTAGAGCAATGTAAACAAATGCTTTCATAAAATTATAAAAGAGCACATCTGCCACTACAGTGGTGCCACCCTCAAGCCCAGAGAGACTTTTACCATTCCCACAAACAACAAACACAAGCAAAACAATCTAAATGCATTCCCAGCAGGGAAAGAGACTCATGCTCTGATAATCAATTCATATCCAACAATAAGAAAGTTCAGGAGGGCTTCTGAACTCAGGTATTTAACTTAGCAGTAAATATAAATAACTGTGCACGAGCGATGCATACTAGTTTTTAAGAAATAAATCCAAACAATTAAGCTTTTAAAAATGCATAGTCACTTCTTATCCTGATGCTTACACGTACAGGTGGACAATAGGAAATTAAAGCTCCTTGATTCTCAACTGCTTTGAGACAATTAGCCCTACAGTAATCAGATCAACATTAGAAGGAAGATGTCCTTCCTTATCACTAGTAAGTGCTTCCTTTGCAAAAAATATTATTTGCAACCTCATTCAGCCACATGAAAACAGAGGCCAAAAACCCAACATGTGTGAAAGCAGGAGTCCAGCAGTCGCTCACCCTTGGGAACAGGGCTCTCAAGGGCAGGTTTAAGACAAGTTTAGCAGCATTGCATGAGGAAATTTGACAGCTATCTCATCACGGTATTTTTCTTCTGCAGATGGTGAACTGATCACCAAGGTTGTCAAAATAGCAAATTTTTCATTAATCCTGATTTCAAACGTGAACAGGTACAGGGAAATGGGGATGTGAAGGTAAGCTAAGCAGCTCCTAAAGCTTCTTTCTTCAACAAGCAGGCCAGAGTGCCTATTATAGATTAGGGGACTGGGAGGGCAGGGGGGAGTGTCCAACCCAAGCCTGCAGCACAGCTGTTAAGACACAGCAGGAGGGATCTGGATATTGTACTTAGTGAATCAGCTAAAGAGGTCTAAGCAAACTGATGTTCCTAATGAGAACTGTAGGATTCCACTCATACAATGGGTGGCAATGGGCCAAGGATAACTTGCTAAAAATAAGAGACCTAGAAAGATTAAAAAGCGAAAACATTTTTTGCCATATAGAACTAGAAAAGAGCCGATAATTCTGCACATATAACTATTAAAATACTCCCTCTTCCTGAAGGGCCTTCCAAGAATATAACATTTTCAGTAATAAAAAAGGGGGGAAAAAAGGGGTAATCCTTGACAGTTGGATGAAAAAGATAAAACTTCACCATTTGGGAGTATTAGGAATATGACAGAAGACTTGTTTTAAATAAACACTTGACTTGATAAAACTAAAAGTAAGAACGAAAAGGTCAATTTGAATGAGTCTTTGTTCATCTCACCTAGATGCTAAATAAAGATACTATTTCTGTCCTTTTTTTGCCTTGATTTTTCTTCTACATTTTAAAGATCAAAGTGACAAAACCTCAAACATTAGGACACCTAGCACTCAGAACAACAAAAGTGGGTTTTTTAATTACATGGGTAGAAGTTGGCAGCATTTTTTTTTTCAATATCCTTCATCCACATAGGTAAGCTGCTGCTGAAGATGTAAGTCAAAACAACAGGTAATTAAGATGACAGGTTCTCATGAGTGCAAGATGGTTTGCTTGCCCATGAAAAGTAACTCCTTGCTATTCTCTGCATTAAAAGTTACTGGCTAACAGCAAAGAAAGCATTCTGCTCCTACCCCTCTCCCCACACAAAGCTAAAATCCCATTGATATAGAGTCTTTGGGTGGAGTAACCAAACTTTTACAAAGCAGCTTGCCTTTTTCCCAGACAAATGACTTGGCTGAACTTAAGAAACTCCTTTCGCTATTAAAAAAATTCCACAGTAACTGCAGTTCTGAGAAAAATCCCAGAATCTAAAGTGGAAAACCCCTACTGAATTAGGCTTCCAAGAGTCAGCAAGTTTTAAGAGTTTATTTAAACAGAATTGTCACTCAAATATCAGCAAACTGCATGGACCACACTGAAAGGGAACTAAACAACATAAGTCAGGTGACTATTGCAGCTTCCCCAACAAAATCTTAGCTCTTTAGAAAATGTCAAGACAGCTGAATCTTAGCCGAGTTCTTAAAGACGGTTGCATGCATTTAATTAAGTCAAAATGGAAGCCAGATGGCACATGATGCTTTTCCAATAGACTGGATGCTGTCACAAGAGGCACTACTTAAGCATTCCTTGATGATTCCTGGCACCAGTGGCTACAAAAATCTCTTTTTACAATCTACCATACACCCCTCCTTTTTTTTTCCAGTCACCAAGCCTTTAAAGTGGGTGGGAAGGAGGAAAAAGAGAGCCCCTGAGATAAATTAACTCAGTGTGTGGAATGCAAGGCAAACATTCCTGTACAAATTCAGATTTGATTTATTTTCTTTAGAAAACTTCAGTGCAGGAAAAACTCTCAATTTGCTTTATACTCAGTAAGGTTATCACCTGTTTTAAAGAGATAAAATGAAAATAGGTAACTATAGTTCCAAAGTACTGCACAGCAGAGGATGATGTTAATACTTTAGCCAGTAATAACTGCAAGTGAGCTGGCTAGAAAAGTGCTCAAGAATTTGGAAGTATATGGCTGCAACATTAACATTTCATCTCTGGACTGCATAATCTCTCAATGAAAAATGACAGTGGAGGCTTCTGTGGTCAGCACACATGCAGTGAACTCCCACTCATCAGGAAGGCTAGCAAGTTATTGCCTGTTGTTGCCAGCCAAAGTTAGACAGGGCTGAGCCAGAACAGACTGGCAACATCATATTTTAATTCCAGTACTGTATACTGTACATGGAATTAAACAGAGAGGTATCAGCCATGCTGCTGGTCATGATTCTCAAGGCTTGTACCAGCCAGACAAAATGCCCACCGAGGTGTGTCTCTAAGGCAATGGGGAATAAAAAACATCAGAAGTTAATACATATGAAAAATATGCTGCTGACAAAACACCTCTGCTTGATTTTTACTTTGAGATTTTTCTGTTCCAGAATTACTTAAGCAGCTGCTATATTCCTCCCAAAAGGATTTCTGAAGATGTTTAGAGCAAAAGGTGGGAACCATTATGGTTTTTTAAGACAAGGAAGGCTCAGAGGCCCTTCCTTGCATTCTCTCTTCATGTTTCCATCAAATCATACTGACTATGGTTCACTTTTTCAAGTATCTCATTGTTAGAGCAATCAAACATAAACCATACACATGGACAAAGGCATCGGAGTGTAATTTTAGGTTATTTATAACTGAATGATTTCTTACTGAGGACTACTAGGGACTAGGGTTTACTTAAGTTTTAATTGTGATTGCCACATTTACACATATTTAATCTCACCTTTCAATTAAAAATGGAATTACGCACTTGCACTGAATAGCTTACTGCTCATGCAATCTGTTAAAAAACTTACTTCCAGCACTACTGAGGACAAAAACCTGTCTTCTGAAAAGGGTGGATGTGTTTAATAATTTCAGCAGAACAATTCTTCTCTCCTAGTTAGTTTAAAGCTCCATTAATCTTAATGCAAAACAAAACAGTCCTTTAACAGCCAAATTCTTGACCTTGAGTCGTTTCAGTGTTGGAGTTGGGGGCTGGGGTGTAGACATAGATTGACTACAACTAAGAGCTGAAGAATAAAAACACTCAGGGAACAAAAAAAACAAAAAACAGGGGAAAAAGATAAAAAACCCACAAACTAAAATTATCTCTGTGAAAGATTAACACCTCCATTCCTGTCATTGAAACCTGGACAACATTTCAATTTTTGTTACCCACTTTCAGATAGGTTTTTTAATATAAGGAGTGATGAAAATTATGAAAAGACAAGCAGGAATGCACAAGCTAATGGCTTTTAAATCACCCATCCAAGCACTGACCCACGTCATTAGCCACTAGAGTATTTTCTGACTAATGCTGCAAAATCCAGTCTAACTAGGCAGCATTATTTTCACTGTAAAAAAATATGAGCTATAAATGCTTTCTTTATGGAAACTGAAGACACCTCTTACTTAGATCTGGTAATTTTTTTGATTCAAGATGGATTTACTCAAACCACCATTCCTATATGAACCCAGCTCAGAGTTGGACAAAAAAGATCTTAAAACCTAAAAATATTCTCAACAGTCAACATTCACAGGGCTTTTTACATACAGGCTTTATGCTCCATTTACCCACTGCTTTCCATCACTAAGTGCTCAGCACAGAGCTTTTGTTACTGGGACTTTATAATGTGACAGACCCAGGTGGCAGAATACATTTGAGTTGCCTCTAAAATGGCATTAAATTGCCTGTGATTTATCTTAATACTTTAAGTTTTATTAAAGCAAGATTTCCTCTCTACATCTTGTGAGGGCCATATTTCATCAACTGAGAGTATTTGCCCAGCATTAACTATGGCTAAGAGGGCATGCAGCAGTTCCCACAGGATGATTCCTGAGTCTCCCACGCAGCACCACCTTACCCTGGAGAAGAAGCTCCTCTTGTTTGAAATGCTGCTAGAAGGAAGCTTTTAAATGGCTCAAACATCAGCGAGTCATGCTGGATCAGACCTTACAAAGGTTTGATGGGTCTTCTTTTACAGAGAAGGACTGGACAAAGGATAAGACTTAATTTTGCTTACGAAGTCTGGAGATTCTCATTTGGTGTAGTCACAGTCACAGACACATTTAAGTATAGAGAAAACATCTGAATTATGTTCATGAATCTGATTTTCTTCCACAGGTACACAGGGCTATTTGTTAAACTAGAAGTATGCTGACCACTACTGTCCTCTCAGTACAAGAGAAGTTCCTTGGTCAACACAAAGGAATTTTTCTGATCATCTCCCGTGCTCACTCAGATACCTTTTGGACAACATTATGACCATTTATTGTACAGTTCTGCATGGTTTACCTAGAGTCCCATCAGAAAGTGCCCATTATTTCTGCAAGAACATTTACATAAAGACACTAACAAAGCTCAAAGAATTCCTTATTCCTAACAATTTTCATTAACCAGCTATGACTAGAGTGACAGAGTTAATTTCATAGACAGCCTCAACAGCTACTTCAGTGTTAAAACCTGAGAACAAACACACACAAAACACCAGTTGGTTGGATCCACATAAAGAAGGATTCATCATGTTGTAGATCCAAAAGACTTAGAAGTCATCTGTATAAAGCTTTCTGTACCCAAATGAGGAAAATGGTGACCAGCATAAACACTTAAGGCCAAGTAACACTTTAACCGAATGGGCTCCTGAGTGGCCTCCTCCTCCCTTGCAACAGAAGAAATTGCATAACAGAGCAATTGAAACATCGAGCAAACACAGCAGGTGGTCCAGTCCTACTTCCACCAATGGGTTTTGAAATTTTACACTTAGCCTGGTATGCACCCACATACATTAAAGAGCCTAAGATGCTAAAACATCAGCGGCAAACCAAACATTTACAAAATACAAACCCTATTATTTTGGACAAACCTTTCTGCAATCACAGAGGAATGTTTCCTTTGGCTGCTATTATGCTCACTTTCATTTATTTATAGAGGAAAAAAAAGGCAAACAACATTTTCTTACCTTGTTTCCTTAATTCGCTACATATGGTACAAAATAGTAAATGATAAGGCTGGAGAGCAAATTTCTGTCTTTTGATGAACAGATTGATAGGCAAATTTCACTACTATTTTGAGTGCTTGTCTCAGTTACAGAAGAGAGGTCCTGCAACTAGAAAATTATTGAAAAGTTTTTTCTGTCTTTCAAATAGGAAAAAAAAATCAAATACCAAAAGACACCCATTATTGACACCCTTAAGACAGCCCAATTTACCTCAGTCATTGTAATAACAAACTGCAACACTAGTCTTTCTCAAAAGTACCAGAATATTTCCTTGTTAAGTCTCTCTGCATGAAAGGGTTAAAAAGCACAGATCTTCCATCAATTACTCTTTATTATGACTCTCCAGAACACAAATCACAGCTCTCAGTTATTCAAAAAGCAAACCACAAAAATCTGAGCTAGTACTGTATTTTTAAAAATCCAGAGATGCTGAGCACAAGCAGAACAGTTCACAAAATAGTTGTTACCTATTTCTCTTCATTCTATTTCAAGCTTTGTTTCACAACTATTGCCTCGTTATATCTAATTACAACAAATCAGTGGACAGAAATAGAAAACTGAAAGCAACTCAGGCTTACCCCTACGTAGCTTCCCTGCACACAAACCCACCAGTATGGCACCTCATGGTTAATCAGCCCATTTACAGTAAATCAAGCCCACAGATCAGCTAAAATGCCAGCTGACTGTATTCTCCCATCAGACAGCCCACACAGCACACTGGGAGCAATGATATTTTCTCCAAAGCACAGCTGAGTTCAAGAGAGTGAACAAGGGTGTGACAAAATAACAGAAAAAGGAGATTTCAAAGAATGCCTGAATCTTACACTGACGTTTCTTTTGCCAAAATGAGATTCAAAGAAGTAGGGGTTTTTTAACAAATCCTGAAACAGGATCCAGGCCCCTGGGTAAAATCTAGTTCACAGCATAACCTTACATGCCCTTATTTTCCAATAATCTCTATCTTGGCACTAGTTACCTTGAAAAGCCCAGTTATGCAAAGACTTACCATTTCAAAAAGCTCACTCAAAGCACAGAACTCTGCTTGAAATAAGGGAAGCAACCTTGTACCTCTTGCTTTAACACAGAACAAAAGACCTGCTGTTTCTATGCACCTGAGAAAAGTAATGATGTTCCTACCCAGTCAATGCCAGGTAAGTGAATTATGTTGTCCAAGCACTTAGACAAATGAAAGAAAACAAATATAACCAGGCAATTCTACACCACAGACAGAAAATTAACATACTGAAGAAACACAGAAAGCGTTATCAATACATGCAAGTGGGTTTGGGCCCCAAGATTACCAAGTGTGAAGACTCAGAGTCAGAATATCATCTGAAAAAGCTTTCAGGACAGGATTGTCCAGCAAATCCAAGACTGCTTGGACAGGAGTCAAACAAATAGGACTGTCTTACTAAGAAACAGCTTCCTCCTAGAAAAACAAGGTCAATTATCCAATTAAGCAAAAAAGAATACTTAATAATTTATAAAAAAATAACAGGTTATGGTCTGTTATTCCATAAGACTACACACACACAAAAAAGCCCCAAATCCTGAAGTAAAGCATACTCAAATTTTGCTGGTAAATAACCCTGATCATAAAATGGATTAGGCTTATATCTTATAAACAAGGTATAGGAGAACTTACAGAATGAAAATACAGCTGCTCGTTAAATCTGCTTTTGGTCAGGCCTCTGTGAGTACAAACCCATCCCTCACACTGCAAGACAACTTTTATTTCAGGTCAGTCTCTAAAAAGCATCAGGACCATGCAACTTCATTTTATGTAGAGGCTTTCCTGCACCCTTAAAGACACAATGCTGCTATCCTAACACATGACAAGAACTGAACTAGAAAATTTTGGAGATCAAGAAAGGAGCCTCAGTACTTGATCTGGGAAGACGAAATAAATAATTTAATTCCACATTCACAATCTCTGCAGGTCCTGAGTAACAATCTATGTGCAATAAACACACTCAGCACTATGTTGCATTGTCATTGCATGTTAAGTACAGCATTCTGCAAAATTTTAAAGGAAAAAAAGTTTAAGAGACAAACCTTGAAATTCCCATATGCCAGAGCAATTTCTTACAAAATAGAGAATCAGTAGAACAGTCAGAAACTGATGCAACAGCAAAAGAGAGGAAAAAATGCCACCACAATCTTCAAAAAAATCAAGACCAGGCTACGTTTTAAAGCAACTCCTACTGCAGAGTATGACCCCTCATTTAAAACAACTTTACTACCTGACAAAATGAAGGCAATATATTAATGCCTACAGTAGCCTCACAACAGTCCTGAGAAAATAAAGGCAAGCACATGATTGCTCCTATCTATCAACTTACACATTACAGAAAATATGGCACTAATAAAACACAGGAGGCAATAGCAAAATGAGATTTCTGCAGGCTTCTGTCTTGTAGTTGAGTCACATTCTTTGCAACTCAACAAAGAATTATCTGGACAATACACTATTCTTTTTTTCCATCAGAGAGAGTTTCTTACTTTTTTATGGTATTTCTCACCAAAACTTTTACAAGAAACCATGCTGTCATATGATTTAAAATAATCCTCTCTAAAAGCCCAGACAGGAGAAAACAAGCTATAGAAATAAAAAGGCTAGTTTCAAATATTGAAAGGATACCAAAAGCATCTCACTAGCATCTACACTATGGACTGTGCTGTTCAGTATTTCTGGTTTAAGAGTTTTGGTTCTGGGTTTTGTTCGTGTTGTTTTTAGTAATTTTTTTAAGTGATCTGCAGTAGGATGACCAAAGTTTGTTGGTGATGTAAGACTACCTGGCTTAGTCAAAGCTGCACTGGCTGCAAAGAGCCATGCAATGAGGACTGAACTGCTTAAAGTCACTGTAGATAAAGGAACACACACAAAGCTCCACACACACCAACCATGAGCCACAGGCAAGCTCCAGGCATACCAGAGACCATCACTTGCATCATGTGGTCTGCTGTGCTCTGGAAACAGCAGTTCAGTGGTCACCACCAAACAAGTAAATAGAACACCTAGAACGACTAGAAAGGGAATGGCTTGCTCTTTTCCACTCACATGATGATCATGTGTCATTCAATTCCCTATGCTATTGTAAACTGAAAGTTACATGTAATCCCACCCAAACCAGACCCCAGCAGAATTTAGAGCATAAGAGTGCAGAACAGGCTAATCAGAGATACTGACCCAAAATCTTCATGCAGAGGATTTAATCAGGACAGCCTTGAGCTTACAAAAGATGTAACAAGAATAATTATTATATATTAGACTATAACACACTATTTTGAATCCACTAAATCAAGATGGCCACTTATTTCTCAGAATTATAACAAAGACAATTAGACATCTGTGTAAGAAAGAACTATTTTCTTAAAAGCAGATATGAAATGTTGCTAGTAGATACCGGGGAAGGCAGAAGTTCAAAAACACAGTGAGTTTTACAAAAAAAAAAGTCTGTCCTGCCATAAATTTGCTAATTAACTTAAACAGAAATAATTCAGACATCCCTACCTTTCTGTCTACTTAAAAACTTTATCAAAAGTAAAAGAAAGAAGGGAAAAAATAATTTTAAATTACATTGTACTTCTCCTGCTTCTTAGAACTATCCCTCAGTTATTATAATCAGAACTACTCCTCAGCTACTTCCACAAACAGGAAACTGGCTCCAGTAGACTTTGTCCCTACTGGATGCAGCTGTCCTCATGTTCCTAGATACAGCAGACATGCCCACCCAGACAATAACCCTGTCTCACGATGCTAAAGAGGAAGATGGAGGAAATCAATCCATAACACAGAGTACATTAAGCTGGCTATACAGCAGCTACTACAAAATGCACCTTAGCAAGTCAAGAAGAACAAAAAATAATTTCTTTTTTAAAAATTAGAAAGTAGAGGATACTGTCAACAAATCCAAGCATTTTCAGAAAGAGGTATAAGGTCATGATGTCTCTAAGCAACATTGTGATAGTCAGGAGCAACAGATGTTGTTTTCAAGAGTAAAGAGTTTTGGAAAAACAGTACTGGAAGAGTGCATCCATAGAACAGATATTCATAGAATGGCTACCTCAAATGAAGGAGTTACAGAAACAACAGAGGTCTAACTTCGAAGACAAGAACAAACACTGAATAATAAAAAAAAAAAAGAAAAAAAGGCAATATATGAAAACCCTTAAACTGTATGGTACCAATTAGCCTGCAACATTATATGTGGAGCACTAAGACTATTTTGAGTGTACTTACAAGCCAAAGCCAAACAGAAGCTTTTAAAAAAATGCAATTAATGGATACAAATCTGAATTGCTATTTATTTATTAGAAGTAAAAAGGAAATATTACTGACTGGAAAGCACTGCTAACTTATCAAGCTCTCTGGTTGGACTGGACAGTAAATAAATCACTATTTTGTCAGCACATACTGAGAGGCACTTCACAAACAGACTCTACCAGTGCCAACAGTTACCATTTAGAAATAAAAGAATTTCAGCTGAGAATTTTAAAGCTTCATGAGGAAATTGCAACTCTAATCCCTAAATAAAGCTGACAAATACTCGGTTTTTGCAAAATCTCAGAATACCTCGGCCAAGTTGTAGCAAAACAAAATTACATTTATTTATGACTAAATAAAAATAATTCACAAGTTTTTCCCTTACTTGCAGTGAATTCATATAAATAAAATGGATATAAATCTTCCTAGGCAATGTATCTTCAACTGAAATTACTGGTCTCCTAACTTTTCCAGAAAAAATACTTTTTCCCTCTGTGAACCACCAGAGTATGTTCTTTTAGACATGAGAATACTTGGTTGTCTCTAAATGTATTAAATTTTAAATGTGAAACAAATTAGAGGCTGCTGTATGAGAATACACAGAGATGTTCCTGTAACAATCATTATACAGAGACTGCCACAAATCAGGAAAAAATATGTCTAGCCCTCAATGGAAATCTTTGATTGACAAAAACAAGATGTTTTCCTCATCAGTGGGGTGGCCAATACATCATCATTGCTCATGACCTGCATGTTAAGAGCACATCACATTTGCAAATGTAGCCACATATAGCACATCACATTTCCATTAGCCACATTTATTTCCTGCAGAGCTTTCCCTCTGAAACTACCAAGCAACCAGAAACTGCCTCGATACAAATCCCACGCTCAGGGAGTCCCAAGCTGGCTGCAGCCAGGTTACAACAGAGCCACCTTACCTCAGCGTGGCACAGCCTCCCACAGGAAGTTTTCCTTGTGAGAATTATGAGCACAAAACTGATAGAGCCACAGAGATAACCTCAAATTGCTGCTATTGTCATCTTGTATAATTACCTCCAGTGCTGCTGCACACCCTCAGGTCTCCACCCAAAAGCAACCCCAAGCAAGAGCAGTACCTTGGAAGAAACAGGCACTGACACCTGTTGTACCCTTAGAGCCAAAGAACTTCTGAACATTTTCCTAACTAGTGCACAGCACAGCATCATAGAATAGTCTAGGCTGGAGGGGGTAATTCCAATCCCCCTGCTATGGGTGAGACACCTTCCACTAGAACAGGTTGTTCAATCTTTTGTTTTCATTAAAAACAGGTTATGCTTCAGATACATTTACACACCATCAGACACACTGCATCAAACACTGTGAGAAGGAATTAAAACCACTGTACAGAAATGAGAAAAGTAAGGAGTCCAAATATAAAAGTAAATACTATTTTGGTTTCAAACCTGAAGACTTCAAGTTTATTTGGTGCTAAGTTGGTCCTTATGAAGAGAATTGACAGATTTAAGAATTTTTCTATACCACAGAGAAGGCCAGACAAAGAATGCTTTACCTCCAAACACTACTATGACTCTAAGCATAAGACTAAGAATCACTGAGAAGAGCAGGAAATAACACAATACTCAAAATGCAGAGATATGACATTAAGTATAATCATTTAATTGTAACTTGAATCTAAGTAATCTTATTAATTTTTTCCAGAGCTACTGAACCTATAACTAAGTCCTTAAAAAAAAAAAAGGATAAAATATAAAGAACAACTGAAGAAATTTCAACACCATCTACCATAACCTCAAAAGTCATCTAGAGTTTAACTGATAAATGAAAATATTGTATTATTTCAGAGTAGGACTTGATCTCATATCTTATATAAACAATCTTATGATCATGGAAAAACAAGAATTCAAAGTTGTGTTTAACTACCAACAAAACCACATCTTTTCATTTGAGTATCCTGCAAATATAATGCAATACACAACAAAACCTACTTTTCCTGTACTTAACCTAAATGGTATCAGTCAAAACTTCCATTGTTCAGTTGCCCTGTGACTAATTAACAACTTGATAGATTACAGATCCTGTGATTTACTAGAGTTTACTCTGCCACCATAGAACTCAAGCTTTTTGGTTTTGAATCCCAATGTAGTTTTCTGTTTCTTCAGAAACTGTGAATGGACAACATACAAAAGGTTCCATCAATTCACAGTCCAGCTTTATTTCTGATCTGCTTTCTTCCAGGTACACTGACACTGAGAGTAACTTCTTTTGCACTGTGCAAGTATCTTTCAAAAAAAACCAACAACAAGCCACCAAGGAAGAGTAATTATAAGAACAAAGTTCCAAGACATACTGCTTAAAGGTTAGAAACTGTTACTATTATTTCAAACATGGCCAAGTCTTCAAGTTTGTGAAGATTAAAAATCCATTGAATTTTGGTCTGTGTTTCAGTTTCCTTGAGTAAAATACATTTTGCCAGTTCTTAAGTAACTCAGGCTGTTCTCCAGCACCATACTAGATTTTCAACACACTTTTAACAAACCAGAAGCTTGTGTCAAATGTCATGCACCAGATTTAAAAACTTGTTAATTTATGGTGACTGCAATCTTGGCTGTAACACCCAGGACCCTGCACCATCCCATTCTTTGATGCCACTGCATCTTTAACTTCACGTTAAAAATCTTGGTCTCTTCTTGCCTTCTAAGGGAAGTCCCCATCTCATGTGCACAACCTCTGCTGTATTACCAAGGTGCCACAACTGAGGTACAGCTCACAGGTTTGGGTTTATTCCCATTGCTTTGAGATTGATGTCCAGCATTCAGTAAGCTAAGGTTATGAACTCCAAGATTTAATTTTAATATATAACTTTGAAACCCTTGAAGAAACTCACATCCATCATCAGATTTTTGGTCAGTTCAGGAAACGGATCTGTGAACATAAATCAGATTAGAACAAAATGCATTTGAACTGTCACTTTTTTTTTTTAAAGAAAAAACCTCAAAACCAACCCCCTGAATGTGCTGAAGGTCATAATGCTTTCCTTCCAGAACTGCACGCTTTGAATAATACGTACTCAAGAATGGAAAATTCCTTTTCTGACACTGTACATCAAAGCTAGCTCTGCTGTTTAAAATGCCTAACTACTACATCATGATCCTTCTGCCTCAACCCACAGCCTAATCAGAAAGGGAAATAACCCTCAGAATATCTCAGAAAGGAGACACACTTTTCTACCACTTTACTAAAATTTAATCAGCATCTGGACAACTATCATCAAACCCCACCAAACTTCCCCTAACTTTGCTAGATACTCTTGTTTTCAAAACTAAAGCTGGATGTTATGTTTCAGCTGTATGAGTCACAGAGATAGAGAAAAAACAATGTGCTCTCTTGTATACCAAAATTCACAGGATACTTTTGCAGGTCACAGTTTGTTATGTGTACTCTGGCTTTGAAATAAAAAAAACAGACTGATTAACTTCAAATGCAACTACAAAAACATAAAAATCACTGCTCTTCCTGTAAGCTCTTTCCTGTTCTTTTGTATTGAAATTTATGCTACACAAAGTACAAACATTTTTTTGTTGCTCTTATTGACAAATTACACCTTTCAAATAATGTAGTCTCTAAACCATGGTTTTACAAAAATCATCTTGTGTCTACATCTTACTCCAAGATCCATCTCAGTAATTAATCACAGGTGGTATTAACCACTTGACTAATTAAAGTTTTTCAACTATTTCATTATGAGATCATATTTTCTTTCAATGGTTGATGAATTTGCCATACTTCAATTAGTTAGGCAGAAACTCTCCATTGTGCATGTAAGGCTCAAACATTGACTTTTCTTACATTTCAACTGAAATTGTTCACCCAGTTCCAATAAGCAAATGAAAACATAAAATTAAGAAAAGAATTCCTTATATTAAGAAGTAAAACAGGCAACTACATTTTAAACACTCTGTTCCAGGGAAAGAGAGTAATCAGACCATCCACAACGTCATGCCTGATGTCATCTGACCTTTAAAAGTATCCAGCTATTAGAAGTCTCAATCAACTGCAAGTCCTGAGAGAAGATCCTTCATGCCTACATTTTGTAGGCTTTGGGCTTTAAAGGCAAAACAAGCTTTGGAGCCAAAGAAAGAAACTGGTAGAGAAAGAATATTTCGACTATTTAATTGAGTCCAGAATCACTCATGTGGAGAATGAGAAGTGAAAAAGGCTTTTGGGTAAGAAGAGGTAACACTCGAATGGGTTAAAGGAAATTCAGAAAAGTCTGAGCACAAGCACCAGAAAGAAGAAATTACAACACACTCCCTCGAGAACTTGGAAACCAAGTTTCTGAATCCAAACACTCCTTTGGCAAAGGAGAAACCTAAACCCAGTGCACAAGGTACCCCAATCACCTTCTAGTGCTGACTCCCACAGGAAAATTAGTTTGGAAAATAAGATTCAACAAGCTGATAAAATTACATGGACACCACTAGGATGACACTTTTCTTTTGCCTTCTCTTAAAAAAAAACCCAGTAAGTAAAAGAAACTCCAAAATTATTACAAGAATATAAAATATAATGAAAATTCAGAAGTTAGAAAACAGGAGACAAGCATTTTCAAAATTATTTAGATACTTCAATTTAATTTTCTCTGGAAGTCAGCTGGACTTAAGTCTGTAAGTCACTGCAGAGCATGTGACTGTATACCACGATATTGCCACTCCCTGCTGCTCATCTCCACTCCCTCTAATCAGATAATTAAATTGCTCATGCAACATTTCCCCAGTTAGCTTTCAGCAAAATAAACCAGGTTGGTAAAGACTTGATGTTTGCAGAGCTGGATTTAAGGTGGAGCCCACACCAGCCCAACACCTTTAGGCTGAAATGCAGAGCGGTGGGACCAATTGACACAATACAGACAGTAGCCTCCAATTACTGCCAGAAATGTGCAAACTACACTTTTTGTCTGCAGTTAGAAGAAAACATGGCCATGCTCCCCTCATTCTGCTGTTATCACCTTAGAAAACTATGAACCATAAATCTTCACCATCAGTCTTCATCACTGACAGTATCTTTCTATTACAGAGCTATAAGTGGGTCAGAAATTGAAGGAAATTCAAGTAGTCAGCAAGGATGCATTTTGGGTACAAAATGCATTTTCTTATGAAGTTTCAAATGGCTGGTTGACCTACTATATAAGAAGTCCCCACTCTGGGGGTTTTTTGCCTCACACTCAAGTGCTGACTCACCTCACTCCATTCATCTCTTCTATCTTTCTGAAGCACTGAAAGCATCTGTGCATTTTGGGTCGGTACTGGGTTTAATTTAGTAAACAGAGATCTAACTGTACACTTTGGTACATTATTTATGATGAACACTGTAGATAAAAATACTTTCTGCTTGTGTCTGCTGTAAAGAAAAATGTACAGAATCGCATAGCTATCGCCTTTTGACACAACTCTGTGTACCCCAAGGGTTTTCAAATATTTGTGTTCTGGCTCTTACTAGAAGGACTATAAAGTCTTTGTCACTGTAATATTTCAGCCCTTCTGCATCAGGTCTGTTTCATGAGAAACAGACTTCTGTGAAATAGTGTTCTATTCATCACCAGAGGCAAAGCTGACACACAATCCCACAGAGGTACTCAAGCAACCCATGGCAAAAGAGGTAATTAATTTACTAGATCTCCCAATTTTCAATGCAGTAAATTTCCAGTTCCTTGCTTCTGATAGGGTTCTATGTTAAGCTTTGCCAACTCAGACCCTTCACTGGCTTCAAAGAAGCACCAAAGATCCACATGCATCTTCACCTGCATATTCTAATCACTGACACCTTTGACATGACAGGTCACTGCTACAATATTTGTTCAGATGACGATTTCCTGAATCAGACAGAAGAAATTCAGTTGAGCAACAAAAGACTTGTCTTACACCCCTTCCTAAGAAGAGACTGAGTAATCACTGAAACTCCTCAGGTCTCCAAGGTGTCAGAAAAGGCACAGCCCTACTCCATGCTCATGATAGCAATCTTACCCAGTAGTCAGGAAAAATATCAAGTTCCCAGAAGGTAAAAAGTGTAGGAAAAAACTTATTTCACTAACACATCACTGTAGCTTCCGTTTTATAAGTAGGGGAGCAAATTGTTCAGTGTTACTTTTTACAAAATAGGATAAAGGGAAAAGAATAAGAAATACAAAAGTTCTTATACATATTAAGAATAGATATTTTAAAAGGGGAAAACGTTACCTTGGAAATTAAAAGCTGTGTTCTAACAATTTGTCAAAATTTAGAAGAAGCATTACAACGTGAGAGTTGCATTTAAGATAATTCAGTATTTATATTATACCTTCCAGCCTCAGAATAAAACACTTTTTAAATTTTACAGGAGCCTTTCTATTTAGAAATAAAGGCACTTGACCAAAATAGTCATGTAAGAAACAGATTACAAACTGTTTATAAATCTGGAAGTATAGAGTTCTCTTAAATCTCGAATTAACTATTCTAAACATTAATTATGTTTAACAGACACATGAAGCTTCAAATTCTCCGTTACCCTAAAATTCTTTCCACATATAAACACCCATAAAACACTACTTTATGTCAACACAATATGTTAGAATCTTTCTTTAAATTGAAAGAATGGCTGTGAAATGGATGTTTTCCTATTCCACTTTAAAAAAAAAAAGGAGGCAACTGCAAATGCTTCTTCTGAAAATCTGATGTTCTGCTTTCTTATAGGTCAACAAAATATGTGCTTGTAGAGAAATGAAAGCCATTTACAGTATGGTGATTATTGCATTATCCAGAATCCAAATACTCATCAGGAGCTGGATAATTCACTACATCAGCTATCTGCCAGCTAGACACCCACAAACTCATTTTTGCATGTAATTTGTTTAAGAAAATTAACACACTGATGACTAACTGACAATGTGTAGGAAGTACTTCACTTCCTTTATCATTAAATCATGTTTCTATGATACTACCCTAAAATACTATTTTACTGAAAAATACACAGCTTCCAATAAAAGTATTGCTATCCTCAAAAGTATTCACTGAACAAACCCGAAGCTTATTTCCTAAAGAATGCTGACTAGTTTATATGTATTTGGGAAACCAGGAGACACTGCTTTATTTCATAATTCATGTTGGATGCTTTCAAAGTAACTGTGTAGCAAAGTATGTTTTATCTCAAGAGAGAGAAAAAAAAATCCAAAATAATCTGTTTGCATAGCTTTGTGAAGGTTTTCTTTTTGAGAACAATCACCTATTTTACTGAAGAGGAAAAGTACTGGAACTGCAATTCGGAGTACAGCAGTAGGTACCTGTGCATCACTTCTAAAGAAATTCACAGTATTTTCATGCTCCCCATTGACAGATCCCTCCCTCCTTCAGCTATCCAGACTTGAATGCAAGTCCATTACAGAGAGAATATATTAGAAGGATTAAGGACAAAGAACCTATTACTCTAAAATTAAAAAGTCTAACCATGTTTTCAAGTATGTAAGTTTCACTAACCCATGGATCTTTTTCCATTTAAAAAAAACAAGCCCAAACAATCAAAGCAAAGCTTGGAATTAAGTGAATGCATTTCCATTATATATATAAAAAACGCTTCATTTCAGTAGGTTATGCTACAGTTTCCACAAAACCAAACTGAATTCCCCTTCACACGTCAGCAAAAGCATTCTTAGACTCTCTGAGAAACTGCTGAGAGAACTCTCAGAGATGCCTCTGCTATTACCCAACATCAAACACCCTGTTGTAGATAACACAAAGGCACAGAGAAAGTCTAGAGTATTTTTTGTACTGCGAGTACAGAGGAATGGTCTAGATCTTAGATCTATTATGGACAGAACAGCAAAGAGCCTGGATCAAAGATCCAATAAAGCCACCTACAAACGCAATAACAAGAACACCCTTGATTATGATCCATTTTCTTTCTGAAAAGTCATTAGCTAGAGAAATGACTGCAAGAATGGATGAACCTGCACCGTTACTGGTTATCCAAAGGGATGCAGCCTCTCAAGCACTGAAGTACATTTCCTTACTATGTTACCCATTTCTAGCTTTCAGACACTCAGATTTGTTCCACCCTTTCTTGCACCACCCTGAAAAACAGGCCACTCTACATCTTTTAAAAAAATCCTCATTACTAAGTACAGTTCTTCAGAAAATCTCTATCTAGGAAATGTGACAACATACTTCCTAGCTCATCTATCAATTAATAGATGCTGCTAACTAAATAAGAGAAATTTAAACATTTCAAAGAATCTAACAATTCTGAAATGGACAGATGTAAAGGGGGAGAAAGCAGGGCTGGTGGCAGAGGGAGAGTCTTTCTTTCTATATGGGGTGAGGTAGGAGAAGTACAGGGACAGGACGTGAGATGTTCCCCTCAACGCCAATGCTACTGAGCTTTTTACTAAACAGCTCAATGCTTTCAGTAGATTTTGGCATTTCATCAGGGTTCAGAGGAACTTTGAAATAACCACCTCTTTTTTATCGTCAAACACTCAACCCCATCTGTTTCTACTCTTAGAGTCAACCCAAGAATTGTGTACCTGACAAAAGCTATTCAGTTTCTCAAAGCTGCAATTTGCTGCATTTCCAGCATTTACCAGCAAGTTGGCTCTTAGAGTCCAGCACACTCAATGACCTTCACATACACATGAAGGCCACTAAAAAGACCCCACAAAAATCTGTTATGGGGCAGATGCCATTCTCTTATCTGGAGTAGGCAATCTGTGCTTACCAAAAATGCCATGAATTAATCAATAATACTGTATTAATTTATGGAGAGGGGAAGGAAGTTCTCTCCTAAATTCATAAATGTTGTTGTCCTTGGTAGATAGCAACTCTCCCTGATCAGCTTTATGAATCAAACTGAAAAGCTATGCTCAAAAACAATCAGAGAAATAATTTTTTAAAAAACATTTTCGGTATAGGCACAAACACAGAGACAATAATCTTGCTCAGTAATATTTCACCTCACAACAGGTATCCATGTTGAGGAACCAGGGGTTTCCTCAGCTTCTCACACAGCTGACAGCAAGTGGCAGGAACCTTCAGAAAGCAGTTCAGAGCACTTAAGTTCTGTCTAATTTAAATTCTACAAAACACTTTTCAAAACTATCTCTTCTATTAAACGTTCATTTTAAACCCTGATGAAAACCAGCAGAAGTCTGCTGCTTGGCAAAACATATATGGAGGGTACAAACACATCCAGAAATCCATCAAGTTGATTTTTGAAAACTGATTCCAGTTCAAACTTTGTAGACTATTCCTGTCACTGAATGAGTGCATTTAAACACAAACATTTAGTTACCCATTCCATAAACCTTACATTCTGTCTTGCTTGTATATCACCACATCTGCGAAGTCAGAAGTAGCACAAAAATTACAACTCCTAATAATTCCCCACAGAGTGGGCATAACATTCTTGGGGGGGTATGAGGGGATGAGGAAAGCACAGCATACCTCCTACATAACCTTTCAGAAACTGAAAATATTATGCTATGTGGAATTAGAAGGCTTCCAAGATTGTTTCTTATCTTAAAGATAAGCAAACACACACAACCCCAAAAAAAACCCCAAACAAAAAACATACCCAAAAGTTCAGAATTACATTATGTTTTATAGAGAGGCATCATTACCAAAGAAGTTCAAAACACAGTCAAAAGCAAGTCCCCATAGATTAAATGAAGTCTCAATATAACTGCATTGATTTTTTCTTTACCTGTGAAAATCTTCACACACTGTATCTCTTAAATGCACAGCAAGTAAAAAAATCTCCTTAATATCTAGGAGCTGTCTCAAACTTCTATAATAAACTGACCCACAGAACTAGATCCCTATACTTATTAGGTATTCTATGTATAGATTACAAATGCATAGGAAGACTAAATACAAATACCTTTTCTTAAGAAGAAAAAAGCTCACATGTAATAAAATAGTGGCTTTGTTACTACTAAACAGTTGTTTCCTCTAATCTGTTCACAGCTACATTTCACTTCCCATTTACCTTATTCTTTCCACACTCCCATACTTTAAATACTCATTAAGCAGGAGAACATACAATGAATCAAGGTCTGCAGATAAAAATAAGTACAGTCTATTGAGTAACTGAGTAAAGCATATGTAGCGTATGCATAAACACCACACATACCCACACTGTTTTCCTCTCAAAAAAGAAACAAAGAAAACCATAAACACGATGGATATCTAGATAATAAATTGCATTACTGGCAGACCTCTGACAACAGCAAGCAATAACTAGAGATGTCTTGCAAATTTTCACGCTAAAGTCTCTGATAGCACCCAAAATTCATACTGAAAAGTACAAACTAACATAAGTATGAAGTAACAGCCAGAGAAGTTAAAATTGTCCTTTAAATAGACCAAACTAACAAACATCCAAACAGTCAATCCAGCTGTCTCACTCCTATTGCAGTAACTATTCCCACAAAACACACCAATTCCTCTGGCAGACTCCACAGACATGAATGGTTTGGTTTGTGTTTTCTTTTAAATTAAAAAATCACTGTAAATTTGACAAGTTTTTTGCCCAAGCAGCTGAAAGAGGGAAATGCAGACAAGACAAAAAACAACAATTTGCAAAAAATCAGTATATCCAAAACTTACATGTTCGCTTGTTGTAAGGAAGTTTCTTAGTTGTGATTTTAAATACAAGCACTCTTGAGTCCTCTAGAAAATTTTTCTCCTGAAATGTAGTGTGAAATGCACAAAGGAAGACTGCAATTTCAGTACTGCAATCGCACACACCATTAAAGCCCACTCTTACACTGTTGACCGCTAAGCTTGTAATTCAATGACTTGAGACTTCTGAAGTCACAATCCTTTAACCCATCCTTTCAACTCCTTACACAGTTTTTAGATCACACGTGCCAATATCCAAGATAACTTTTAAATGCAGCTTCCAAAATCGGTGCCATTTCAACTGTTAAAGCTCTTGCAAAAACAAAAAACCAAAAATCCCCTGCAAACCCCAAGCCTCAGACTTCCATAGCCAGATCATTTACACCACGTATGATGGGGGTGAGCTCCATTCTGCCTGTAAATTAACATGCATGATAAACAGGTCATTTACTAGCCATTAAAGCACTAAAATTGAGAGCATTCCCTTCATCAATTAGCTCACCAAATTAAAAGCAGTAAGATCTTCCTGCATCAAAGCAAGCCAACTCCTCTCTTCCAGTAACAGAAACCTGGGATCTAATAACCAGACTCCGAGAAAAACACCACTCAGAACAGTTTCTATAGCACTGAAAAAAGCCCAATTTTTAACACATTTGGCATGGGGAAAAAATATAAATAGCTACATGATACTATTTCAAGCCTAAAACATTCATTTTAATGTATACACATTTCCTAATATTTCAACTATCAAATTTAACAACATGAAGCAGTCCAACTCAGACCATAAGCCCCTCTTGCAAGGTAAGTTGAATAAAGGTTTCAAAGGAAACACAGAACATAATTTGATACATTCTTTCAAAATTGTTCACTAATATACTTGTTAAAATTCTGACTCATACAGTCAGTAATTCTGCCCGGGTTTGATGACCAGGAGCAAATGAAAAGAAAACAAAATAGAACGAATAATCCTCCATGTATTATCTTTCTAGAACTGAAGGAAGTGAATGAAATTTGTTGGGATATGGAGACCTAGATTAGAATTCTTTCTTGGCCACAGTACAATGCCTCCTAAGAAGTAATAAATCAGCTATTTACACGAATGGTTGCATTTAAGTTGAAGGAATTTCACAGGATTACTGCTAAATGCTGGTTTTCAGGACATCAAACTTCACAGCCAAGTTTAAGAATTATTAATGCCTATGAACAAAGCAGCTCATCTCAAACACCTAACTTGAGGGAAGAAACTGGTATTTGTGTTTGATTAT